>QLSR01001493.1:616188-686923 GCA_031780015.1 Citrullus colocynthis
TTTTTTTTTTTTTTTTTTTTTTTTTTTTTTTTTTTTTTTTTTTTTTTTTTTTGTAGATTTTGCAAATTTGAAAAGTATTTTGGGTGGCCACTTCTATATATTTAAGTGTTCTCAGCAACCCTAAATATCAAGAATTGGAGAATTAAAGACCTAGAATGAGAGTTTAGTGCAAGATATAAAGATTCCATGATACCGGAAGGTTCGAGGATCGTCGGAAGGCCAAATCCATCCTGGAAACAAGGTTGGAAGTCGGATAACTTTTCTTCCCTTTCTTTATTCTTGGTTTATTTGCTCTATCTTGTTGTTCTAGGTGTTGTGTTAATTACTTCAAGAGTCAAGCAATTGTGTTTAATGATAGCTTTAATGATATCTATTCCCTAAAACGATTCTTAGTTAATAATTTCCATATCTTGATCACTTTATTTGCTTTCTTAGATTAGTTTAGCTTAAGCGTCATTACAATTTGGTCCCCTAAATAAAATAAGAACGATCGCTGAATAGCTAAAAGGATAATCAAACCAAATCCCTGAGGACGATACTCGACCTTACAAGTCGTTTTTCTATATTATAACTTGACCTGTACACTTGCGGTAACACCAAGTTTTGGCACATCAACTACCACAAGAGTCTTGCTCATTATTCTCCGGCTGTAGAATGAATTGTGGGATCTAGATCTTGATAAATTTGGAGCAAATTTGAGAGAAAAATCAGTTTTTGAGAGTTTTGGATATTATTGAATTTTCAGCAAAATTCCACTTCGAGTCTCACCTTAATACCATCAAATCTCTTTCCATATAAAGAGGAATCAGCTAATCATATTTCTCACCTCAATACCATAAATTCTCTTCCCATATAAAGAGGAATCAACTAATCATATTAGCCAAGGAATTGACACTTCATATGGTGATTAATCCATATAATTAGAAGGTGGAAAGTGAAGGAGGTGAGGTGACTTTCAAAACTCCACCTCCTCCTTCTTCATGCTATTGGATAATTCCAATTTTAGTTAATTTCATAATTAATTAAATAATTTTAATTTAATATTAAGTATAAAATTAATTTAAATAATAATTAGTTAAACAATTTAATTATATTATATTATATTAATATAAAATATTAAAATATTAAATTAATAATTTCCACTCATCCTGACAATTTCACCTCGCTGAATATCAATTCATCTAATTGATATTTAAATCAAAATACCTTCAACTCTCCAATTTCGTCTAATTCGTAATTAAATGAACAAATCATAAAATTTGCTCCTTAATTGAATTTGAACGCCTTCAAATTCTTTCAACATGTTGTTTTAAGGTATAGTCCATGAGCTAACAAGGGAACCTAATGAACCTACAGATCATGAGCTCCAACGATCCGAAATTAACTGGCTAAACTATTTATCTAAGTTAATTAACATTCATTAACTACCGAGACACTCCACTATAATCCAGTATATGCACTATCCTTACTATAGATATATTTTTGTCCACTTGATATAACCATGACTAGTAAGTCAATCCTTCACAAGTTCATAATTACAACTGGGTCAAAATTACCATTTTACCCCTATAATTACCCCTTGTTCCTTAAGTCCCACTAATCCTTTAATGAACAATTGGTTTGTGGTCCAACCAACAAACTGAGTCCCTCTCGGGCCAATGAGAGGGTGGGGCCCCTTGTTCAAGAGTTGGAGTTAGCACTAAATGGAACAACTTCTCTAATAACCTCAAATAAGGTAGGAGCGAATTCCATCTTGCAGGACTATGTCCCTAGTTATCTGTCTGGTCTTATGTAAGCACTGACTTGTAAAACCAAATGTTGGGGAGAGCAATGCGACTGAGGTTATGCGTTGCTAGTGGAGAAGTAGCCAAGAAGTAGAGTAAAATTTTAATTAAGTGGTGACCAAGACCATGCGTTAGTGAAAGTAGCGGGAAGCTGAATTATTTGAGGAACCATGCATTGTTGATTGAATCAAGAAGGGTTGTGAGATGAGGTAGTCGGCACATTGAAGGATAAGTGATCATTGGCAGGGAAAGAAATATGATTGAACCATGCGTTGAAGTCACCATGCGCCGAAGACAGCCATGCGTTGAAGTTACCATGCGTCAAAGATAGCCATGCGCTGAAGTCACATTGAGTCCAAGACAGAATGGTCTTGACGAGATGAAGCTAGTGATGTGAGTGACTATGTTGTATGCGTCGGAAGTAAGAGGCGCCGAAAACACCATGCGTTGGGAATGGTTAGTTACTGAAGACGCTGGAGGAGAACATAGACATGAGTGCCTTGCGTCGAAAAAAAGACCAGCACCAACCTATGGTGAGGGGTAAGTCGACATTATCATCTTGGTACTTGTGAGGGATAAGTCGGCAGTATATATATAGGTGAGTTTAATTATTTTCAGACATTTTGAGAACTTAAGTTAGTTCCATCTTTCAGAGAAACCACCAGAGAAGGAAGAGGAAGGTGTTCTTATAGTTTTTGGACGAAATCCTACCTGTTTTGGTGCTCAAATCCGAGGTGGAACAGAGGATTGATTGCAGACGCACAGACTGAACAGTGGTCGATGTTTGGAGTAGAACGACTCAAGGAAGCCGAGTTTGGGGCTGGAATTTTGAGGTTAGTAATTTAACATAATTCCTAACAAGTCTTATGAAGGATGGTTAAGCTGAAACCGAAGCTTATCACATGAATCTTTAGGTAAAAGCAGTAACTACAGAACTGCTATGCAATCCGAAGCAATGCGGAGTAATTTTGGCATAACTGGAGAACGAAAAAGAGTTAAGCCTTGAAATTTTGAGGTAAGTTGTGAAACTTAATTCTTTACAAGTTCGTAGAAGAGAAGAAGTCTTAATATGGGCTAGAAATGTGTTTTTAGCAGGGATTAAGTAGAGACATCAAGCTGTAACAGTCAGCTTTGTTAAGGAGAAACTAAGGCTCAAAGTGTTGATATAACAGCAAGTGAGCTGCACTTAAAGAGTTCTCGGGAAATCAAGGTATAGCAGAAGGGTAAGGGACAACTTGTGATTGTAGCTTTAGAGTTAAAGCTTGAGAATAAACTGATGAAAGCTTAACCGTATGATGTGCCATAAACACCGAGCATATGATAAGTTGTTGTTTATGTTATTGTGAATGGAAAAGAAGTATAACAAAAGAAAATATCTATTTCAGGCCAAGAGGAAATAGGGAAGGCGTATAACCCACTCAAGGCCTAGGAAGAATTGTGAGTGACACTTCTTTTACTTTAAAATGATTTTGTTGAACACGATAGTTCGGTTTCCCAATGAAATGTGAGTCTCTGATTAAATGCTTTATGAGACAAACGTCATGTTTTTAAAGCTACTGAAAAACATGTTTATGAGATGTTATTGATATAATAATTGCCCTGTATTTGTATGAACGATTTATATATGAACGGTTTGTATGAAATGTTATTTCTAAAAAGGAAAATGTTTTAGAGGAGGCTCAATGCTAATGAGGCATGTGAGTTTCCCCGGGACCCAGAACTTGGGCAACCCGCCTATAAAATGTTTTAGAGGCGGCTCAATGCTAATAAGGCATGTGAGTTTCCCCGGGACCCAGTACTCAAGGACATGAGAAGGTACATGGGCAACCCGCCATGTTCCTATGTGCACATAGAGGTTATATGCTGGTGCGTTGAGTCTTACTTCGCATCGAGCCTTATATGTTTTCGACGTTGGGGTGTTGAGTTTTGCTCCACTTCAACTAAGGGAAAAATATTGTATCTAAACTGTTTCCTTATGATTGTTTAAAAATCATGTATGATTTGATAAGGGCAATTAAATTTGTTTTAACTAAGGTTTTTGATGTGATTACACGTCTTATGTTTGATGTTGAACATAGTTTTACTACTGATGATTTCCGAACTAAAAAGGTTTTGTTAAAATTGTCACTCAGTGGGCCTTTAGCTCATGTTTTCAATGTTTTCTTTCCCCTCCAGGTAGCAAGGACATTTCTGGTGCTTTGCCTACTCCCACTCGCCCTGCTTAAGCTTCAAGACTCTGAATAATTTGACTTGTTGAAGTGTCAGTTGTATGTTAAACCTTTATTAGGTGGCATGTAGATATGTATGTACAATTTCTAAGGGTTGAACTATGGGTTGTGTAAGGACATGTAAAAGAGTTGAGAGAATTTCGTTTTGGCTTATATATACTTTTCCATATGTGATGTTTAATATGTTTCAGAATGTGTGTGAAGGGACGGATAGTATGCGTCACAAGAGGGGTGATGTATACTGTCCTCACATCTCCTTTTAGGGTATGTAGGTAAACTTGGGAGGGGGTGTGACATCTTATCCCTAAAATGGGAGGCATATTGAGTCGGGGAACTTGGGCCACTCTCAGTCATGCAGATTAAAAGATAATCTCAAACAAACAGAAGTTCATAGTTAGCTCAGGATTAAGATCGAGTTACCTAAGTTATCAGGTTGAAATAATCAGTTTTAACAATAAACGATGTCATAGAGTAAAAGTGATTATTTCATGGTCTGGTCTTATGCAAAATCATTACATAGAATACCCTCACTCACATGTCTCTCTACAAACGCTATAAGATCACATCGTCTGTATCAAATACAAAATGAGTTGTATCCATAGTGTTCCCAAGATGAAGTACCCAGTCTTATCCCCTATACTATAGACCATTTTGGCTATTACTTAAACTTGATCCACTTTTTATATCTACACATAAAGTTTAAGCATTCATAATATAGCCAAGAGTTCTTAGTTTATTGGATTTAGAGAAATGATAAAGCAATTCATATATTCAATAACATCTTTATTGAATAAATCTCGATAACAACTTTATTGAGAACAAATTCAATGTTTACAGACCACGAGTTTTAGGGCATAAAACCCAACATGAGCAAGGGTCATATTTGAGGCAAACACTCACTTCCCAAGCTATGCGTTTCACGTAAAGAAGACATAGATATCATGTCCCACAGCTACCTAAAAAGAAGGAGTGTCATCCTAGCTTAATTTATTTATTTTCAAGACCTAGCACACATATATAACATTTCATGGATAACATTTACATAACTAATAGTAAAATCTTAAGCGTATAAGCTCTTCCCCCCAAACTTAAGGGAGACAATGTCCTTATTGGCTAAAAGGAGAAAGAGTACAAAAGTAATAGGTTGTTACTTTTGCTAGATTGTAAAACATAGGGCTAGGCTCTCCTAGTGTGCTAGGTCATGTGAACATGTGGAAGACTAGCCTAAGGAGGTTTTGCACTCAAAGTTAGAAAACACTAGGATTGACAACAAGGCATACTAGAATGAGATATGCTCTAATTATCATCATCAAGAACTAATTTGCAAAACAAAAGACTGGCATGCTCATTTACTTACATCACCATCAAGCTTTGTTTGTTTTTGTTTTTCCAAACCCTAAAATAAGATCATTTTAAATTTACCTAACTCTAACCTTAAAACAAAAACAAAGAAAAAAATTATGCAAAAATTTACTGAAAGCAAAAATAGAGAATTGAGAACTCCCTTAATCAACCTTGAAAGTTTCATCTTCGTTTTCATCAATGGTAAGGTCATGGAGGATGTCAATTAGGTAGAGAAGTACAATTGAAGAGCATCTTGGAGCATCAAGCACGTAAACCTCTTGAATGCCTTATCATAGGCCTAGTAGGCCTCTAGATTGAGCCATGAAGTGCTCCATATTGGTCAGTCATCCAACCATATTTATGGCATGACCATAAGGTGATGAAGCTCGACAAGCCTAATGCAACTATGATGCGGTTGCATCACTTGCTGCTCGCTGGACTAGCAAAAGTAATTCAGGGGTTGGAGGCTTCATCTTCATGTGCTTGAGGAGAGGTAGGTGATACACACAAAGCATACGTATTGAAGTAATAAAACCCCAATTAGGGTATCATCCTCAGGGATTGTGTAGAGTGCTTAGCTGTTATTACTAACTTATCGATTTTATCTAGGCAAATCTAAAATAAAATTTGGTATTCATAATTATAAATCAAATAATAAGATTAAAGTAATAATTCGGCAGGATTTAAATTCTAGGGTGTTGTTTCATTTAAATTCTAGGGATTTAAATTTAGTAGATCTTTAACATACAAGATTATTGTGTAAGTTGGTCTAGAAGTCTAAATTCGGGATGTCCTTTTCCAAGCTCCATTCCTTCTAACCCTAGTTCATCAAATTGAATTCCTTCCTATTGATTAAACTAAGGCAGCCCTAGGACCTTTCAATTGCAATCCTTATTATTCTCTAATAATTATCATGCATCATCAAATAATAATTTGATCCACCAAGTCCAGCCAAGATTCCTCTTTTACAAGCAAGAAAAACAGGCCAAGAAAAATTGATGGATGGCCAATTAATCAAAAGAAGTCATGTAGATAGATTAAAATTCAACCAAATTGCAATAATCCCAACGTCAAGAAACAATCAAGAATTACTCATAATTCTAACAACACCCTAGAATTCAGAGGTTTAACTATACATGATTTACAAATAATAGATTCAAAACGAGAAAACACCATGACAGTCCAATGAAGAATGGAAAATGTGAGAAGAACAAGAATTCAGACTCCCTTCACCATTGTTATCTCCCAATTTTGACCTCCGATCTTCGTCTTCAGGCCCTTAATTGGTCACCAACAGCAATGCCTTCCTCTAGACAGTGGAGCTTTTCCCTAGGTTTAAGTCCCGTGAAGAATTGGTGCTCCTCGGATCAAATAAATCATCCTTTAAAAAGATTTCAGAGTCTATGTTAATTCTTTTGCGAGTTCGAGGACACTCCTTCGGCAATGTCGTGATGCTAATACAAAACCTGCTCTAGGGTTCTAGGCGTAAAGTGTAGCATAGTTGTGCTCTCGAGTTTCTTTTCCTTTGTTTTTTTAACCCCTTTTAGCTTCCTATTTGCATGATCAGCCTTGAAGCTTTCATATGTGGTCTTTTGCACCCACTTTTACTTATTTGAGCTCCACTTACTCCTACAATTCGATTTCCTGAAATGCACTCAATAAATCACGTTAAATCAAAATATCTAGCAAGAAAAGTTCTAAATTTAGAGGCTAATTAAAGTGCTTTTCAGTAGGATCCTCTGGGACTAGCAGCTCATCAAATGGTGGTGGATAAGTGTTCTTGCTCACCAAAATAGGAACCTTCGGTAGGTTATCCTTCTTGCCTTCTTTTTCCAATGCTCAAATTCTGTCATCCCCCATATTCCTTATCGTGCTCCACCACTATTTCAAGCACAACTTTTGTTTTGCTTGAGGGGTGAGTGTCCTATAGGTTGTTAGTGGCCCATTAGGATTTTGATGACGATATTTGAATTTGAGAATTTAAATCGATGTGATCGCATTACTATCATGATGTGGGCACATTGCCCTCTTAATACTTCAACTTCTATTCCTTTCACGCTAGTTCCCTTCTAGACTTCTTTTTTTGCCTGAAACACTTACGGTAAAGGATTAAAAAGTTGAGGAAATTTAATAAGAAATTTTTTCTCTTTTTTTAATATCAACTTAGAAATTTAGTTGTTTCAACTTACAGGTAGGTTCCCAGGTCGAGGTGTTCCCAATAGTTAGCTTTAGTACCTCGTCCTTAGTCAGAACCATCCTAGATAGAGTTCCTTCACATTTAGACCATTGGTTGATATTCACAAACTTGAGTTCTCATCATTTTTTTGTTGTTTTAATGAAAAATAAGATAAAGTCAAATTAACGTACCTATACAAATGAACTTACCGCTTTTTAGGCTAACTCAACTAAAGAGACAAAGGTTTTGTCTCGGCTCAATACTTCTTTCCAATATGCCTTCATTCGTTGTCTATTCATTTTGACCGCTTTTCTTTCACTGCCATGAAGATTGATTGTTTCATCGTGAACTAAATAGCAGTTTTTGCCTTCCATCCTTCAAACTTTGATACAAACTTTCGATAGGACGTCCTATAGACCTTATTTTTGTATCTTGGCTTTCTTATAGGAATACTTAGATTTTTCAAAAGAGAGAGCACTATTGATTGAAGTTGCATATTGACAGGCTCAATCATATCTTGTTTCATTTGTTGGATGTTTTCCTTTGGAAGCTTTGATGATTTGGTATTGCCTTCCTTGAGGATCATTTCTTGCGTAACGTTGGCTACATTCTACAAGTAATTGACTTCTTCAACCTCATCCTCTATTTTTTCATCCAACTCATCTCTCGAGTTTCCTTTTTTTACAAACTCATATATCTCACATGGAGTCAGACTATAAGATTCTTCAATTAAGAAACATTCCTCTATGTCACCAGGAAACTTCAATGCATTCAAAATGTTGAATGTTATCTGTTGATCATTTACTATGTTCAGCTCCTTTTTGTATGTCAATAACTGTCCTTCCTGTGGCAAGGAATGGTCTACCTAAAATGATAGGCACTTCTTTTTCTGCTTCGTAGTTTAGGATAATGAAATCAGCTGGGAACACGAACTTGTCCATTTTAAGAAGAACATCTCGATTTTTCCCATCGATTGAGTGATAGATCGATCTACAAGCTGTAGTGTGACCATAGTTGGCTTCACTTCTCCAATTTCAAGTTGTCCAAATATTGAGTAAGGCATCAAATTGATACTCACTCCTAAATCACAGAGAGCTCTTCCCAAACTCTTCCTTCCAATAGAACACGGTATAGTAAAACTTCTTAAATCCTTGAGTTTTAGGGGGATTTTATTGCTAACCTGTGCACTACGACACTCAGATAATGTAACTGTTTCATACATTGGGAGCTTTCTCTTCTTGGACAGGATGTCTTTTAAAGAATTTGACATAGTTGGCATATTCTCTAGAGCTTCAACTAACAGGATATTAATGTGGGGTTGCTTTAACATGTCAAGGAATTTCTTGAACTGTGTATTTTTACTAGCCTTCTTAAGCCTCTGCAGAAATGGGATTGGCAGATGATAAGAGGGGACTACTTCTTTTTCCTTCGATTTTTCTAGTGCCTCATTTTTTCATTGTTTTTGTCTTTCTTTTCTACCACAATCATTTGTTGATTATCAGACATTGACTCCTTCTTTGTGTTGGTTCTCTCAACTTTCTGTTGCTCCTACTCAATTGGCATCCTACGCCCTCATATTCTAATCCGCTTCTTAATGTAACCGCTTGACACTACTCTTTTCCACTTCTCTGTGGACTTTCTGTTGAACTTGGTAAGGTTCCTACAGGTTTAATCTTGATCTTCTTTGCTAATTGTCCTACCTAGACCTCAAAGTTTCTCAATGCGGTGTCATTCCGTGTCATATATTCTTTTAGTAGAGCTTTCATACTTGTATTTTGGGCAGGTGGTGGCACTTGTGGTTTTGCCTTTGGCATTATGCGAGGTACGGGCGGTGTTGGCTCAGTATTCTGCTGAGATATGCTACCACCATTGTTTGTCTGTGTAAAATTAAGGCACGCTCTCCAACATGAATTATGAGTATTTGAGTAGGGGTTCCAGTGTGCCTACGCCTTCTGGTAGCCTACATAACAAACTAATTATGGATTATACATATAATTATCGGTTAAGTGATTTGCAATACAAAATTTGCAAGTAAATGACATAGGCTCTGTTTGCACAGCGACCAATGGTTAAGGTCTTAGTACAAAGTTATGCAACATGTTTTGAATGGTCCTTAGTTGTTGGTTCATATTTTCCAACTTGGGCTTTCTTGAACTTCACCTGCTGCTACTGTCTTAACCATTAGTGTCTCCACATCACTTCAGTTCTGATTGTTATTGGATATTGTATCCATAATCTCTTTTGCCTCATTTACAAATTTCTTTAATAATGATCCTCCTACAGATGCATTAACCAACATTTTCAAAACTTGTTAAGATCATTGTAAAATTGCTCTATAATAATGCTTGCTGAGAATCCATGGTGTGGACACTTCCTCACCAACTTCTTAAAATGCAACCAGGCTCCGTCTATTGATTCCGTGGGTGGTTGTGTGAAGGCTATAATCTCCTGAATTTAGCATTCCTGTCTGTTGGAAAATACTTTCCCAAGAACTTTTCTACAAGTTTGTCCCATGTAGTAATTGAATTTAAAGGGAGTGAATTAAACCATGCTTCAGCATCGCCTTGCAAAGAATAAGGAAACAATTTTAGCTTATGAGCTTCCTTATAAACTCCATTTGTTTTGAAGGAATGACAAATTCTCATACAAAGTTTAAGATGTTTATGGAGGTCTTCATGGGGTAGCCCAGCAAACTGTCCAAAAAAATTCAACATTTGGAACATTAGAGGTTTCATTTCAAATGTTGTTGTTTCAATTGGGGGATTAAGAATCCCTGTGTCAAGAGTTTGGAACATGGGTGCTGCATAGTCTATAATCACCCTATCCCTATCTTCAATAATGTAGATGCGATTTCGAGGTTGAACAACAAGTTTAGATTGAGGTTGTGGTTATTGATCTCCATTTTGCTGGACATTATTCCTAGGAGGAATAAGAAGATCATCTCCAAGCGAACTCATTGGAACTTGTGCACTCAACCCTTTCTCCTCACGAAGCTTTTGACTTTGTTCTTTTCTTCTACTATGAAAGGTCCTTTCTACCTTAGGATCAACTGAAAAAAGGCAAGGTCTTCTTCTAATGCACTAACTCTTCAACTGCAAAACAAACTCAATGAGAGAGAGTTAGAATTTTCTTTGAGGTAGAGTTGATGTGGTTGACCAACAACGCTTTAAACAAACAAAAAATATTTAATCTAGTCCCCAACAACGGCACCAAAAACTTGATCTACCAACTGTGTATGAGAGTTGAAAAGTAGAAATAAGTATGGTCTAATGCAAGCATACACTATCGATGAAGTAATAATCTTGAGCGGTTTCGTCATTCGGTATTTCGTACATATTTGAATTTTCTTCCTTATGCTCTCAAGAGTTTGTTGCGTCTTTTCTTTTTTTGGACTCATTTGAGTATTTTGAGTCTTTTAATTATTTCTTTACCTTTTTGGCATAACATGAAAAAAAAACCAAATTCGACCTATCTAGTTCTCTTCAAAAGATGAGAAAGCCTTATAGCTTTACCAAGTTATTTCAACTCATCCAAGAAGGGACCAGAGAAATACAAGAATTTCTTTGTGCCTTGACAAAGAACAGGTCACGTCGAGCAACCGATGTTAAAAATTTTCCCTTCCTAGAGGGAGCCAGGTGAAAATTTTATTGCTTCCTTTTATTACTTTCTAGATTAGCTTATTGTTTTTCTTTTGTAGCAAGACCCCTAGAAGAAGAAGAGCATCATTTTGAGAGGCGAGCCCTTCTACCAGACCTCAAAGACCCATGCACAAAAGCGCCTACAGGGAGGTTTTTCTATTTCCTTGTCCTTTTATTTCTATTGAGCTTAGATTAGAAATACATTTGGGACAATGTATCGTTTTAGGTTGGGGGTAGGGTATATATGCATGTTTGGAAAGTCCTTGAGCATCTAAGCTCGGAATTTGTGGTTTATTTGATGATATGGTGTTGCATGTAATGTGATGACGACGTTCTATGATAGGCTTTAGATAACCTTTATACACTTTGTTTTTTAATCATGAGCATGTATGCATGATTTTAGGCCAAAAAAAATTTCTTGATTCCCTTGCACTTTTAAGCATATAGCCATCTTATCTATGATTTTGAAGGCTTAAGATTAAGTTATCTGACCCATAGGTTTGTTGCCACTCCGAAAGGCCCCACCAGTTAGGGAGTCTCGTTTTTGCTTGATTGTTTGTAATATAAGACTTAAGGAAAAAGAAAAGAAATATTTGTCCGCTTCAAAATTATGAGTTTGAAAGAAGAGAAAAGAAAGCAAAAGAAGAAAAAGAAATAAAAGAGCTCAAAAGAAAAGAAAAAGAGAAAAAGAAGAAAAGTACAAACTTATAATGAGTATGCATAACTAAGGGCAAAAAGAGTTGTCTTCTGCTATGATCAGTTAGGACATCCGCGAGAAAAGAGTGGATACGGTTCCTTGGAGTGGAAGTGTGAAAGTTAGTGCCTGTAGGTAAAAAAAAATCCAAGTTTAGGGCACCATGTATGTGTTTTCATGCACCTTATTCAAAATATTACTCTCTTTATGGTTCTAGATTGCTTGATTATTGGTGCTTGAGCTAGAGTAGGGGCAAACAAGCTGAAGGTTGAATAAAACCATCCCAAGCTTGTAAAGACCTAGATAGGATTGGTTAAGCACACACACGTAAGGGGATAAAGAACTAGTTTTGAATTTCCTAATTGAATACATGCATTTGAATGATTCTAGCTTTATGAATATTGTTGTTATCTTTCTCCTTGAGATTAGAGTCACTCATTTGTATCAAATGATTCATATCTATATTTTACTTTGTCTTGCTTGAGGACGAGCAAAGTTTAGGTCGGGAGTGTTTGGTAGCTCTCGAAAAAAGCTTTTTTTATGTCCTTAATTCCCTTTACTTGTTATGTTTTCTATGATAAAATGTCTATTTTGTAGGAATTCGAGTAAATCATGCACCTCAGAGTGTTAGAAGTATTCGAGGTTGATTTGGAGCTATTGAAAGTGAAATCGGGCATCCAGAGCTCAAAGATGTGAAAATTACCAAAATGCTCGTAGGGATCGCGTAAAGAGAGTGCAGCTAAGCTGTGCGCTACGCTCAAAGATAGAGAGTAGCATTGGGAGAGCATAGCTACACTCCGAATTTTGATGAAATCAGGATGAAGAAATCAGATGAAGAAAGCAAATGAAAAAGGTGAAGGCAACTATTTCACCAGATGAAGAAATCAAGATGTGTTCCTAAGAAATCAAGAGCGTAGCATTCTATTCTTGCACTATTGGGAAAGAAGTCGTAGTTGGAGGAAATGATGAATATACTTAGTGATAAGAGAATAAATGGTTGTCCTCCAAACTAAATAACATGGAACACTATGCTTGCCATGGGTGGTGATGCGAGAAAGCGCAAGTTCGTAAGCCATGTTTTTAGGAAGATGAAAATTTGTGGTTTTGAACATGTAGAGAGATATTTAACACTTTGATTAGTGTGTATGGTCGTTGTGGGTCGGAGCTTGATGCAACAAAGATGTGTGATGAGATGATTGAAGCCAGATTTACACCATGTGTTACAACTTATAATGCCCTTCTGAATGCTTTGGCTCGACGAGAGGATTGGAAAGTAGCAGAATCTTTCTTACTGGATATGAAGCCTCATTCTCATTGATGCTCCATTACTATGCAAAAAGGGGAATGTGAGAGGATTAGAGAGGATTAAGAAAGAAATTTATGATGGTCAAATCTTCTCCAGGTGGGTTCTCTTGAAAGCCCCTATTCTTGCAAACTTCAAGTGGAGCAGTTAAAGGAATGGAAAGGGCATATGAGGAGTTGATGAAGAATGGATACAAGCCTAATATGGGTATATTCAACTCTATGCTATCAATTTGTGTTAAACATAACATGTAAGAAAGGGCCCACAAGATGTTGCACTTGATTCATGAAGGTAGGCTGATACCGGATCTAGTCACCTACAATAGCTTAATGAATATGTATGCCAGAAGAGGAGTGTGCTGAAAAGTAGAAGAGATCTTGAAGAAACAGATAAAATATGGGGAAAACCCCGATCTTTTGTCGTATAATACCATAATTAAAGGCTTCTGTAGGCAAGGGCTCATGCAAGAAGCAACAACAATTATGCTAAAGGTAACAACTCAAAGGGATTCATCTTTGTATATTTACCTGCAACACTTTTGTTATCAGGGTATGCAAGACGTGGAATGTTTGCAGAGATAGGTGAAGTCATTAGCTACATGATTCAAAAAAATTGCAAACCCATTAAACTTACTTATAAGATCATAGTGAATGGTTATTGTAAAGCAAGAAAAGATCAAGATGCTATGGATTTCATGTTTGGAATCAAGAATTTTGATGATTCATTTGGTAAGCATCCCACGCAAAGACTTGCTTCCCATGTAAGGGAGGTGATGAATTCTTAATCTCTCTAGGTATTCCTGCTCGTTATTTCTTTGTTCATTTACGGAGAAGTACGTGTATATATATAATAACCATTTCAAAACATCAAGCACCTTAGCAGCTTATTTTTAATTCTTTTATGGTTTGTCACTTGGTGGTTCTGGAGGAATAAATGGGTTATTATGGATTCATCTCGTTAAGTTTTGCAGTAGTCTCAGCTTCAAAGATATCATTTTTCTATGAACATAAATTTTGATTGTAGCAATTTGCTGTTATATTGTTAAATCGACGATCAGATAAGGAACAAGTGTGTTGTGTTGTGGATACCATTGCTTTGAAAGCAATTTCGGCATGACCGTGGTGCTAATCGTTGATGTCGATTACTCCCCAAGGTTAACACAACACCCTCTGTCAGACGTGCATTCGTTGAATGGAGGGTTTGAATCAACAAGAGATAGCTCAGAATCAGAAAAAATGTAAATTGAAGATGGGAGGAAGAATCAGAAAAATATCTGATGTTTTCGAGTCCCTTCTGGTTAAGAAGAAGAAGAGGAAGATAGAACAGGGGAGAATGGCTGGATTCAAATTTGAAACCGATAAGAATTCTTACAACCAAGCATATTGTAACCCTAAGCTCCAACGGTAAGAAAAATGAATTAAATATTAAACAAAAAAAGAAATAAAACTATTGCTTTTTTCACACACGCCCAGTTGCCCAAGCCTAATTGTCCAACTGGACAGACTCTGCAGTGCGGGTGTGGAGGAAGACCCTCTACGCCCACTCTCTCCACTTTTGTAAATCTTTGGAAGTGTTTATATATATATAACTTCTCATCACTTCTAAATTTTCCAATGTGGAACAAAGGAGATGCTATTTAGCTTTTAGGCCTTGGGCCTATTGACATGTGGGTCATTTCCAACAATCCCCCACGAATGTATAAGTACCGAAAAGTTAACAATGAAAGATAGATGGAAGGGATTCTTAGCAAATGACTGATTATAAACTTAAGCATCAATATCTTGTGATTTGAATTGATGCATAGTGAAGTGGGGGCAACAACTGCATTCACTAAAGTGAGTTTCCCTCTGAACTTTTGCAAATTCTAGTTGAGACCCACACCCCACATTTCAATTCTTGTGATTTCTCTCTTAATTCAGCGATATGCATAAAATGCTATTTTGGGCTATCATAGAACCTTGGATCTAGAAAGAAACCCTCAACTCTTTCATAGAAGGCAGCCTAGACCTTCACTTTCACGTTAGATGCTTCAACAAGTCATCACAATAGACCACTCAAGACTAGGCTATGAAGACATAAATTATCCATCAAGTCTATCGCAATTGACCACCCAAAATAAAGGGCTATGGATCATACTAAGGGTTTAAGTCCCATACTTGTTGAAGATTCTAGGATTACTTTTCTTGTTAGGCCTTTAGTGAGAGGGTTCGCCAAATTTCTCTTAAACCTCACACATTCCAAGAAGATGATCCACTCCTTCAATAGTTGTTTCACAGCTCCATGTCTTAGGCGAATATGCCTCATTTTGCCATTATACACACTACTTTTAGCAATACCTATGGTAGCTTGTAAATCACAATGTAGAGGTACTAGTACAGAAGCCCCCCACAGGGGCATGTCTCCTAAAAGACTTTTGAACCATTCTGCTTCTTGTCTATCTAGCTCATGCTATAAACTCAGACTCCTTAGTGGATCGAGCTATACAGGTTTCTTTGATTGATTTCCAGGAAATAGCTCCTCCTCCTAGTATAAACATGTATCCACTTGTAGAATTTCATTCATTATTATCTGTTACCCAGTTAGCATCACAATATCATTCTAGCATTGTAGTAAAATTGTTGAAATGCATACAATAAGTCTATTGTACCTTTGAGGTACCTTAGTAGGCGACGAAGTGCTGTCTAGTGAGTTTTATCAAGATTATGGGTATATCTACTCAATTTACTCACAGCATATGCAATATCATGTCTAGTATAGTTCATAAAAAACATAACACTACTAATGATTTTTGCATATTCAGATTGAGATATACTTTCACCCTTATTCTTTTTAAGACTCATACTGGGATCATAAGGTGTTCTTACAGGTGTAACATCAAAACTATCAAATTTCTTTAGCAACTTTTCAATATTGTATGATGGACATAGAGAAAACCCACTTTCAGTTTTTCTTATCTTAACACCAAGTATTATGTCAGCATCACCTAAATCTTTCATTTCGAATTGTTAGGATAGGAATTCCTTATTGCCGTTGATTACATTTATGTTTGTACCAAATATCAATATATCATCAACATACAGGCAAATAATCACACAATCAGCTCCAAACACCTTTGAGTAAACACATGTGTCCGAACAATTCACCTTAAAGTCATTTCTTACTAAGGTGTTGTTGAATTTTTCATACCATTGTTTGGGAGCTTATTTTAGACCCCCATTAAGGAACGTCGTCTTTACATACATTCGATGTATTAGAAGGCCACATATCATTGTCTAGGCTATTAATGCTCTAATAGTGGTTGTTTTAGTCATAGGCGAGTAAGTGTCAAAGTAGTCCATGCCTTGCTTTTATGTGTACCTAACAATCACTAGTCTAGCCATAAACTTGTCTACTGTACCATCTCGTCTTATTTTCTTCTTAAAGATCCATTTACACCTAATGGGTTTATTTCCTTTAGGTAGATCCACCAATTCTCATGTTTGATTCATAATTAAGGAATCTAATTCACTTTTAATTGCCTCTTTCCAAAAGCTAAAATCTATAGAGCTTAGAGTTTCTTGATAGGTTTTTGGGTCCTCGTCTATTAAGTACATACAAGCAAACTGATTGTCTATTTTATCTAAATTTTCAACTAAAAAAGTAGTTAGAAAATCAGGTCCAAAATCCTTACTAACCCATTGTCTTCTACTTCTTCTAGACTTTAACTAGAGTGTGTTATTGGGGTTAGTAAAAGGGAGTTCAGATACTCTGCTTGAAGTACTAGCATCATGATTAAGTGATTATCTACTGACATATCACCAGTTTTGATCATGAGAAAAGCATGCTAAAAAAAAACACAGCATCGCTATATTTACACAATGAATTATCACTTAAGCACATAAACCTATATACAGCACTATTATTGGTATAACCGATAAAAACGCAGTCAAAAGTTTTAGATCCTACCGCTGGCTTCTTAAATTCTCAATATGCTACCTTGGCTAAACACCCCCACACTCTTAAGTAATCCAAGTTAGGTGGGTAACCCTTCCACAGCTCGTAGGGAGTCTTATTTAGTTTTTTGCGAGGAACACTGTTAAATATAAAACAGACAGAAAGCATTACTTCCCCCCACATGCTATCAAATAGTCTAGAACTTAATAACAAAGCATTCATCATTTCTTTTAAAGTCTTGTTCTTACATTCTGCTATGCCATTTTGTTGAGGTAAATATGAAACATTTACTTCAGGAATTATACCATTTAATTCACAGAATTCCTTAAGAAAAGTGTCACTGTATTCATCTCCTCTATCAAATCTAATTCTTTTTATTTTTCTGTCTAATTGATTTTCTACTTCGGCTTTGAATTTTACAAACATGCTACTAGCATCATCCTTTGATTTTAGAAGTAAATTTTTGTACATCTAGAGTAATCATCAACAAAAGATATATAATATTTTTTACCACCTTTACTCATAGTATTTCTAAAATCAGTTAAATCTGTGTAAATTAACTCAAGCAAGTCAGTGCTACATGTTGTTATTGATTTGAAAGGTTTTTTCGCAAATTTTGCTTCTACGCATATTTGACATCTATCATTCTTATGTGTATAAGATACATTAATAAGTTGGAAATTTTTAATCCTTTTGATAGAAGAAACATTAACATGCCCTAATCTACCATGTCATACATCATATGATTCAACCATATAAGCAAAACGAGAGACATTTTCATTTATAGAAATTGGAGCAACAACAAACAAGCCATCAGACAGATACCTTTACCAACAAAGTCACCATTTTTTGTGATGATAACTTTGTCAGCTTCAAACACAATCCTAAACCTAGCTTTGTTCAACAAACTCCTAGACACCAAATTCCTATGCAAAGAAGGAACATACAAAACATCACTAAGGGATACAGTCTTTTCAGAAGTAAGTTTTAACAAAATCTTCCATTTCCAAAGTACACCAGCAGTTGTTGAATTGCCCATGAAAATGCAATTCACCATTGTCGGTGTCCTAGAAGTCATGAAAGAGACCCAAATTTGAGTTGAAATGCATTGATGCACCAGTGTCCAGGATCCAGTCAGATTTGTTCTCCACCAAATTTGCTTCCACGACCACTGCAGCAATAATATCATCTTCAACTATATTGGCTTATGGAGTTGGTTTGGCCGCAATTGAATTTTATCTTCCCTTTCTTTGATTGCACTGATAGAATTTATGTCCCGGTTTCCTACAAACATAACAAATTACTTTGGATTTTTTAATTCTTCCACTAGCCTTGAGTTGACCCTTCTTTTGTGATGATTTCACTGTTTGTTTCCCTTTGTTTTTTAATCTGTTTTTCACATTTGAAGATTCAGTAGGATTACCATTAACTGAATTGATAGATAGAGAGTTCAGCTTATCCTTTTTTTCTGTTTGCCTCTTTAGTGTGCATGTGACTGATCAGCTCCTGCTATGTTAGATCTTTCTTTTTGTGCTTTAAATGATTATGGTAGTCACTCTAGAATGGTGGAAATTTTTCAAGTAACATGTTCGCTTGAAGAATCTCACACATTTTCATGCCTTCAGATAACGCACTTGCCACCAGGTTTTCATATTCATGCACTTGCTCCGTGACAGGTTTGTTGTTAGCCATCTAAAACTGCAACCATTTTCCAACCACGTACTTTTTCCTTCCAGCATCGTCGCCACCATATCTGGATTCCAGTGTGGTCGAGATTTCCTTTGTAGATTTTTGAACAACAAATAGATCGAACAGAGAATTTGTCATGTGATTAAGTAGATGCCCACAAACTGTCTAATTGTCCTTCTAAAATTTGTCGATATCCATGGCAAAAATTGAAACTGAGGCAGCATCCTTGGTTCCAGATGGAGTCGTGACGACTATAGCATCCATGGAAGTCTCGGGATGAGTGGCCGCAGAATCTACAGGTTTGGATCTAATAGGACAGTCCTTGGTTAGAACATAGTCTACATCCAATTGCTTGAAGAAGATGAGCAATTTCTTTGACAATTGGCGGTGGTTAGATCTGTCAAGCGGCTCCAACTTAGACAGATCTGGAAGAACTTTTTCGAATTTGATCGACATAAAAATTGCTTTCAACTATTACATTGACAATCAGATAAGAAACAAGTGCGTCGTGTTGTGGATACCACTACCTCGAAAGCAATTTCGGCACGACTGTGCTGCTAATCGTTGATGTCGCTTGCTCCCCAAGGTTAACACAACACCTTTTATTAGACGTGCACTCATCGGATGGAGGGCTGGAATCAATGAAAGATAGCCCAAAATCAAGACGAATATAAACTGAAGATGAGAGGAAGAGATCAGGAAAATAAATAAAACTATTTCTTTTTCTACACACACACAATTGCCCAAGCCAACCCAAATAAACCACAACTATGATGCATGTATGGAGGAATGCCCTTTACTCCCACTCTCTCCACTTTTACAGATCTTTAGAAGTGTTTATATACATATACCCTCTCATCCCTTCTAAATTTTTCAATGTGGGACAAAGGAGATGTCATTTAGCTTATGGGCCTTGGGCCTAATGACATGTGGGTCATTCCCAACATATATAAGTAGCATTCACATGGAATATCTAAATAAACATATTGTACTTATATTCTTGTTTTGATATTTCTGTTTCTCTCCCCTTTTATAAGGGAAATAATTTAATTCCTTAATATAAAGGATCCAATCTTTAATGTCAAAAGGTGGAGTGTGACCTAGGAATCTTTGTTTGAAAAACTAAGACTAAATAAAGTCGTCAGCTTCATTTCCAAATAAAAGTACTAGGATATGCCCAAGCCTTCGAATTGGTCAAAATAATTTATGTGCCCACACTAATTCAGTAGCAACAATGGAATACGGGTCGGACCTTAGGAAGATGGTCATGTCTCAAAGAAATTGCCTATAGTGATCGTAACAGAGGGGGTGGGAGGGATTTGGTTGGTGAATGCTTGAAGTGTAAATGAAAGGAAATAAAAATTGCATGAAATTAAATGGCATGCTAGTGAAAGTAAATGAAAGAGAGTGTTGTGAAATTGATAATAAAAAGGTCTAGCTCGGGTTTGAATTGAATTTTCCCTGAATTAGTTTAAGTGATCATTGAACTTTGGATCAAATCTCATGTTTAAGCTAGCCAAATTGATAAGAATCCTAACCAATCGTCCTAATTACCTAATTAGTCCAATTACCTAATTAGCCCAATTAAATTAGATGAACTCATACTAATCTAAGTGGTCTAATTGCATTAAGCTAAAGGAACGAATTAATTTCCATCGTCTAAATAAATTCATTCAATACGGTTTTAAGTCAAGATTGATTAAAGCATACACATTTGTGGTCGACTCACAACAAGTAAGTTAATCTAACCTTTTGCTTTCTAATTTATTTATTACCTTAATCAAGAATAAATCTCAAGCATGGAAAAGTAACATTTAAGAATTTTTTGTCAATCAAAAACAAGAAATAACCATTAATAATCAATACAATTAGATTAAAACCCAGAAACAAGAGAGTTTGAACGATATGAAATATAGAACAAGTCTCACAACTATACAAAAGGGGGAAAACTATCAAACTCAAACTAGAAAACTTACCTTTAGGCTACAATCATGATGAAATCCTAAAAAACAAATGTTGATCAAGCCCAAAATGGTTAAGAATTAATTACAGAGATGAAGGAATTTAAAAGTTGCAGAAATTGGTAATCTTTTGTCTCTTTTCGTGCTGGAAACGAACTTTTCTTTTTAAACGATCGTCGAAGCGCCACAGCGTTGGCTACCTTAATTAAAGCACCATGTGCAACGCATGGTGAGCACTGCGACGCTCCCAAGTGCGCACTGTTTTGTCAAAGTTCGTAGCGTTGCAACGCCATAGGAGAGCGGTGCAGTGTTCTCGGAAGTGAAGCTTCTGTCTCTCAATGCCACTACACTCTTAGGAAGAGCTCATTCTTCCTCTCAACGTCGTGCTAGTGCCTCTATAGCACCCTGGCGCTATCCTCCTTTAAACATAGTTCTTCCTCAAGCTCCGATTGTTGCCTTAAACTCCCTAATAAGCTCGAATTAGGCCAGAATTGTCAATAACGGCTCGTTCTACCTCTTAAATGCTTGAAACCTATAAATTCACCAAATAAACCCATTAAACAATACAATGATCTCGAGTTAAGCTAAACGAGATAGCACATTTTCAGTGCTATCAACAAAAAGTTCTTGTGAGAGCCATAAAGTAAGGACTTGAAATGTGTTTGTTATAACTTTAACGGATTAAGGAGTGGAAAGGAATGTGGTGTTTTAATAGAGCGAGAAAGTGCTTCCTAGCTTAAAACCTTATGCTGACGTAGTAGAATGTACTTATCGTTGGCTGGGTTTACGTTTTAATTATAATGATGCATTTGAATCTTATTAGCTCTTTTATCATGAGGTTGATGTATTATGGTATAAGGTTGTTGTCAGCGTGTAGGAACCATTCATTCTTTTTATAAAAAAAAACTTAGGTGCAATCCAAAACTTAGGTTGGACCTATCTTTGTGCAGCTCAAGTAGTTGCCCAAAAAAATTTTGCCATGTGGTAATTTTTCGTTTCAAAATTGAATTGTTTTTATTCTTGTACCATCTATAAGGGAGGGACGCATGGGATTAGATGTAGTCTAGGTTGCACCTAATTATTGTTCTTCTTTTTAGTGGTCTAGTGATGAGTTAAAAGGCATTCGACTTGTAAAAAGAAATTGCTTCCAAGTTTTCTCTTATTGCTTTGTTTCATTCATAATGTGGTGGGAAATGAGCGGGATACTTATTTTTGGAAGGACAAGTGGATGGGAGATAGACCTCTCTACTCCTTATATCCTCATTTGTAACATTTGTTCTCTTTTAGAAATCATTTGGTTGATTTGTTCCTCGATCAAGCAAACTTGTTGCCTTTCTCTTTTAGTTTTCTTTTTTAGTGTTTGGTCAATCCTACCTCAATGAGTGGTTCTATTTTTTTCCTCAGCTTGGAAGGTGAAGATTTCCAAAAATGTGAAGTTTTTTGTATGGCATGTTTTGCATGGAAGAGTTGACACCTTGGACCAGATGTCAATTATAAGGTCTTTCGTGGTTGGGTCACATTAATGTAGTCTCTGTAGGAGGGTAACAAAGGACTTAGATCATATCCTAGGGAGTTGTGATTTTTGCTCATGTGGCATGGTGTGATTTCTTTTAGATGCTTGGTTTCAGCTTTTCCAGCACTTGAAGTTATAGGGAGGTGGTAGAGGAGCATACCTTTCATCAACCTTTTCGTCATAAAGGGTAGTTTTTGTGACTAGCTAAAGTGTGTGCTATTTCATGGAAGCTTTAGGATGAGAAAAATAATAGAATCTTTCAAGGGCGAGATAGTTCTTGTGGTCATATTTGGTGACTTATGGATTTTTAAAAAATTGGTTAGATTTTCAGTTAATTTTGAAATCTATATTTAGGAGGCGTAAGAGATAGACAAACAACCTTAAGATGAAGAAAACCTGATGAAATCCTTATTTGATTAAATGAAAGAAAAAAATTGTAGACAAAAGGTAAAGGAAGAAATATGTGATAATTCTCATTTTTTAGAATTTGCCACCAAATTTTGAGGACATCGAATGTGATAGAAATGAATCCTATGATGCATACCTAAAGCTAGAATATTCTCCAGCACTAATTTCATTGGAGTTAACACATCATCCTCTATAGTTAACAATAGCTCATAAACGAGCCACTATTGCACTAACCTCAACAAACAACACATCGAGCTCCCCCCATATAGAATTTGTACCTGCCGTAATGAGCGCACCTATATGATCATGGAGTACCCACCCAACGCCACCTTTTCCCTTTGTCACATCCCATGAAGCATCACATGCCCGCAAACCAACCTTCAGGTAGACAAACCCACCCACACCAACTCTTATTATTTTGCTCCCCCTCACTCCACCCTCGACATCCCGCATCCACCTTCAAGGTCATCGCCATCTTACCTCCAACCTTTGTGACGAACAACTAGATGGAATGAATAAGGGCTCCAACTGAATCATCTTTGCCACAAAAGACCACACGGTTGCGAAACTCCCATAAGCGCAACAGCACCACCAAGAAAATCTCTAGCTCCTCTGATTTGCCATGTTGAGGCACCCAAGAAAATTAGTCAAGCTCCGCCCACCTGTGTTGTCATGTCCGCCTCGCAGTGGCACAACGAACATCGAGTATCCAACTCAACACCTGTGGATATCAAATTTATCCTCATGGGATAATATCATTTAGTATCATTCAGTATCTTCACCTTAGGAGGCAACATACATTGCCACAAACTCTTCCACAACACTGTCAATGGCTTCATATCTGATGTAGCACCATGATTTGCCAATTCCACATTAAGACCTAATTTATAAGCTCTTTTCACAATAAAAATCCCTTTTTTCTCATTAGCACAATACACCTCATCATCTCTCCGCAACCTATTTATAGGAATATTCATAATCAAATATGCATCAATTGGTAAGAAGCCCCGTCTTACCTTTTCGACATTTCAACCCCCCTCAAGTGTCTGTTAGGATTTATGCCCTAATTATTTGATATAATAGTTGATTATTTTAAATATGTAAAGTTACCTATTACAGGAAAAATCCAAGGTTATATCATGAGAACTTGAACATTATGTAGTGGACATACAGTGGATAATGTTCAAGTAATAATCTAAAGGGTTTATAATATTTAGATAAGGTTGGATGCCTTATCCTGGTAACACTATGAAAACGATGGTAACACTATGAAAACGACCCACTTTGTAAGTGTTACAAATGATCTGATCCAAATCGTTTGTGTGGAAACATGTAAGTGGAGGTATCCTATACAATGAGTTTGTATAAGATCGAACCATCAAATAATTAATCTTTCTTTGTAACATCGTTGACTAAAGAGATTAATATGCTATAGGATAACCATATGTAACTAGATCTCAATCTTAAGTGAGTTGTGGACTTCTACCTGTCAAGATTTGTGTAAACTCTACTTCCATTTTATAAGAGCTAAACGTAAGTACATAGTACCGATATGGACTAAATTGTTTTTCCTCTTGTAGATTGAAGGAAGAAGTGAATATTTTTGGTAAGTGAATTCTAAATCATTACGAGGTAAATTTAGTTTAGGAGTTACTTTGTTTATTTAGAAATAAAAATAAAAATAAAAATAGAAAAAAAATGGATTTTAGAAATAGAAGAAAAAGAAAGAAGAAAAAGAAAAAAAATGTTGGATAGTGGGAATGAAGTCGGCAGCATCGTATAAGTGTATAACCTGATATTTTAGATTATTTATTCCATTTTCAAAAGCTTCAACCGACCGAACCTTGTAGCTGTATGTCAAACGGAGGAAGAAGAAGTATTCTAAGGCAAACTCGTGTAGGATTTTGGTCGATTTCATGGTGAAATTGAAGCTAAAGCAAAAGAGTTGGTTGTTGTCGCGCAGTCTAAACAAGGTCTGGTGTTTGGTGAATAGCGAGCTGAAGAGACTGAGTTTGAAGCCAAAAATTTAAGGTTAGTAAGTTAACTCAATTCTTAACAACTCTTGTGAAGGATAGTTGAGCTGAATATAAAGAGAAACATGTTAAATTTTAGGTGAAAATGACTGATACGGATTTCCCAAGTGATCTGAAGCAAGACGAAGTAAATTGAGAATATCTGTCGAATGAAGAGGAGTTAGAGCTCTGAAATTTTGAGGTAAGCTAGAAACCACATTTCTTTACAAGTTCGTAGAAGGAAAAAAGTTTTAATTTGGGTTGGAAATACAACTTTTAACAGATGGAAGTGAAGACAGAAGCGAAGACATAAGCGAAGACAGAAGTTGTGGGAAAAGGGTTTTGCTGGAAAAAGCAGCGACACTGAAGGGGTAAGGATGAGCAACAAGACGAGTCTCACTAGTGTCGCTGGTTGCTTTTTGTCTCACAACTCTCGCTAGGTCTCGCTAGTCTCTCTGGTGTTGCTACTCTCGCTAGTTCACAGTATCGCTAGTACAGTTTGGTCTTTTGCTTGAATTTATTGGTTTAGTCTCGCTAATAACCTGAATCTCGTTCATTAGTGAACTCTTTTAAGAAATGTAGCCTCCGTTGAGCATTTCTTTGTGGAATATAGTCTCGGTGATGGTTTTCTTCATGAAGTAGAGTCTCGGTGGTGAATAATAGAAATGTCTAAGGCTTGTTTGCTATGTAAAAAAAATTTTAAGGAAATCTAACAAAGGAAAATGTACTATTTCATGCCGAGAGAAGCTAGGAAAGGCGTATAACCCGTTAAGGGTCGGGACAAGTAGTGAATGATAATTTTATTTAAAATGAGTCTACTTTAAACAAAGTTTTTATGTTGTATGATTAAGTTTGGAAACATGTCTATATGTTTATGCTTTCCACGAGTTTTAATGTGCTATGAGGATTATGTGCATACTATGTGTTTTACATTGAAAATCTTTTGAAGCATGCCAGTTGTTAAACGAGTTTTACGAAAGGCATGCTATTTATTAACCTATGATTTTATGGAAAGCATGATTGTTAATGAGTTTGTGAGAATTTGAAATGTTATAAACTCATAAATCTTTATTATGTTATTTTCCAAGCATGTTGTTTTTTAATAATGTTTTTGAAAAGGCTCCCAATGTTGAAGGACACGGAGAAGGCATGTGGGTAGCCAGGATATAGAAATGGTTCCCAATGATGAAAGACTAGGAAAAGGCATGTGGGTAGCCTGAGTATAGAGATAGGCCCAATGCTAAAGGACTCAAAGAATGCATGTGAGTGGCCTAAATCTCGTTTATGGGACACGATACTGAAGAACTTGAAAAGGTATTCGGGTAACCCAGGATATGAAATCTATGTGCATATAGAGGTATGATAGACGCTGTTGTGTTAAGACTACTCCACACAGCTAAGGATATTTGACGTTAGGTGTGTCGAGATTTCTCCGCCTCAACTAAGGATGTTTTCGACGTTGAGTAGCATTGAGCTCTGCTCCGCCTAAAGTAAGGAAATTGTGATTGAAATGTGTTGTACTTACATGGTTTTCCTTTAGAAATAATACGTATGTGATTTGATAATGTTACCTGAGCATGATTTGTTTGGATACGGAAACAATTTATTATTGCTTATTTATTTTCATAACTTGATTACAGTTTTGATTTAATTACGAATCAAGAAAGGTTTTTACAAAACAAGTCACTCACTGGGCAACCTAGCTTATGCTTTCCTTGATTTTCTGTTTTTCAGGTAGCAAGCGAGTCGGGGTGCTTAGCCTACACAGCAACTCGTCTGGGCCCACCATCAGTATCTGGAATTTTGAGAATTTTAAATATTTGATCTTAAACTTGTGTTATACATATGAGGTTAAGGGCAGAGGTTAGTGAACTTGTGTAAATTAAAGGTTGAATGTAAATCAATGTCTGTATGATAGCTTCACCCTAGTTATAGTTGGATGCTCAATTATTGTATATATCTGTTATTAGGTCTAAGTCAAGGTATAAGGTTGGCAGTGGATGTCGTAAGAGGGTTGGTGTCTACTGTCCTCACACTTTCTCCTGGGTTAAGAGGGTACCTAGGAAAGGGTATGATAGTTTGTCTTTTGATTTGTATGAATGAGAGTGGCATGAGTTGTCGACTCAATAACTACACAAGATGGAATTCACTCATTCCCGCCTTTAAGGTAAGTAGATAAGTAGTTCCTTTAAGTGCTATTTAAGTCTTAAACAAAGGTACTCGCCCTCTCATTGGCCCGAGAGGGATTTGATTTATGGTAGAACTGTAAACAAATTGTTCATTACAAGAATTAGTGGTACTAATGGAGTAAGAGGTAATTACTGAGGTAAAATGGTAATTTGATCTTGTTGTAATTACGAACAGCTCGTGAATGATCGACTTACATGTAATTGTTAAAATTCATAGTCGCAACATGTTTTACAGTGTGAAGAGCGGAGCTATGGTCTTTACGGAACTGACTCATAGTTAATAAATGTTGGTTAATTTAATTAATGAATTTCATTAATTAATCTCGGATCATTAGAGCTTCTAATATGTAGGTCCATTAGGTCCCCCTACTAGCTCACAATGGGTATGCAAGGATCATAATTTTGAAAGAATTTGAATTGTTCAAACTAATTAAAGGAATAACATTAATTGTATATGATATAATTAATATAATGTATTTAGATGCATTATAATATAATGATAATTTTGAATGAGATTTAAAATTAAACTATATAATAAAAAAAAGATTTATTGTATTTGAATAAGATTCAAATATTAAAATAATATGAATTAGATTCATATTAAGGCTATAGGTTAAAATTTAATATGAATGAGATTATATTAAAACTATAGGTTATGAGAGAAATAATCATTTGAATATGATTCAAATATGCATTTGATAACTTGTAGAAATACAAGTTATTATAGCTACTATTTGAAATAATTATAGTAACTTTAGAGCTAAACGCATGATTTTGGCAGTTAAATTGTGTAAAATGTATTACCATGCGTTGGCACCATTTACAAAAGATTATACCTGAAAAAATATGAGTTTTTCTGTTCTTAACACAGGATTAAGTAGAAAAGAAGCACAAATAACTCAAGTACCAAAGAGGAAGCTGCTGCGAGAACAAAAGAAGTGAAAACCCATGCGTTGAGAAGAAAAAGCAGATACAGACGTTTGGGCAATAGCTGTCGTGTCAATATGCAAAAGGATTACACGTTATCAAATCATGGCAGAACCAATGGGCTGACGATGTGAAAAGTCTGCGCAGCAGGGCATGGAATTTAATGCAAAGGTGTCAGGTCATCATGAGTTCACCTTTTTTACGCCTATAAATAGCCCAAAGCTTCTCCATTCAAAGGAATAAAAAAAGGAGTTCAAGAGGCGAAAGCTCTCACAAATTATCCCTCACCATAACCAGCCTCCATTTCAAGCTCTTCTGTGAGAAGGATTCTGAGAATTTTCAAAGTCATCTCCCAGTGAGTGAGAACCTTCACCCTATGCCATTTATGTATCAGATAGCAACCATCTCAAGCCTCCATGAAGCAAGACATTGCCAGTGGCGGCTTGACATTGTCCATTTCTGTTCTATCTTCATTTCCCTCCTTCTTACTTATGTTTGGTTAATGACATTCGAGAGAATGGTTTATTTTCTTAATATAAGTTCGATTGACGATTATCTTCCATTTATTTCCATATTGAATACTTTACACCATGTTGCTTGTATGTTGAATGAGTTAGATGTTAGAAGCTAGTTTTTCTTAAGCAATATTATATGTTACATCTTGATTAATGCATATCATTAGCTTGCATTGCTTTGTCTGACAAACAAATTTAACAAGCACGATTGTCTAGCTTGAGAGAGTAGATGGTTAATCTTTAGCATTTATCAAGACTAGATGAGGTTCAAAGATGTAGTTCATCTTTTGCCAACACAAACTTACCATGTGTCTTAGAGATAAGATTAATGTGGCATCGAAACATCGAGAGATGGATTCTCAAACCCAAAGTTTGTAGGTATGTAAATATACTTAAATATGCTTAAGTAACAACTAGCTTCTGCGTTAACTCTACTATTATCGCATGGTTTCACCATCATTCTCAACACATGCTATCTGATGCTAGATGACATTTGACTAACATTCTTCACTTCCACCTCACATTGTTAATTGTAGGAAATTTTATTTATTCTTTTTGTATAGCTTTAGGTACATAAAACTCTTGAATATAATACATGTATAGTCACCGCAGAGTTTTTGTATCTAGTCTCAACGCCTAATTTATTACAAATCCCTGTGTTCGACCCTGGACTCACCAGAAAACCTATAGAAGCTTACACTTGGGCTTTTATAGGAAAACTTGCTAATTAATTATCATACTTGAGTAATTCTCGATGCAAACTTTGTACTGATTATAACATCTAATCCACTTTGTGCAACAAGTTATGAGCCAACAACATTTAGTTAAATATGAGATATTTAATTAAATATATTAATTATTTATTGATTAATTAAATTTAATTAAGTTGATTAAGTTAAACTAATTAAGTGAGAGAGAGGCTGAAGTGGGTGGTTAGAATCCCCACTTCACGTATTATTCATGGAAGTTGTTGTAGAGATTTTTTGGCTCTCCAAAAAACTCTCCCTCTCTCAACACTCTCAAGATTTTATAGAGAAATTGGATTTTTGTAAAAAACTCTCCTCCACAACAAGATTCTCTCTCTCTTTCAAAAGCTAATTCCCACAAATCAATCCTTGCTAAGAGAATAGTTGAGAAGACCCTATGGAGGCGTCTTATTCACGTTCTAGAGGAGATCTTGATGCTATACATTGAGGAAGAAGAAGAATTGTTGGAATTCTTAAAGATTGTCTTCAAAGGTGAGTTTTCTTCTTCCCCTGAATTTCCATGCTTAACCTATGAAGTTGCATCATTATGAATGTTTTATGTTTTTTTTCTTTTTTTTTTTTATGTGTTGTAAATTTCAAAAACGAAATCGAAAGCAAAGCAATCACTCACTTCTGTTGCGGGATTCAAGTATTGTCTAACTTTGAGTGCAAAATCTCTTTAGGCTAGTCTTCCACATGTTCACATGACTTAGCACACTAGGAGAGCCTAGCCCTATGTTTTGCAATCTAGCAAAAGTAACAACCTATTGTTTTTTGTACTCTCTCTCCTTTTAGCCATTGAGGACATTGTATCCCTTAAGTTTGGGGGGAGAGCTTATATGCTTAAGATTTTACTATCAGTTGTGTAAATGTTATCCATGAAATGTTATGTATTCTCTGCTAGACCTTGAAAAAAAAAAAATAAAAAAAATAAAGCTAGGATGACACTCTTCCATTTTGGGTTAGCTAAAGTAGCTAAAAGTGGGACATGATATCCATGTCTTCTTTACGTGAAACAGCTAGCTTGGGAATTGAGTGTTTGCCTGAAATACAACCTTTGCTCGTAGCCAAATGCTCGCAGGTAACTTGTGGGGGCAAGTAAGAACAAAAGTGGGGGTTGATAATGAGGATCGTTCCTAGGAAGAAAAAACACACACACACATATATAGGCCTAGTTTGGGGGAGGATTGTATCTTCACTTAGGTATGGAGTTTTGGTGAAACCTGTGAAGCACTAGCGACTACACTAGGTTCCATGACTAGAAGCTACGTTAATATGGTGTGCTGGCTAATCAGTTGAGGGAAGTTGAGCCTAAAGTCAGTAAAAACTCTTGTGAGGGCTCTTTTGGAGTTTGAACAAGTAAGGCACCAAGGTTTGAGACCTCTCCTGAAAGACATCTACTTTGCATTTTCTTCTAACTAGGCATGTCAATTCACTTGCAGTATCTATTCCATATTTTGTTTGCTTCAGGACAAATAGAGATTCAAGTTTGGGGGCGTGATAAATGTCAAAAAGTGCATGTTTCCATCATCTATTTTATTACTTTTTTATAGTAAAAAGACACTTTATGTGATATTTAGACCCCAAGATGATCTAAATTGTCTAAAAAAAATTTTAGTGATTTGGGCTGATTTTATGAGCTTTTGCCATTTATTTTAACTATTTTGCAAAATTTGACTTCAATGCAACCGCGTCGCCATCATTGTGGCCACATAAAAAAACCCTAATTTTCCAAATTTGTGCCTAGTCAATTCTGGTTGCTATTTTCTCGGTCAAATTTAGGCCTAAAATGCTAGAAAAATGTTCAGGCCATGATATTAGGTCATTTCTCAACCACCTTGGCTTATATAAAGGTGGAGAAGCCTTCCATTTGAAAAAAAAATAATAATAAAAAAATTAAAAAAAAAAAAAAAAAAAAAAATCTCCATCGACCAATCTAGCTCTCCCATCATGGAATACAACTATTCTAGAAGATTTTTCACACAAAATCTCAGACCATCTCCAAGAAACTGGAGTTTTACCCCCTACCCCACAAAAGTGTGTGTAGAGAGTAAGGATTGGACCTTGGGAAAGGACAATCCTTTCCAAGGGAGTTAAAGAGAGTGAAAGGTTTATTCCAAGAAAGTGTTTACTATATTTTCAGCATCCACTTTAATTTCTTCTTTTGTTAAGATCTATTTCATTCATATTTATCTTGTAATTATCACTTTGGAAGTAATGAAAGTATTTTATTAATTATTTAATATGAGCTAAATTCACTAAGGGGTTCAGCTATGTGGATACCCTAAGGATTAATGGCTTGATCATATCCTCAAGTGTCATACCATGTTTGCTTGCTCTTTTCTCTTGTTCATTTTAAAGCTAAATGATATTAAGTTAAACTGGCCACTTAATTTAGTATTCTAGCGGAGTTCTAATGCTGAAAAGGTTAGCATGTAAGCAAAGTTCACAAGGGAATATGGAGTAATAGCCTAGGTAGAGGAATACCATGTCACCTTAGGATAAGGGACATCATAGGATAAAGAATAAAAGCAAAAATTAATCTAAGTAGCAGCTAACCATAGCCATATAGGCTTAGCCCCTTAGGCACCTAAAGGTACTTGATAGAAGACCGAATAGGTAAAAATTCTGTCCATGAGTTAGGCAATTCCGCTGGTATTATGTGGTCGCATCACTTTAGTCAAAATGAACTTACGTAAAAACATTGTTGAAGCCCTACTTCCATCATTGATTGTAATTATCTTTTTAAGCTTTATTCACATCAACTCATAACAATTTCATTTTGGTTACTTTGGTCACTTGATTGCATTACTTCTATTGCGAGATTTGATCCCTTCAATGTCGATAAACATGTCATTGATGCCTCCCTCAGTGACTCATGCACCCAAAATGGGCAACCACTCCCCGAGCCTATTACCCAAGGCTCATCATGAATATGAATAGAATGACCATTGCCCACGCACCACCTAAGCCCCTGTTGGAATAGACCACGCCTCACAAAGTACTCTGCTAGGCATATGAGGGATCCGAGCCCAAAAGAGCTCACAGAAAGGATCCAATCCAAAAATACGACCCCCCCTTAACATGCCTGAGAAGACTCCCAAGATTCGTAAGTTGACAACATTGCTTAGCTAGCAATGCCTATTTAAACACCTCCAAATCTCAAAGCTCATCCCGCTAAGATCTTTACCCAAACACATCCACTTCCCACTCCTCAAATGTATCCTCCTCTTGTCCCTAACCGAACGCCACCAAAACTTCCCACACATCTCATTAAGCTCACGACATAGCCCCGACGGAATTCAAGAACAGCTCATTATGTACGTCGAGATCGCTTGAGCGACAACCTTAATCAATACTTCCTTTCTGCCTTGAGAGAATAACTTCTCCTTTCATCCCTATAAAACCTTCCACACCCTTTCTCTAATACCATTGAACGCTTTAATATAAAGATGATTCATTAAAAAAAAAAAAAAAAAAAACATGTAAATAAACAAATGTAAGGATACAAATTATCCATAAAAGAGTGGGACTAGGATTGCAAATACAATGTACATGTATAATCCAAGATTAGCTTAAAATGGCAAAACAAAAATGTGAGAGAATCAAACTAAAATCTTAAGAGATTGAAACATGTATGTTTAGTGAGAAGATTGTATATATAATAGAAAACAAAAGTTTAGAGAATTACACACATAAATTAGTAACTTTTGCAGTTTCAAAGTGAGACTGAAAAGCACCTAAAATGTGATTTTCTTGCATTTGATTTAGAGATGTTTTTATTGTATTTGATGTTGTTTGCTAGTGGTTTTCAGGTAATTATGAAGAAAATATGTTTTGGAAGCCAAAATTGGATAAAAAGATAAAGAAAAATGAAGAAGTCCTATGCAGGGCTGGTGCTTCCCTAGCGCTTCAAACCCGAGATGTTTCAATGCAGATTTCTGCTATCTGTCATCTTTTATGTAGCTTATGACTTCTATCCATCATTGTTTGTGCGTCGTGAAAAGATGAAAGTGCCTAGGCCCCTGCATGGCACTTCAACTTCAAGGGTAGAGCACCTAGGCACCAGTTTTTCCTATTTTGTGAATCTTTGCATTTTGGAAAGTACTTGAGCCTCAAGGATTCGATTTTTTATATATTTTGAGGTGTTTAATAGCCCTAAGCACGAAACACAGAGAGTTAAAAAGTGAGGTTTTGCTACCAAATTGCGGGCAAAGTGTTGGAGAAGAGTTAGAGCAGTTTAGATCCTGAGGTGTTGACCGAGTACAGATTGAAGAAATTCAATACCGGGAGCAATTCGAGAGTCTTGTCTTCCTAAGTTTCTCTTTTCCTTTTCTAATATTCATATGAGAATATGTATTTGGCTATGTGTGACAAAACTCTTAGTTTTAGGGTGTTGGTGAATTTAATTATGAACTTATGTTGATCATTTAGTGTTTTTCATAGATGTTGTTGGATAATATGTTTTTCAATGCTATTGTGTTTTATTCCCTATTGATTGATCATCAATAGACGTTAGGTTAAATATATGATTGCATAGTTGTATGTTTAATTAATAAATGTTAGTTTCAGGGTGTTGGTGAATTTAATTATGAACTTATGTTGATTATTTAGTGTTTTTCATGGATGTTGTTGGATAATATGTTTTTCAATGCTATTGTATTTTATTCCCTATTGATTGATCATCAATACATGTTAGGTTAAATATATGATTGAGTAGTTGTATGTATAATCAGATCTATGACATTTACTCTTTATTAATCCTTCATGAAAATAGTTAGGTTAATAAAGGAAGATGTTTACGACTATTCTTAATCCTATGCTTATTAACTTAATTAGGTCGCTTAAGAAGGAATTGTTTTTTTAGAGAAAATCATCCGGATATTAGTTTCTAGACTTAAACATGTTACTCATGCATAATTCCATGAAAACTTAGGTATCACTTAAGGGATTAATTAAAGGAACTCAACACCCTAAGACACTTTTACCTCTTGAATTCGCTTGCTTTTACTTTTCTTTTCTTGTTTTCAAAATTCAAAACTAAGTAAAATTGATTCAATTCTTGAATAGCTAGGTAATTAAATCGTAATTCAGTCCCCAGTGAAAAAAATACTCGATCGTAACCGTTTTCTATGATAACTTGACTCGTGTACTTGTGGTTATCGCATCAGAGACTCTCTACCAGAAATTAGAATTGTTGTAACTTTTAAAATAATTACCGACAACCATGCTTAGAGAGGAATCAATTGAAATAAACTAAATTAATATTTGATAAATTTCAGTTTGAAACTTGAAAAAGTAGGTTATAGTGTTTGATAAATAATACTAAGTTGTTGTTATTAGCGACGATGATTGAATTGACATGCTATCAAAATTTGTATAATTTTTTTTTTTTGGGGGTAATTATACTTTTTAATAACTGTTTAAAATGTTATATCATATATTCTTTCAACTTAATTTTATATTTTGTTTGATCTAGATGGTTTGTTAAGTATAAGATTATTGGGTAAAGATGAGAGAAAAGAGTAATATATATATATATAAAAGAAAAATGGATGAGATTGAACTGATGAACATGAAAATTTAGGATATAAATTGGTTTATAAGGAATATACTAAATATATAAAAATCAATTTTAATTTGTAAGGAATAAAGTTGAAAATTAAAATTTTATTAGAGTAACTATTGATTTTACAAGAATCTACCTCTGAAAGCTAAGTGGACCAAATTTTAAAAACAATGAGAATTAAAGTAATATTTAAAAAATGATTTTAACAACTTCATTCATAATAATCTTATCAAACATGGATTAAAAGTAATACATAATCCCTTTAACGTCGTAAACAAACAATTCCAAGCGCAACCCTTACCTATTTTTTAAGTAAAAAAAAAATTGTTTAGCCATTTTGAAAAGTGAGTTTTTATTTCAGCGATTCACTCCAATTTCTATAATTTATTTTCTTGGGCCTCCAAAAGAATCATAAGCCACAAATGAGAGGGTTTGACTTTTGAAATGGGCTAAAGGTGAAATGGGCCTTGGATCCTTGGTGAGAATGGGCTGTACATATTGATGAAGCCCAACTTTTCTTTCAAATCATCAAATGTGAATTCAGTTCCATACCCTTGTTGAAGATGCCTATTTTTGTATACTTTTATCCCTTTTGCACATTCTGTTGGTAATTATAATGCACTTAGAGAATTCAACTTCCAAAAAATCATTTATATGCACATGTCCACTTATTATCATAACCTTCTTTTGCCTTATATAGTAGAAGGCACATTCCATTTGCAAATTTGGGTTTGTTTAAATTCTCCCTTTTGGGTTATGTATAATCTTTTGGAGTAGTTAATTATAAAGGGTTATATTGCATCATTCTTAAAATTTTCCTTTTGGGTTATGTATAATCTTTTGGAGTAGTTAATTATAAAGGGTTATATTGCATCATTCTTAAAATTTTCCTTCAAATTCATTTTCTTGTAAATGATTGACTTGCTAAAGTAGTATGTAGTATTTCATAACTTTACAATGTTAATGTTGCTAATGCTTTATTTTTAATAAAAAAGAAAAATAGATACCAGATTCTAAAAGTATGATAACGACTTCGGTTTTAGTTTTTAATTATTGAAATTGATACATGTTTCCTCTCAACAAAGTTTATCATGATTTTAGTTTTTTTAAAAAAAAAAATATTTGAATTCTTAATTAAATTCTAAAAAAAAATTAAAATTTTTTTATTATTATTTACATCTATGAAGGACATTGGTGGGAACTCAAGTTTAATTTTAAGATAAAAACAGTTTTTTTTTTTTTTTTTGTCAAATGGAACTCGATTGTTTATTTACTTATTTAGAGTATATGTAGCCTCAATTTCACCAACTACACATTTTACTTCTTTCAACAACCATTTGTGTTCTTCGAATCAAACTCTTCATTAGTAATCAGAAAAAGAAGAGGATAAACTTGATTCTTACCACTAAATAAGCAATAACCCACGAGTTAGTAGTCACAACATACCTACACATTTCCCAAAAAAAAAAACAAAAAAGAAAAATTGACACTAATATATATCACATGCAACTAATAACACTCTAATATAAGAATTAAGATACGTTTGGTGTTGCAGAGTTGGGTTGAATTGAGTTGGTAATATTTGTTTGTAGCTAATAATTGTTTGTGTTGGTAAAAATGGTCTATGTTTGAAGTGTAGAATTAGTAATAATTACCTGTGTTTGGAGTGTAAAGTTAAGTTGAGTTGAGTTTATTGACATCTAATGCATTTTTTTAACCTAAAAAAGTATACATTTTTATGAATATTTTTTGTTTGCATTTTTTCTTAATTTTTTGTTCCACCATTCAACTACACACATGCTTATCCAAATTTGTAACACTTATTTGAGATGTGAACTTAATAAATAAAAATAGATTTTACAATTTTCTACATGTAACTATTGCACTTGATGTTGAATTGAACATGCAACAAAAACATATTTTAATAATCGTGGAATGCATGAGTGAACATGCCAAAAGAAAGGAGAGGGGGGAGGGGGGAGGGTTATTTACATGTTCACAAAAGATATAAAATATGGCCAACAATGGTTCGATTTCATGCATACAAAAAAATATGGTTCATTAAGATAGTCAAATTAGTTCGCTTTTACCAAGTTGGGGCAAACAATACTTCTTCCTAAATTGTGGTGAGATTGTTAAGAAGCAATTCTTGATGTTTGTGACAAGTAGATGTATAAGGATGACCAAAACATCCTCAAACAATCCCTCAATGCCAAATTACTATCAAAGGCGACTACTAAACACTATAAACTAATAATTTCAATTCTGAATTTTAAAACACTTTCAATAATCGAGTTTTTTTTTTCTTTTTCTTTTAGTATGTGGTTGGTTGAGTTGGTCATTAAAGTTAGTTATTGGAGACGAATGACAAAGTTGATGGTTGGAGTTGGTCGCCTTAGGTTATCATCGGAGTTGACTGATAGAAGTGGTCGTCGTTCGAGTTGATCATCAAGGTGGTCTTCACTGGAGTTGGTCCCCTGAGGTGAACATCAATGTTGGTCGTGGTTATCACCAGAACTGATCATCGAAGGCAGATTTCGCCCAAAGTTGTGGTGGTTGTCAGAGCCCATAGTTGATCACTAGAGTGTTGCGCAAAGGTGGTCGTCGGAGTTGGTCGTCAAAGTGTGACATCAATAGTTGTTGGTAGTGGCTGACAGGTGGAGTATTTGAAAATATTTGAGGGAGGAAGAGTTGGGTTGAGTTAGGGTGAGTTGGTAAAAATAACCAACTTAACTCTACCAACCTTAAAATATGCAATATTTTATTTACCGCGATAGAAAGTGACAATTTTGGAAACAAAGTCACACCCCACCAATATTTTGTAGATAGGAAAAGGTAAGGTTTAGCTACATTTCCTACAACTCATCTATGGACAAAAACATTAATAACCTTTTTAAAGATCATAAGCTCAAATTTTCACCTATTAATTTTTAAATACAAATACAAACTCCAATCTCAACATGACAAATTAATGGTTGAGTTAAGTGCATGTTGGCTTTACCTTATTCTATTATCGCAGAAAAACATACCATATCTATACTTTCTTTTATAGCCGTGGGTGTCGAGCTAGCTTAAATGCTAATTTTATGAGATAACTCACTTGACCCTACAATATATACATATTAAAACGAGGATATATTCACGTGAACAAAACATTTTAAATTGTTGTCAATAATGAATTACCCCACATGTGAGAACTGGCACTCGAGTAACAGGACCCCAAGCATCCACCGTGGGAAAACGAAAGCAGGAAGAAGAAAAAAAAATGGTGGAAGATAAAAACAACAGAACACAAATGAGATGCCCTTTTCTCTCAATCTCAAACAAGAGTTAGCGTAGACCTAAAGCTCAATGAAAACCCCGATTGAACAAATCAAAGCCAAGCCAAGCCAAGCCAAGTCAAGCCTCGCTCGATCCTTTCTTAGTCCTTAGCCACTGTAAAATCCACATTTCATAAAGGCCGTTCCTTTGCTTTAAGCCTTAACCACCCAGTTTCTCTTCATCTCTCAGATTTTTCTTCCATCAAGAGGGGCGGTGAAGAACACGAAAGCAAACCAAGTTTTTATCAACCCCCGTCAAACCCAAAATCACTTTCTTCTATCTATACCAGAGCTTAACTCTTAGCTAAATTGTCGAACCCTTTCAACCACTCGTTATCTTTTTCCCTCTGTGAACCGTCTCAACCTTCTTCAATTTCGGTTGTCGAGTCTTCCTACCGTCTTAATTGTTCGTTTTTGTGCTAAAACCCTGTTTTTTGGGCTCCGATCGCCGGAATTTTTTCTGGGTTTTCTTCCTAATTGGATATCTGTAAATGGGTTGAAGATTATATTTGGGTTTTGGAAGAAAGGAAAATGGAGTGGGACAGCAATTCGGATCTGAGCGGAGACGAGGAAGAGGAGGGCTTCTTACTCAACGATGGTGGGCCTCTTCCTTTTCCTGTTGAGAACTTATTTCAAACTGCGCCATGTGGGTTCGTCGTCACCGATTCTCTTGAACCTGACCATCCCATCATTTATGTCAACACCGTCTTCGAAATGGTTACTGGATATCGTGCGGAGGAAGTGCTTGGTCGCAATTGGTCAGTTGATTGTAAACTAGTAGTGTTATGTTGATTCCGTGCTTTTTTTGTTCTAATTCTGGAGCTTATTTAAGTGTTGAACGCGTGCTTTTTTTTTTCTCCCCCTCTTCCTCTTGTTGGGGTGGGGTTATTTTGGTTGGTTTGAGACAGGGTGGCATTTGATTTTGATGTGTATTGTAGTTGTGTCTTGTGGTTTCTTGGGCGGATAGGAAGTCTTTGGCCTAGTTATTCTTTAATTGGTCTTCTTGGTTTAAATTGATCAGTTAGCTTAATGTTGCACGGATGAATTGGCAATTTCTTGGTCTGTGTTTATAGCTGATGGGCAGGTTACTGGAAACTGTAGTGTGTTCTTTGGAAGGTATTATCGATATTTATGCAACTTTCTACATCGTTGCATTTTATGTCTTGTGACAATTTAGCTTCGCTGTGGCTTTTTGTAATCAGTTGGAGTTTGAAGAATTCTAGTCGTACAAGTTCCCATAACGGGTCTTTTCTCTCAACATGAGATGTATGGTCAAAGAATGGGGATACTAGAATAGGTTACATGAGTAATCTTGTGTCTATGTAAATGAACACTCCTTTACAAGTAGAGCAGCACTATCATAAATAAAAGGCTTTCCGACAACTATGGATATTTTGTTCCCAAACCATGAAGTGATTGACTATGAAATGGATTGATGAAATTAGTGCAAGTTTCTTAAGAAATCATTTCATGCCTTAACATCCATTTTACAATTTCTATCAAGGTGTTGCACTGAAGAATGACCTTTTTGTTCTTATATTCTATTATTCTCATTTCAGCCAAGAAATTCAGTTTAGGTTTCCCTTTTCCCTGTTGAGTTGACAGAGGATGTTGAATATTGGCACATTTCTAAATGTTTTTTCCTATCTTGTAATCACTACTTTCTACCCCTAATTATATGGCCAAATTCCTAGGAATATCAAATGGTTTGCATGGATAGTGAGAAGCATATCATAGAAATATTTTGAGACTAAAGTTTTTCTATTCGCTAAAATTTAGAAGATGTGATGCTTTTGAGGTATTAGGAAGCACCAACCAAGCATTTTGTACCGTGGCAGTATTCTTGGAATGAAAGGTCAGGCTTATTGTTGTAATTGTGCTTGTGCTGCAATGCGGGGGAAATATTTTGACTGCTTTTGAGGCTGTAAAGATGGAATTCTTAGGATTCTTATGATTCCGAGATGCAAGCTTTTAGGTATTTTGAGACCTAGTGTGTATTGCCCTCTGAAGAATGGATTGTAATCTTCATGCTTAGTTTGTGATCTTCAGTACTTGAAGTTAGTGGAGATTTTTTACTGGAAAAAACACTTTGTAGAATGAACTTTATAAAAAGTGGAAAAACCCCAAATCTAGGGAAAGGCAAGAGTCACAAAGTTTTGCTGTAACTTCAATACTTGATTGTAAAATGATTAGAATAAAATGCATGAACTGGAGTCTTCATTGATTGGTTATTGAGTTTCAAGGAGTCTAGTGTTGACCAACTTGATGAATACTTCTTGGCTAGGTTCTTGGTTGAGCATTCTAAAATAGAAATTTGCGGAGTTAAGTCACAAAGAGTGAGGCAGAGTTTTAGAAAATGGGAAAAAAATGGTTTGACTTACTGAGATGACATTTTCGCAAGGTTTCATAGGTTAGGATGAAGTTATAGCTTTCTTTGGCAAGCTCTACACTACAAACAGCGAGTGCAGATTTATTCGGGAAGTGGTGTGTTGGCAGTCAAGCTTCAAGAATGGAAGTATTTGGCTCAAAACACCTTTTGAAGGAGGTCATATTTTACTAGCTTTGAAGAGTTTAGACAAAAGCACTGGTCAAGATGGTTTCAAATTTGGGCACGACATTTTTCACAAAATTTTGGTTTTTTCCTCTCAAGGATGAGGTCATGGAGGTGTTAAAGGATTTCCCAGTGAATGGCATTTTAAATTCCCCCATAATAAGACTTTATTGGCTAAGGAAAAACAAGAAGTAGAAAAAGTAAGATTTTTGGGGGATCAACTTGGTTACTAGTATATTCAAGATCGTTTTTTTTTTTTTTTTTTTTTTTAATGAATAAATTGAACTCACTCAAAACAAATTATTTGTAACGCCCTTGAATCCATTTTGGTATAAGCAATTCCAAGTCCAAAAAATGGACCCATCAGCATGGACCATTGTGTACCTTCTGTACTTGAGAAAAAAATATTGAGATATTTAAACAAATCCAACAAGGGCATGAAATAGCATTCGTATGGTGGATGAAGCAATCAAGAGCACACAAACACAAGAAGTGTATATCCTATTAATCCGTTTGGTTAGATCGATTACAAGAGAAAGCAAAATTTGTGATGAATCTTTGCAATTAGTTGAATATTGAATCATAGAGGCAAAAAACAGAGAAAAGGAATGAAATCCAAGATGCAAGGCGCATTAAGAGCAGGTGAAGGAGATTCGTTCGATCAGGTAATAGAGAGTAATTGCACTCACTGATCCTTAGGTTTTAGTGCTCTTGTATCTCTCTTTGTAACTTGAGCATTACTCTCGATTTATTATTTCAATGAATAGACTTGTTAAAAAAAGAAAGAAAAAAAAAGGTAATAGAGAGTAAATTCCAGAAATATAACAACAGAAGGGTATCCTTCATTTCTTTCAAAAAAGTGGATGGAGAAGGAGCACCTCGACAATCTCTTTGTAACCATTGTGTCTGGTAAACTGGAAGCCAAATGCCTGAAACAAACTTCTTCAAACCACCACAGCTCCAAAAAAATATGATCAAGTTCTACTACCTTTCAGCAAAGAATGCATCAAAGTGAAACAAACAACTTCAGACCACCATAGCTCCAAAAAATATGATCAAGTTCTACTACCCAAAGAATGCATCAAAGAGACCCTACTGAATTAGGCAACTTTCTCATTAACCCATCCTAGGTGTTAACTTTTCCTGAATGACCTGTCCGATGAAAATTTTAACCTTTTTGGAAAATTTCACCTTTCACACTTAAGTAAAGAAACCCATTAGAAGGAGAGAGATTCACCGAATGCGAAAAGAGGGAACTACAAGAAAACCCTTATAAGGGTTTTGGACTAAGATGACTGTCTCTTCTTCCTCAACTAATGTTTAGGTCCTTGATCAAGGATAAAACAACTATAATGTCTCTCATTTCCCTATTGGATAACAAATGGCAAAACCCCAACGACAGAGAAAGAGAGCTCTCAAAATGAGGGAGGGCATTCGCCACTTGATTTCTCATACATAGAGCATAGGGGTTCATCCCTTAGTGGTAGAGCATTTGACTGCATACATAGAGCATAGAGGTCTACCTTCTAACCACTTATCCCTCCCCTCACCTATGAAGCATTAAACAAATTGAGAAGAGAACGGGAGCTCATTGGAAATATTTTTTCCAAAGATTTTTGGAAGTGCCTTTGGCCCAATTGGACATCCGCTCAAAAGGGCGAGGACCGTATTTGGTTGCGATAATCCTATACAAACGGTCATAGTCGCAATTTGGGATTCAAGTCTTCTTCGTTTGCCCTTCGACAAAGATTGCAACCAAACAACACAACTAAAGAGGACAACTTCCTCGAAAGTCGATCGTCATTAACTCTTATTCTCATAAAAAAAGAAAAAAAAGTATAAACTCTTCCATGGATAGCTTGCCAGATAAAGAACTTCATCTTCTATGGAATTTTGACCTTCCATAGAGCAAAAAACGTGCTGTCTAGAAAGTGAAGGGTCCAACAAGCAACAAAATAAAAAACTAGAAGAGATACTCCTAGAAGGATGAAGGCTTTGAAGAAGGACACCCCTTCTTCATGGACTAAACTCAGACAAAGAAAGGAGAGTCATGACATCCGTCGTTTTTCTATTGAACAAAGGACGACAAAAATCGAACAAAAAGGAAAGAGAGCTTCTAGAAAGAACCAAAATATCAACTACATAATGATTTTTCATAGAGGATAAATGGAATAAATGAGGAAATATAATGCAGAGGGGTCTATTCTATCCCCCACTGATCCTCCTAGAAATTGAACTTCATGGGGGTTTTCTTTTGGGGTCTTTGGGTTGAGCGAAATGGCTGTATGTTCAATGACAAAAGCATGAAATTTTGAATTTTATCGATTCTATCACCTTCTAAGCCTTAAGCCTGACCTTGAAGCAAGTTAAGACCTCCTTTTTGTAATTACAACTTAACTACTCACACTATGCAATGGACTAGCTTCTTATAAATACCTCTCGATAGGACCTTTTGTATTCATTTCACCATATCAATGTTTTTTTTCCTGTCAAAAGAAAACAAAAAAGGTCACTTCTCCAACTCTTGGTATTGTTTCAAGTCTTCTTCCAGAATGCTTCTATTAATTGCCAATTCAATGAAAAGCTTATTTCTTATTTCAAAAAAAAAAAAAAAAAAAAAAAAAGAAAAAAAAAAAAAAAAAAAAAAAACAAAAAAAAAAAAAAAAAAAAAAAAAGAAAAAAAAAAAAAAAAAAAAAAAACAAAAAAAAAAAAAAAAAAAAAAAAAGAAAAAAAAAAAAAAAAAAAAAAAACAAAAAAAAAAAAAAAAAAAAAAAAAGAAAAAAAAAAAAAAAAAAAAAAAACAAAAAAAAAAAAAAAAAAAAAAAAAGAAAAAAAAAAAAAAAAAAAAAAAACAAAAAAAAAAAAAAAAAAAAAAAAAGAAAAAAAAAAAAAAAAAAAAAAAACAAAAAAAAAAAAAAAAAAAAAAAAAGAAAAAAAAAAAAAAAAAAAAAAAACAAAAAAAAAAAAAAAAAAAAAAAAAGAAAAAAAAAAAAAAAAAAAAAAAACAAAAAAAAAAAAAAAAAAAAAAAAAGGAAAAAAAAAGAGAGAGAAATTGGCTAATGAGTTGGTTGAGGAGTGGAACAAGGCAAGAAAGGGGGGTTGTCTTCAAGTAGAACCTCAAGTATGCTTTGCGGATGGGGATAATGTTTTATTTGATTTCATTCTTGTCATTCTTCTAAGGATTTGATGGAAGGCAGTGAAAGTAGATTCCAGGATGCGTTATGTATACAAATTTTTCCATTTTTGTTAGTGGGAAGCCTAAGGAAAGATTTAAGCTACTAGAAGGAAACCTGATATTCCCTTCTTTTTAGCTAATATAGTCGATTGTTGACTAACTACCAACTGACGAACTATGTTGATGGTTTTAGCCTAATTCGCTGGTGATAAGATCTGTTTTGTTCTATCAACAAGTCTGCTATAACTTGTAAGAAATTATGATAAGATAAGAGAAGGATGTCTTGCTTCGTATGAAAAAATGATGAATAAAAATAGAATCACCTTTTCCTGCCATGTGAGTTTGCCCAATGATTTTGAGGAAGGGTCCTCTCCTCTTTCTGTTGGTTCACAGCCTTAATTAGTAACTCATCACGCCTTTTTTACCCTCTAACTCGACTCCTTTCAAGAAGGAAAAGAAAATCATGTGGATGTATATTAGTAGAGCTTTCCACAGGTCAACATGGGGATAAAGAAAACAAAGGACTTTCTGAGTGATGGAGCGCTCTTTTAAATGTATTTGAGAGTAAGTGATTTTGAATTTGCAATAATAGAAGTTGTTAGTGTCCAAGAAATTATTAATTACATTGGATCAACTGGTGTTAGCAAATCTGCTTTCCTATTCTCTTTTTCCCAGAGCCGTTATGAGATTGCGAAGTTGATGTATAACATCTTAAGGACATTTTAAAAATACCTGAAGCTTAGGAAGACCTCATACTTGGAATCAAGTATGGCCCTTCGACGGGTAGATACAATATGAAGCTCTTTGTTGTTCTTGAACGTCCAGGTTATCATATAGGTTACCAATGACAGTGCAAGTCAGGTGTTCGAATTCAGCATAGAGTCACCAAAGAGGATGCAATGAAGTGTTTCAAGTTGCATATGAATGTGTCATCCTCAACTCTTAAAACACTACAGACTAGTTAATCCCTCAACTTTGGTAGCTTTTTCAGGATTTTGTAGCTTCCTTATTCCATTTTGTTAATGGGAGGAAGGTGGTTCATACGTTTGATAGGAGATCCTGGTTTTGGGTATATTCTAGAAATAACAAAACAACTATGGAGATTTTCCCTTGAAACTAATGCCTTGTGGCACAAGTTAGCTAGTAAGTAGGGTACTCAACCTTGTGGGTGGAGATCTAAGAAATGCAGTTATGTCAACTATCAGAGGCCTTGTGTTTAGATTTAGAAAACCATACAATTAGCTTGATAATTAAAAAAATTTGTGGTCAAGGAAAGTAGTAGGTAACATTCTGGCTGATCTTTGGTTGGCAGACTCCTCCCTAGCTTGCATCTTCCTTGTACTCTGAGATTGTCAACGGCAAAGAACATATTGTTTCATAATACCGCTACAGTGAAAGGGGGCATAGTGTCAAGGGGCTGTTTAAGAAGTTTTCTGAACAGCTCTTGAAAACTATTGTGTAGAGTTGATTTAAAAAATTGAACAAGATCTTTCTAAAATAGGATATGTAACTATTGTATTACATTTTTTTTAATACAACTCAACTCCCAGAAAATGCATTACAAAGGTCCCTTAGCTCATGAGTTTGAATTGGCGAAAGTTTTGGTTGTTTTCTACAAAATCCACACGCTACTTGATGTTGATGTTGATTGGTGTTGAGGGTCATTTTTCAACTAGATGCTAAAAGCTCTTTGGAAAAAGAAAGTGGAAGTTCTTTTGTTATCTCTTTACTAGTGGAATTAGAACTCATGATAAAATCTACAATGAAATTTATATTTCTTTTCTAATTGGAAATCCTAATTTCATCAAAGATTTCCTTTGGGAGCTTGGTCTTGGAGCTGTTAATACTGTAGATAGACTTCTACAACGAATGCCTTATATGAAACTTTCTCCCTCATGGTGCATTATGTTTGAATTTATGTTGAATCTCGAGGCCGCTTGTTTATGCATTGTTCTTTTGCATCCTATTTTTGCCTAATTCTGTTAGAGGCGTTTGGTTGGACACTGCCTTTTCCGACAAGCATGCTCTCTCTCTACTTACTTCTCCGACAAGCGCGCTCTCTCTCTCTTGCCCCAATTGTTTCTTCTCTCTTTCTATTTCACTCTTTACTTGGTTCTTCTCTCTTCATCCTGTTAGGAACCAAGGTAGTATGGGCTACCTTTATCCCACATTGGTTAGAATGGGATGACCAATGTGATACTTAAGTGGCTTGGCTCTCCTACCACAATAGCTAGCTTTTGGGGTGTGGTTCTCCAAGGTGCTTAAGTACCTAACACATCCCCCTCCGATTTCAGTTTATAATTACTCTTTCTTTCTCTAATCTTTGCATTTTTTTAAGCTGAAGTCTAAGTTTCTAATAATGAGACAATTACTTTGATCAATTAGGTGGTAATTGGTTATAGACGTTACCTAGATTGCGAGACCTATGCAAAAGCTCTCAAGAAAACTCAATTCACATAATCGAGGATGACAGACTATTACTCTTCCAATCTAGCTGAACATTTTTAGATCTTTATAGTCCATTCTGTCTCAAACTTGTTCTCTCTATCCATTTTGTTTCTTGGTCAATGAGATCAGGAGATGAGTTGTGTTACTTGATTTGGTTAAAAGAACAATTGTAGGGAAGGGGAAGAGTAAGGAGCTCTTCATTATTTTTGAGATGAAATCACAAGAAGCAATCCTGCAATTTACAATTTTCCAAGCATAAGGTTTTGAACTTTGATTGTCACTTTTCATTGGGAAGGGTAATTTCATAATTCTTTGGTGAGTGGGCTTTCATTTGAGTGGTCTCGCTTTATCTTGTAAGCTTTTCTTCTTCAATATATATATTCTTTTAATATCCATGAGTGTTCGAGCTAGCTTACGCGCAGTCATGCACCTCGACTACTCATGGACAACCCCCCAAATCCTACAACATTTGGATGTCAAGAAAATTCGTAGGATATTAAATTCTAGGTAGGTGACCATCATGAATTGAATCCATGACCTCTGAGCCCTTTATCAAAGTTATGCTCTTTATTTACCACTAGGCCAAGCCTTTTCTTCTTTAGTATCAAAACTCTAAAAGTGCTCCTTTAACTGTTGGAGAATCCTTAGGCATACGCCTGTTGAGACAACATAATAGGTTTTAACATTTTAACAATGTATCCAATAATGGAAGAGGGTCTCCAATGGATAAAGATAAAAAAAAAGAGGGGCTGTCTTGACTTAGATGGTAGAGTACACTCTTTTTTTTAGAACAAAGACTTTGTATGACAACATAATAAACAAAAAAGACCCGTCTTGTTTCTTGGAAAAGTGATAGTTTAAATCTTTATTTTATTCTTCCTCTTCAAGGTCTGAGATTTTCAACATCATTTGAAACATCCTTTGGAATTTTTGCGAGCTAAGAAAGTTAAGAAAGATGAACAACCTTTTTATGGGTGTCCTCTTTTTACATTGAAGGGCGTCCTTTTTTTTTTTTTTTTTTATAATAAGAGAAACATTTCATTTATTGTTGAAATTGGGGGGAAAACTCCTGCACCTATAGGTGATTAGAACAAGGTTCTCCAATTGGAAATTAAATAAGTGGTAATAAGTGAAAGGGTGCTTAGTTTTGTACCAAAAAATGCAGTAGATAGAACCAAGTCTATAAAACGATCAAAGGTGGAGGAAGAGTCCCTAGAAAAGATGGTCATTGCACTCGCCCCAAAGAGTCCGAAAGAGCACTCGTAAAAGAGCCAACCATATTCTCTATTTAGTACCACTAAAAGGATGACCCTCCAATAACGAAACATGAAGATAAAAAAATATTGTTAGGACATGGCAAATGAAAGTTGGTAAGGAATTATTTGATTCCAATATGGGTAAATTAAAGCTGGCTGATGCAACTTCCAATATTGTGTTTTTTTTGTGCACTGGTTGCGGCATTTAACTTGGTAGGTAAAGATTTTGCTGTTAAGAAGTTGGCTGTTGATGCTCTTATTTTGGTAAATCCCAAGGTCTTTTTACATGCCCTGTTTCTTAACGCATAGGTTGATGAGGACTTGGTTGCCGGTGCAGTTAATAATTTCCAAAGTTGGTTTGCATGTCATCAATGCATCAATTTGTGCCCTGTTTCTTAACGCATAGGTTGATGAGGACTTGGTTGCCAGTGCAGTTAATAATTTCCAAAGTTGGTTTGCATGTCATCAATGCATCAATTTGTGTGACGAGGGTTGTTGGAGTACTTAATCCAACAACCTCATAGTGGTCTCAATTAAACAAGGAAATTAACCTTCATGGGTTGGCCTAGTGGTAGTGGGAACATCAAAAAAAGGCCAAAGGGCTAAGAGGTCATGGGTTCAATCCATGGTGACCACCTACCTAGGATTTAATAACCTACGGGTTTCTTTGACACCCAAATGTTGTAAGGTCAGGCAGGTTGTCCCGTGAGATTAGTCTCACAAATATAAAAGAAATTAAACAAAGGGAATTCTTGGCTGATGGAGCCTTCTCGCCCCCTTATGTTCTTTGAGTTCAACATGGCCTGTGTTGAAGTACCCTCCTATTGTTTATACTAGAAGGCCCCAAATAAATTCAAATCTATCTTAAAGAATAATTATGGGTGGCATATCTTTGTCTTGCCTTCTAATGATAAGGGTTCCGCTTTAGGGAATGATCTTTTGGACGAAGATGATTTTACACTGGAAGTGTTAGTAGTTATGAGTCTTTTGATGGAGAAACCATTGATGAAGATTCTAATACTGGTCTTCTAGAAGACCTTATTGAAGATGGTTTGAACTTTGATCTATCACTTCAACGAGGATATAGATCTGGATCAGGTTCCTTCTTATAATTGCCTATTCTTGCTGAAGTTTGATCAAAGCAAAATGGTCACTAGTCACTCCAATGGGTTTTATCTCTGTCATCTTGAAGAAATCAATTTTCCTGGTTACTTTCATCAGGCTGGCATTACTCTTATTCCTATCAAATGCAAGGGCAACTATGACTATTAAAATTCAAAAAGGGCTAGAAGTTTCTAGTTTTTCTGCCATTCTTTGGTTTGCTGGGTTTAAAATTTGGGGAAGGAGTTTCTTTTGGTTGTTTTGGTTAGCACGGGAGCATTCGTTGGTCTGCTTTTGGATTCTTTCTTCTGGGGATTTAGGTTGTTTTATTTCATTTTTCTTTTTTTCTCCTTTTTAGGAGCTTGTTTCCTTGACTATTATCTTTTTCAATCTACAATGTAAAGTCGTTTACTGTTTAAAAGGGAAATCCAGCTCAAAAACCAACCCTTGCATTTCTCGTTTCTTCCAACTCAAGAATCTAATTAGCCACCAACATCAATCAATAGCCAATTTTCAAGAGTCTGACCTTGCAATATCTGGAGTTGTTAAATTCATTGTTTTAAGACTTGAATTCATCAATTATTCGGGTTCAAGGCGTCTAAATTTTTAGGTTAGTTCTTTTATTAGTGGGTCAGGCATACCCACTTCAGCTACCCCTCAATCTTGTGAGTACTCCCATTTATCCGACACCCAAGGACCTCTTACTCTCACCAGCTGCAACTTCCTCCTTGGTGAGGGCAACTACCCTTAAGAGGTTTTTAGGGAACCCAACTTCTCTTAGTACTGTTTTGTCAGCCTTGGTGTTCTTCTCGGTCATTATTTTGTTAAGATTGCATTTTTAGTTTATTTCAATTATTTTCCTTTCTAATCTTTGTTATGTTTCTTTGGAAAAAAAATATAATAAAAAAAAAAATTCTGTATCTGCTCTTTCATTTTTTATTTTTTTTTTTAATGAAAGGACAGTCATTAAAGTGGAAGAATAGGTAGAAATTATAATATTTTTAATAAAATATTGTAACTTTACATATATATGAATTGCAACATTTTAGTACATTAGACTATAACCAATGTTGTTTTCTAGCCATTTATTTCTAGGTTGATCAATCATGAGCAACACTACTTCAACCTTAGGTTTGCTTGACTGACCCCTTTTGCTATTCATTGTTCTGCTTAGTTTTTGTATATTAGTAAATGGAAATCTTATGATAGAGATTGATAATTGAGGATGAGCTTTCGTATCCGTGCTTCATAGGGTGTAAGCATTGTTCAATACGATGGCTACTCAAACATTTTTCTTTTCAATTTCAATTCTTGCATTGTAGGGAATATGGATATCTGAAATTAATAGTATTGTCACTAACTGAATTATGACCTACTTTGTATAAGTAACATTTTTTGTCAGTATGCTAAAGACAATTTGATCTGATGTATCTACAGATAACTTGTGTTGAATTGTTTCTCTATGAATTTCTAAAGATCCTGATTCTGTATGTAAGATTTGAGAATGCTTGGACCACTCTCATAAGTTGTAGTTAGGAGTGTTTTATTCTAGCTTATCGCTCCTATCCATGTTGATCTTCTCGATTCCTATATACTTGATACTTGATTATTTACACATTTGGGATGTTCTTGCAGTCGATTCTTGCAATGTAGAGGTCCATTTGCAAAAAGAAGGCATCCACTGGTTGACTCATCAATAGTTTCAGAGATCAGAAGATGTCTAGAGGATGGCACTGAATTTCAAGGCGAATTATTGAACTTTAGAAAAGATGGAACCCCATTAGTGAATAAATTGAGGTTAACACCTATCTATGGAGATGATGAAACAGTTACGCATGTTATTGGTATCCAGTTCTTCACTGAAGCCGATATTGATCTGGGACCAGTGACCAGTTCTACAACAAAGGAGTTGGCAAAATCGTCTGATAGGTTTCGTTCTGGCCTTTCATCTTTTCGCTTTACGTCTGTTGGGGACCGAAATATTTGTCGTGGTGTATGTGGCATTCTCCAATTAAGTGATGAGGTGATATCCTTGAAAATACTTTCACGATTGACACCCAGGGATATTGCATCAGTGGGATCTGTCTCTAGGCGGTTTTATGAGCTGACGAAGAATGAGGATCTTTGGCGAATGGTCTGCCAAAATGCCTGGGGTAGTGAAACAACACGTGTTTTAGAGACTGTGCCTGGTGCAAAAACTCTTGGCTGGGGCCGGTTAGCTAGAGAATTGACAACTCTCGAAGCTTCTGCCTGGAGGAAACTGACCGTTGGGGGATCCGTTGAACCCTCACGTTGCAACTTTAGTGCTTGTGCAGTTGGTAATAGAGTTGTGCTATTTGGTGGAGAAGGTGTTAATATGCAACCGATGAATGATACCTTTGTACTGGATTTAAATTCTAGTAAACCAGAGTGGCAGCATGTTCATGTTAGTTCTCCACCTCCTGGTAGATGGGGTCATACTCTTTCTTGTGTAAATGGTTCTCATTTAGTGGTCTTTGGAGGTTGTGGTAGACAGGGTTTGCTTAATGATGTTTTTTTGTTGGATTTGGACGCCAATCCTCCTGCCTGGCGTGAAATATCTGGATTGGCTCCTCCGCTCCCAAGATCGTGGCATAGCTCCTGCACTCTTGATGGCACCAAGTTGATAGTATCTGGTGGTTGTGCAGATTCTGGAGTACTTCTTAGTGATACTTTTCTGCTCGATCTCTCAATGGAGAAACCCATATGGAGGGAGATACCTGTATCTTGGACTCCTCCCTCACGGTTGGGGCACACATTATCTGTATATGGTGGCCGGAAGATTTTGATGTTTGGGGGTTTAGCTAAAAGTGGACCTCTACGATTTCGATCAAGTGATGTCTTCACAATGGATTTAAGTGAGGAGGAGCCATGTTGGAGATGTGTTGCTGGAAGTGGAGTGCCGGGTGCTGGAAACCCAGGAGGGGTAGCACCTCCGCCTAGACTGGATCATGTTGCTGTGAGTCTCCCGGGTGGCAGAATACTGATCTTTGGTGGCTCAGTTGCCGGTCTTCACTCTGCATCACAGCTTTATCTCCTTGATCCAACAGAAGAGAAACCAACTTGGAGAATATTGAAAGTACCTGGGCGGCCTCCGAGGTTCGCATGGGGACATAGCACATGTGTCGTTGGGGGAACAAGGGCAATAGTCCTTGGTGGTCAAACTGGAGAGGAATGGATGCTAAGTGAGCTTCATGAACTATCATTGGCCAGTTCTGTCATCTGATTGAAGGGAGTGTAGAATCACGAAGGAAGCTGTTATGGGGAAAACAAAAAACAAAAAAACAAAAAACAAAAACAAACACTTGAGAGAGCCATGCATTGCAAGATTGTGGGATCTTTATGAGATTGATGTGTTGGCAGAAATGTTGTTGCTCTGGTCAGGACTCTATTAGATGTTTGTTCCAAAAGTGCATATTCTTGTAAGGAATTGTTCTGACTCAGAATAAAACTTTAAATTCAGTTTCAACGAGTGACGCCAATACCGATTCTTGTGTTCTCTGTGAGGTTTAGCAAGATCTTTTCTTCTGTATGCAGAACGGAGTATATTCGTCTTCCATAGTAGGTTAGATTACATTGATAGACAGATAGGTTCAATGATCTATATAAGTAGAAGAATATTTTGGTTTAATTCAGATTCTATAGGATTTGGAACAAGCAAGAGGGAGTGAGTCCATGTCTGTCTGTAATAACTTTCTGCTCAGGTTGGCCATCTATTCATGACCTCAAGAAGATGTGAAATAGAAGCAACATTGCTGGTGTTTAGCCATGGAAGGAAGAAGGAAAATGCATCATCCAAAACCCTTCTCTCTTTTCTGTAAAAGTAACACTGCTTATCTTATTTATATATTTTCCTGTCTTTGGTTGGCTGTGTACCTTAAACTTCCTTCATTTCTCTGCTTGGATTTACCTTCCTTTTCAACCAACTTTCACAGGGATTTTTTCTGCCTCTTCTTCTTCATACAACTCCATTCATCAACAAAAACTTTCTAATCACAATATGCTTTTTAGACTGAATCTATGTTTTTGGTTTTAATTGGTAAGAGTTTCAATCTTTTTTTTTTTTTTAATAGAAATGGACAGTACTATGTGTTAAAACCATTAATGATTACAATTTGTCAATACTTAAGTAAACAATTAAACACAAATTTGAAAGTTTAAAGGCCAGGTAGACACTGCTTTAAAAATTGAGACTAAACTTGTAATTAAATATTCATATAAATTTAATTTAAATGCACAATTGTAACCAACAAAGCAAAAAACTATTTTGACATTTGATGTCAAATATATTAGGAAATTAGTTTAAATGACAAAATTGTTGAAAATATTTACAAATAATAGCAAAATATCACGACACCTATAGACACATATAGTAGTCTATCGCATATTGACAGTAAAATTTTGCTATATTCATAAATATTTTGGTTCATTTGAAAACAATCCAACATATTATTACTTAAATTAGAAAAAGGTAGAAAAAAAAAACATATATTTCAAAGAAAATAAAAATTTTGGGGAGGCCTAGCCCTAAATCCGGCTATGGATCTTTCCATAAAAATTTACATAAATTCTACTTTTTGAATTTTTAGTATATGTAATGGTTATGTTTTATATCAAAGACTTGGGAAAAAATCTCCTAAGAAACAACCTTTGCATGAAATTTGCCCAAGTGAATGAAATGAAATTTTTTTTACTAGAACACAAAGAACTACAAATCACTACGCCCAAAGCAACTCATTGTAAACGCTGGAAAAACTTTAACATCTTTTCAAATCTTCAAATCAAAGAACCTTGAGAGGATGTCATTTCCTGACATTTCTCATTGTTCAATCAAGGATTAGAATGTTGTCTCATTCTATTGTCATTGTTTATTCCTTTTAGTTCAATAATAGTAAGTATGTTCGATCGAACAATCAATAATTGATACTTTTATCTATCGAACTACTCTTTTTGTTCATGAATAATAGGACCACTGATTTACAAACACGAGGTATACATATGCTATAGTCAATTTTTAGATTAAGGTCTACATACTCGGACTAATATCACAAGATAAACAAAATAATTTTTTTGGTTCTAAAACATTAACCAAAATAATAATAATAATAATAATAAACTATGGAGAATATATCCTATTTATCCATGATTGATACAATCATATCTACTAAATCCATGATTTTATGTACCACCATATGGCCATAGAAATATTTGGTCAGATGATAAATTAAGTCACTTTTGTACTAAAAGGAAATGCTAAACTTAAAATCAAACGATGATTTCAAGAAATTGATCCTCTACATTATAACCAAATCCACCAGACCATATAATGAAATAAAAAATACCAATATTTACATGGTCACAAGTATGATGAACAGAAATGTTGAGTCTGAACTAAAAATACCTTTTTGATGTCCAAAGAATTGCTATCGTTATACCTTTCAACACTTTTGGATTACAACTTCATGGCAGAATGCAAGAGTAGGTAAATCAATGCCACAGCTTCATGCAGAACCCGGGCGGCATAGTTGTCGGTTTTTTGCTCGAAATGCATTCAGAAAAAGTATCTACAAGTTGCTCTGCAAGAGATGCTGGATCTTCAATAAAGGTATCAACAAACACCTTCACAATCTTCACTTCTTGTTGGGATGCTCTCAAGCTGTACCAAGTAAGAAATTTCTGCCGGAAATTTTTTTCAATATGACCCTCGCATTCTAACCATCTAATGACCTTCACATAATGCTCGAAATCCCGATCTGAAACACCATTTTCAGCACATTTGTCGTCCTGTCTTTCCCCAGTTCGCATCTTTGACGTGCCGCCGTCTTGGGGTTCCCCTACTTTTCGAGTCCTATTGTCGAGATCCTTGCAGCCAGATTTCGGTCTCTCACCTCTACCAAGACTATCCTTTAGCACTTCAAGCTTGCAGGGAGTAATTGGCAAGCCATCTGAAGAACAGCCAACGAATGGCTGGCGCTCCATACCAGATCGAACAAGGGCGTTTAACTCATTATCGGTGTTGAGTTTTGGGGCAGTTGGTCCATGCCTGTTCTCGAGCTTTGATGCAACAGAACTGGGGATCAAACCTACCATTCCTGCAGCATTTGCCTCATCCAACACAGAAACTGTTCCCGCAGGTGTTCCTTCTTCACCATTGTCACTGAGGTTAAAAGCATCAGTCGATAAGATAGCCGAGGAAAGCATTTCGGTGCCCTTTGAATAGGCAGTGGAGTTTTTTCCTAGGTTATCGGTTCGATCACCATACGGAAGAATGTCTGTAGTTTCATCTTCAACCGAAGAAGGATTAGAAAGGTCACTACAGTTGGTTGCGTGGCTTTGGCTTCTTTCAATTTCTAAACAGCCTGGGTTTTCTTCTACCTCCCTGATTGTTGAGAACTGCACTTCAAACTCCCTCAACTCCCTTGTCCCCTCAAACTGAACAATTTTGAAATGATATGTAGTAGCAGGTGATAGTCCCATCACAGCACACCTCGCCTTCGGTTGTCGTAGAATACACGTTGGTTCTGCCGGGTAATCTACATCATCTGCCTTACGATGCCATAAGGTGAAGCCGACCTGGTTCTCAGAGGATCCATTTTCACAACTCAAAACTAGAGTGAGGGATGTTGACTGAACATCTTCAAATCTAACCATGTTTGCAGGAACAAAATTTGCATCTGCAAAGCTAACTAACTAAATCAGATGCTGACAGAAAGCACTTCAAACAGAATTCCATAAGAATATGAAAAAAGGAAAGGAAAAGAAGCATTACAAATGTTAAAAGAAGAATAAATTTGCAGTAGGAGAATAGACAACCTATTATGAACATGTTACAGATTCACAGCAAAGATGGTAAAAAGGATCTGCTTAATATAATTTTACCTTGAATGTCAGGATTAGGCGAAAGGTGCAAGGAATTGCTGGAGATCATTGAGTCCAGTAACTCAATAGCAGAAGCACAGAGTTTTTGAACTTCGGGTCCAGACGAAAGCCTGTTTACAATACCTCTACCCATCTTTACCGGTACACCGGCTATTGGTCCCACTTCAGCTTCAAGCTTCCTCACAGACTCATCAACAATCTGATAAAGCACTTTATACTTCTCAGTTCCATGGAGAAGCTTTTGACTCAAAGAAACACGATAACACAGTATGTCGACCCTTCTTGTATCTTTTGCATGAACTAGTTGTTTTCTGCAGCACCTGAAGAATGGAACACATATCAAAACCCCATTCCTTCTTTCTACGAACAGAAGAAAAAATCCTAGCCAATTGGTTTTTTCTCAGTACAATAACGACTAGGGTATTCGTGGTACTATTTCTAACACATACAATTCTGCTATGCTGTCTTTGGCCCTAGCCAAATGGTTTTTCATCACTAAAAAAACAAATTTGTAATTCAAGGACATGGTGATCGACATGAACAGAAAGTTTACAAGAGCAGCCGTACTAACATGGGAATTGTACAGGCACCTGGGCGGTGGTACTTCATGTTAGTAGTCAAATAAAAAGTTTTACCATCATAAGGAATTAACTAAGCACTGAAGTTTCCAATATGCACTATGCCGCAAGTCCTAAGACAATCTAATCATTAATCATAACTCGTAAGATAGTAATCAATATCGAACTATTGGGAATTATAGAGAACATTTACCTCTACAACTGTGTACTTCAACGTGTTACTTCTCACATTGTTATAACCGGAAACATAAAAGAAAGAATAGAAGTACAGAAAGCCCAACGTATGGAAGAAAAGTTTAAAATGCTCCTTTAAATCTCAAAGCTCAACTTTAACAGGAGAAAGAAAAATGAAGAAACCAAGAGAAAAGCCTATTTGAGAATGTTTACAATAAAAGTTACCAAAGATCTTCGTTTCTCAAACTCTAGCTTGTTCACAAATCAAATAGAGTAAGTCGTTCTTAGATCCATGTGATTTACAAGTGCATTCGATTTGCATTGGGTTATGGTGGAGTTTTTAACCGGTTTCATGTCATGATTTTGACTCCAAAAATTTACTAGAATTGGGTAGGTATCCCAAAGAGAAGAAGTATTACTAATTTCTTCATTTTGTATGGGAAAATTTTCATATGTACTTCATCTACAAAGATAAGACAGTAATGATGAACCAAATCAAGTGGCCAGTTACAAACAATACAAACAATAATTAGGAAAGGAAAACAATTCTATTTTTGAATTATTAATAATATAGGGCTATACGGACTCGAACCATAGACCTTCTCAAACTTATTATTATCAAAATGATTTGAACTATTTCAAAGACCCAACATGCATTTTTTTGCATTGGGCTCTTTCATTAACTGCTATAAATATAAGTAAGTTAGTCTACCATATTTTTTCTTGACAGAAAGAAAGGGAGATGGTTCCATGTGCTTTGATTCATTCTTTTGATTCGAATCTCGGAGTACTACCAAAGTGTTTCAAAGAAGGGTTATCCTGACGTAGGTATGCTTCTGACCTAGATCAACTTAAGTTGAATAGAATCTCTATCGTCCTGCTTCTGCTTGAAGAATAAAATATCAAACTTCATACACCTTAAAGTTGTTCATAAGATAGGACAAAAGATAATTTTTTTTTTGAGGTCCTGATATTCCAGGAACGCTAGCTATATGCTTACTTTCAGACCAAAAAGATTTGAGCAACTTTCACTATGCGAGGGCTTTGGTCTGCTTCCTTCTTTTCTTTTGAATCACAGGAATCTATTGCTCGTCATGTCATATAGATCCGAGTTGGACATCCAATTGCTTCAATTTGAATTATCCGGAGGATGCCTTACTATTATATCAAAAACCTCTTTGAACTCTTTATAAGGTGTTTGCTTGACCTACTTACATTAGTCCGAGTCGAGGAAAAGAAAATCGAATCACCACATCCTCATACAAGAACTTCACCACCTCTCTGGCCATGCCTCTCATAGAACTTATATTTGAGAAAAACAGCTGCAGATGAGTCTAAGACAGCCAGTTCCATCGTATTTGTCTATGTCAGGCATTGTCAAAAGTTCTGGAGATTTTTCCTCAAAAATTGCATAAACAAGAGTGAAAAACCGATATAGAAGCCAAAAGCCTGCAAAACTCTAACAGGATAGGGAGGAGGAGTGTATACCATTGAGGATTAGGGTTATTTACATCCAAAAGGTGAAATTGCTGTAAATACTGGTTAACTACATGATCGACCGTGTTTCCCATAAACTATTATGAGTTCGAGCTTGAGGACGAAGAAAAGAGATAGGATGAACATTTTCTTTTAGCCAGAGTTTCATCCAACAAAAAGTCACTTATGATCTGATATGCACTAGCAGAGGTGTCTTGGGTAATTGATATATTCAAATATAAAGAATTCCCATAAGAAGAAGTTAACACTCCGGATAAGAACTGACGCCCCACACCATTGTGGCTGGAGGGGTCTTGCCCATTAGCCTACTTTGCCAAGAGGTGGCCGGATAGAGAGAACTTTCCCGGGAACTGCCAGTGATACCCGTAGTTTTGATGCTTTAAAGAAAGCCTCTGGGAACAATATAGTTTACCTGCTTGCCTACTACGGTTAAAGGAAATGTTTCTGTCGAAAGGCGCTGCGTTTTTTTTCTTGGCGGGAATGAGTTATGATAGAATAGGTTCAACAAAGAAAAGCAAGAAAATGTAGGCCCTTGTTTGGTTGGTATAGGTTGGGCTAGAACTTGACAATCTCTATCACTAGAACAAGGGACTGAGTCCTACAATGTTGTCTTCTTCCTATGAGGTTTAGGCAAGATCCCCCTAGTTTGCCTATCTGCTCTTACAGTTGCCGTTGTTAGGGGGTCAGTAAATCAGTAACTGGTCTGGGTCTTATATCATCAACCGCTGCAGCTGGTAATCTTTTCCGCTCTTCATACTAATAGAATTCTAATGGTACGAATCTTCTATCTGTAAAGGAGTATGTTGCATGGATTTTACCGGTTAAGAGTATGTTTTCCCGAGCTAACAATAACTATTCTTTTATGTCTAACTCTAATGAGAAACTCGACTGTAAAAAACAGAGGGTTCATCATATTGAAAAGTGGCATGGCTTCGGTTTCGATGAAAATGGAAAGAATAGAACCTACTATCCACCCACGCCAGATCCCCTAAACTTTTTACCCTCCATATAAACTCGAATCCTCAGTCTTTTTATAGAATTCCCGTCATAATATTCAGCATATTTCCGTATATATCGTAAGGGAAGGTAAGTGGTACCGGCATACTTCTCCTCTGTCTTGCCCGTCTTTCTTTAATTGGAGTGGGAGACCCAACTCCTTAGGATAGTCTGAGGTCATGAGTTTTATACAGTCTCATTTATTCAACAAGAGTATACAACTGGATCAATTCAGCAAGAAGAGGAAAATTTGATTATATTTTAGAAGAATTGGATTCGGTATGATACCGTGAATATTGAATATAACAAAGAAGTTATATAATAAGGTCTCACTGTTGAAGGATCTGTGGAACCAAAACTCCTTTCTTGTTTATTTGAGGACTAAACATACTGCAATATAAGAGTAATTCAACTACTGATTTTGCTACTACAAGAATATATATATATATATAGAAGAGATCATTACCCAAGCAAATCATTTAATTTCCCACAAGAAACACAGTAGAAGCTCCCATCAATTCCCCTGCTTCGTCCAGCTTTCGAAATTCCTGATCTTTCATCTTTTAAAGCACATTCAAGATGACATGACATGTTGCATGAGTCACCTTGAAATGGAGGCTCCGCACTGCAACTTATCCACAAGCTAGGATCCTTGTTATCATCATACTGACGACAGATGCAACATGAACACCTTCTACAAAAAGCATCTTCGGGACTCAGAGTCGCTCGACAAGCCAAGTTTTTGCAGCAAGCCATATGACCCAAATCATTATGGGAACTACTGGTTGGAAAGTCATTTGCAGGAACAGAAAGTTGAGCTAGATGCTCAGATTTCCTCTGCCTTTTGGTATTTTTATGGCCACCTGCAGGAGACTGTGGCTCAAGGTTTTTCAAAACCTCAGGCACGGATGACTTCTTTTCGGATATGAGTCTCAAAAGATGCTCTATTATTTTCTGCTTCGTCAAGCCTGTATATTTTCTTTCTTTCCCCATCTCTGCACACAGGACTTGTAGAATGTCTTGACGGCTCCATGACTGCAGTGTCTCACTTGCACCATGTGACTTTGAAATTTCATATACAAGTTCTCTCTTCTCTTGCATAGTCAACTTACTAGATTTTGGCGAGTCAAAAATAGCACCTAGAATGTAGTAAATCAATATCTATATCAGAATCCAGCAAATGGAACAAGGACCTTATGAATACCAATTCATTAACACTTAAGCTACACCACAGCTAAAATACAAGAAAAGAGAACCAGTCAGATTTAGAGGCAAAATAAACACAAACTTCTATATATAGGATCAGAAAATGTAAGAAAATTCAACAAGTGCACATAAATTTTTGGTTAAATTACCATCCTCGTTACTATGATTTCTGTTTCATTTTAATTTGACCTCTCTATGGTTGGGTTAGATCTCCCAAAACCACTATGCTATTATCAGATATTGATAGTTTTCTTATAGGACATATTTCCCTCAAACTTGGCATACAAGCTCATGCCCTCTCTCTGTCATGAGATAACATACACTTTCTCTAACTTGATGAACTTAAAGATAAATAACATGGAAGTTCTAGGTATGAGAAGTGAAAACAATGTAGTATATAGCACACTAAAACCAAAACTTGGGTCAAATCCAACCTCAAGGACACAGAGAATTCTCCTTGTAATAAAACTCTAATGCAAATTTGAAGGCACCACTAAAAACAAAAGCCCAAACCAGACAGATGCCAAAACCAAAAAAACACAGTACAGAACCCAGAAGAATTTAAATGAAAGAATTAGAAACACAAAACAAAATCTGAAAGGAAAAGAACCAAAAGGGTACCATCAAAGGAAGAATCAGCAGCCATGGTGAAAGTCCTCAAGCCTCCACATTACCACCAAAAGACCAACATCTTTAAACCTGCCAGAAAAGCAAAAGGAATAAGAAAAAAAACACACACACACAACACATACATATATACAACTCCTGAAAACAGAAGAGAACAGAGAAAAAGAAAACCGTAAAATTAAGAGAAGTAGAAGAAAAAATTAGGTATATTCAGAGAGAAAGAGAGCGGAATCACAAGTACCAATAAAGGACACATTGTATTCCGCCACCACTAAAGATCCCATCATGAGGGTTGAAGCCTGAGAGAGCTCTCTCTCTCTTTAACTCTTTTATGGGTCCTTTTCTAATCTTTTCAGAAACCAAAACCCAGAAGAGACAGAGAGATTTACAGTGAGGAAAGGGAAAAGAAAAGAGAGCAAAAGGGAGGACCCCAAGTGAAAAAAAGGGACCAATTTGCTATTAAAAATACAATATTTTTTTTTTGGGTGGCAGTTTGAAAAGTTGCAAAACTCAGGAGTTTGGGAAATTTGTAATGCCAAAAATCCAAACACCCATTGTCAATTTCTTTTCTTTCTCAGATTTTAGCATTTATCAATTGGTCAATGTAAGAAATAGGAATCAAAATGAGGCAGGAAGAGATCAACATACCCTCTTGCTTCCCACTTTCTGAGAATTCTTTATTTCTTTCTTGCTTCATTTTTCTTGTTAAGAAGTCATAGACCTTATTTGAGAAAAGTATTTTCAACTCAATCTAAAACAATAATTTTTTTATTGAGTAATATGTGGGTGCACCTTTCATTTCATGCATTTCCTTTAATTGCATAGTAAAAAATATATATATATATTTTAAAAAAATAGATTATTATGTACCAAATGACTCGTAGACTGCATAATGGTGAATCTTAGAATGTACCAAATATTTTTGTTTTTTATCTTTTGAGATAAAATTTTTAAGAATTTTACAAGAGGTTAAAGATTTCATAAAAATGTAAATTAGAAAATTATTCGTGTAATAAATATATTTTCATAAACGGAAATTAAACTAGATGATTTTTGTTCAATATCCAAGTTAATTTATTGATCTCATTTTAGAACATAAAATGTTAAAAAAAAAAATTAAAAAAAAAGGATCACACTAAAATGTTAGAATTCCTTGCCACTTGATTGTCACATAAGCAAAACTACCATATTTTCTTATTGCAAACTATTATATTTTGCTCATGAAACTTGAAAACTACAATATTTTTTTATTAAAAAAAAAAAAAAAGAGAGAAGTTATAATCAATGAACCTGTACCTCTACCTAACGACCTTGATAAACAATACAATATACACACCATCATGCACCATTTTTTTTTTTTTTAACCGGGCCATTTTTGTTTTTTTTAAAAAATCAAAAGGGGAAAAAAGAAAGGTTTTGGGGTTTCACAATAAAAAAGAAAAATAAAAAGGAAAAAAAATTTTTATTTAAAAAAAAAAAAAGAGAGAAGTTATAATCAATGAACCTGTACCTCTACCTAACGACCTTGATAAACAATACAATAATACACACCATTATGCTTCTTTTTTTTTTTTTTTAAATTAAAATATTCTTTCCATTGTAATGTTCATCTTTATAGTGGAACCCCATAGATGTTGGAAATAAGACATGGCTTTATCAAAAATAAATTATATAATTTTTTATATGAATTATTCTCTCTTCATTATTCCTTTGTGAGGGAATTGAAGTATACCCCCCCAAATCTTCACATTCTTGATTACTAGTATTAGAATGATCATCAAAACTTAGCCTAAATACATGAAATTGAAAATTTTCAACTGCTAAACAAAAGTGGCAAGTCCCTAAGATGAATTGAAAATAGGATCAGAATTTCGTATGACAAATAGAAGCGATAGAGTTCTAGTCATCTCAATATCTAGTATATATGTACTATCCAAATTTTTTACAAACTAAACATAGCTCAATTGTTATACGAGTGTGTTAACAATCACGAAGTTTATCGTTCGATTCCTCTCATCTTTAATTGTACTGAAAAAGAATATGTGGTATATATAAAATAAAATTATAAGATTAATCTCATCCTCTCGTTATAATGAAAACTGGTTAAGAAGAGATTTTATGGATATATTTGTTTTGTATAGTATTCTAAAAGGTGGAATAAAGAGTAACTACACCAATTATCATAATTAAAATTAAGGGTTGTTTTCAAATATAACAAAATGAACTAAAATGTTCGTAAATATTGTAAAATATCACTGTCTACCAACTATCTGGATAACAACATTTTTACTATATGTGAAAATATTTTCAAAAATTTTATCATTTAAAACAATTACTAATTTAAAGTTAAAAGCTTTGCTCTTATTTAGTTAAAAAAAATTGGTCAATTTTAGTTTATAACTTGTTTTAGTCATATACATTAGACTTCATGAGTTGTCACAAATTTGTATTTGTTATGATAAATTTATTAGTGGATAGAAGTTATAAGAGATAAAAGATAAGAGAGGTTACATTATAAGTTTAGTTTAAATTTGAGTTTTGAACTTTGAAGAGTGTTTAACAAGTATTTATATTTTTAATTTTGTGTCTAATAAGTCCTTAAAAATATCAAATAGGTCTTTGACGTATTCAAATTTTTAAAAATTAAAATTTTATATTTAAAGTTTGTGTATAGTTAAATCTATGAATTTTTTAAATAATATCAAACAACTATATCACCTATTAAACAAACCATTAGACAATCAAGAATCCATTAGAAAAAGAAATTGAAAGGTTCAAAAATCTGGTACACTTGTTGGAGTATAAAACTTATTGAACACAAAAAATGCAAGGTTCGAGAATTTATTAAATGCACTGAACCGTTCTGGGAACAAATAGACATAAATTTGGTTTTTTATAAAAAAATAATAAATAAACAAAAAAAATGCTTTTAGTCCTTAAATTTTTATAAAAATAACAATTTAATAGATGAACTTTAGTTGGTAACAAATTAGTTTTTGTACTTTTAAATTTGCAAAAATTTAATCATTGAAAACTTTAATAAATAACAATTAGGTCCATGTACTTAATAATTTATAGTGACTTCATTTTTATCGCGAATTTTTATTATGATTTAATTTTTTATATATATGTAGATCGATAAACTTATTGATGATAAAAAGAAAAATTATAAACTACAAATAATATGAAAGTTCTTTCAAATGATGAAATTGTTAAAAATATTTATAAATAATAGCAAAATATCACCGTCTAACTACGATAGACATTTTCTTTGGCCCAAATTATCGATTAGAAGATTTATAATAAACTACGATTTGTGTTTATCATGACACAAATAGACATAAATAGAAGTCCATTGTAGTTTACTACAGATAGTAAAATTTTGGTAAATATTTTGGTTTATTTTTCTATATTTGAAAATCACCCTAAATAATAAGTTATTATAAAATAAAAATTAATACTTAATTTTGATGAAATTTTTGATGATTTTGATAAGATTTTTCAAGATGAAATTCTTACTTTTAAATTTGAAATTATAAAACTAAATAAATTATTGTTTATCAAATTCAAAAACTAAATTTGTAATTTAATGAAAATATAAAAACATATTGTGATGATAACAAATAAAATAAAAAAAAATTAAATATAATAAAATAAAAAATATATTTATAAATATAAAAAAATTTTACTGGCAATCAATTTGGATTTGATAATTTATTTATTTATAATTAATTAGTTGGCAAAAATTTTAAAAGAAGTAAAAGGGAGTAGGTGGATTGCATCGTCTACCAGCAAGCAAATTGATAATTCTACAACGGCTTCAAATCCTAATTTGTCGGCACTTTTATTGGCTTTCATTACTTATCTTTTTTTGTCATATATTTGTTAGGCATATATCATTTTCTAAGTTTTTTAATGCACATGGGTCCATTTTTTAAATATGAAAAATAGAAGGATTTTTTTAGAAAAAAAAACAAAAACAAAATTGTATGTTTTCTTTTATGTATTGGTATTGTAAACAAGGTTGAATTGGTATGATCTTTGTTTTAAATGAATGTAGAATTAATTAACATTCATCCAGAAAGTTTTGTGTTTTTCTTAAAAAAATAAAAAAATAAAAAATAAAAAATAAAAAAAAAAAATAGATTGGATCAACATCTAAACTAATTCAAATTGACCAAATACGCTTTAAGTCATTAGATTTCGAGTCTAGTTCTTATACTTTTAAGATATTATACTTTTACTCCTTAATTTTTATTTGATCTCTAGGTTTTAAAATGTTACATTTTGTTAACGGATGAATTTTGACTTAACTAGATAAATTTAAAAATGATAAAGTAAGGTAAGATAAGATTAGAGATAAAGATGAGATAAAATAAGATATGATAAAATCTATTCCTAACTTATATAGAATAAGGAAGATTTCATCTAATCTTTATCTTAATAAGGAAAAATAAACTTCATCTCAAATCCCGTGTGAGTACGATTATTATGGCTCTATATAAATTATCTAAAAACTTCTTACTTTTTTTCAATTATAAAATTTTCAATTGATTTTGGCATCAAAATCGAAATTATATATATATATACATACACGCGTGCCAGGCATATATCATTTTCTTAATTTTTAAATGCACATAGGTCCGATTTTAAAATATGAAAAATAGAAAGGTTTTCTAAGAATTTTTTTAAACAAAATTGTTCTTTCATGTATTGGTATTGGAAAAGTTTGAGAAGGTATGGTCTTTGTTTTAAATGGATGTAGAATTAATTAACATGACGATATAGGAAGCTTTGTGTTTTTCTAAAAACATTGAATAGATTGGATCTGCATCTAAAAGAATCAGAACCGACCAAATCAAATATAAAAGCATAAAATATATTTTTGGTTCTTAAATTTTGAATGTAGTTCTTATCTAGTCGTTAACTTTCGAAATATTACATTTTATTCTTAAATTGTTAGTTTAATTTTTATTTGGTCCTAGGTTCGTAAATGTTACATTTTTTTTACTCCTTTGAAAATTTATTTAATTTGGTCTGTAAGGCTTCAAGACCTATACTTTTAATTTTGATTTTTTATTAAATACTCATTTTTAGTCTTAGGGGTTAATGTTTATTATTTAGTTTAAAATAATTAAATTATTTTTTACTAATTTTTCAATCAATTAAAATTGGTCACACCATAATTATTTTAAATTAGGTAATTCGAAGTTCCAATCAAGTAACAAAATGAGTATAATCAAAATTCAAAGATAAAAATGTAATATATATTCAAGAGTAAAATGCTACATTTTGAAACTTAAAGACTCGAAAAAATTAAGTGCCATATCTAAGGTTGAAAATGGCATTTTTTTTTCGTATAAAACTTACAAAATGGACCAAAATTGAATAGCTGAAATAATTTTTAATATTGGAATTATGTAGAATCCGACCTATCCATTTTCTAATTGTATAAATTAATGGTTATTATTGTACGCTACAAGTAATGCATTTATTACTACTATCACATCAGTTTTATAATTTAATGAAATTTTAACAAATGTTATTTATTTGTTAAAATAACATTTGTGAGAATATTTGAAAATAAGATTACCCAACGAAATTTTCTTATTTTCATATGGAAAAAAATTAGGTGGAGCGAGCTACACCAATCTCTTATGCAACCCTCGTTACACCTTACCCCTAATTAACCATTGACATGTATTAACATTTTTTCTAATATATATATATATATATATATATATATATATATATATATATATATATATATATATGTGGCTAGAAAGTGGACCTAAGGCTTCTTTTCATATTATATTATCTTTTAAGTATTTTTTATACTTGCATATCGAAAGACACAAAATATTAATAATTCTATATATTCTAAAAAAGAGTAAAAAAATTTAAGGGACCTTTTCAAATATAGCAAAAGGAACCAAAATATTTACAAATCTAATAAAATTTCACTATTTATCTGCGATAGACCTTGATAGATCACGATACTATTTATCTGCAATAGATCTTGATAGATCGCGATGGACTACTATTTGTGTCTATCATACTATTTGTGTCACGATAGATATAGATAGTAATCTATCGCGGTCTATTGTAGATAAACAGTATATTTTGCTATTAGTTATAAATATTATCAGTAGTTTTGTCATTTAAGATAATTTTTTAAAATTTAAGCCAAATAAAATTTAGAAATAAGAATCTAAAAGTTGACATTTTTACATGAAAAACAAATCTTATACCCAACCAACAAATCCTAAAACGTTTAAATTGAGTTCACCATTTTTGTGTATAATTGATAGCTAGCTAACACATAAAGAAAGATAATATTATAAGACAAAGGATGAGCCATCCAAATACTCATTATTGCAACTAAAACTTCTATTCAAATCCCCACAAGCTAATCCATAACTATCAAATGAGGAATATAAAATACTTTTTCATCTTTTTTTAAATTATCTTTTGTAAAAGCTTAAATTCTCCATGATTGGAATGGTTGACTTTGAGGCATATGCCTCCATAGAATCATTACACACAAGTTAAATTAACTATTTGTCTTAATGATTTGAGTTTAGTTTTTTTTCCATAATTGTGAAAACTTGGTTCCTATGGTCTAGGTATAGGTTTTATTATTATTGTTGTTGTTTTAGGTGTAGGGCTTATTATTATTATTTTAGTGTCAAACCTCATACATCTCTCATATTTTTATTATATTAAATTATCAAAAATATGGATGAAGTATGAGATTGATTTCAATTATACCTCAAACTTTGAAAAGTTTCATATTTGATCAATTCTTGAAATTTGAATTACTTTCATAAACAACCCTTGAAAGCTTTTACAATTAAATTTATGGACAAAAAAGTTTGTGTATGTTTTTTACTTTTTATGCGAACAAATTTGAACACACTGTGAGTAAATATGAGTGTGATACACAAATGTGCCATGTGTCTTTATTTTATTTTATTTTTTATATTTTATATATTTAGATTTGTTCACATAAGCATACAAACTTTTTTTTTATCCCTATGATAAAAGCATACTGGTAGATTTGAAATAAAATTCAAGAATGAAAATGAAACTATTAAAAACTATTAAAATCCGAGACCATAAATGCTACCAACCTCATAAATCAGAATATTTTTGACAATTTAACCTTTTACTGCACTGAATTTATAGTACAATTCTATTTATGGGCAATTTAGTTGACCAAGAGATTTACAATTGAGTAGAAAAAGGTAAAAAAATAAAATTAAAATTAAAATTGAAAATTAAAAGACGTCTGGTAGAATTTAATTACGATGGAACTAAATTGAAACTTTAAAACTACGTAGAAGAAAATGGTACTTTAGCCTGAACAACAAAAATTGAAGAACAATTCTATAAATTTGGTCCTAAATGTTCAATTCTACAAATATTTAGAATTTTTTTAATAGTGACATACATTTGTCAAACAAACATTATACAAAAATAAGGATGAAATAAACTGTTAGCCCCTAAGATTCAATTTTGATATCTATACTTGCTCTTCTTCCTTTAAATGTTATTCATTGTGAATTAGAGCTATCAATCTCCCGTTTGTGTTGGTTTTTGCCAGACTTCTGGCTACAGTAAGTATAGGGGTGGATGGGGACAAGAAACTTGAGGGGAAGGGAAGAAGAATGAAAGAGATGAAGAAAATAAAATAAAGTCACACTAAGTCCAAACTTGAGAGACTAAAGTTTTTATCTGAACCAAAAACTTATATAGAACAAAAGTATATTTGGCCAAATATGAAGTATCATAGTAATTAATTTCACAGATTTAAGGAATAAAATAAACATTTTGTAATTTCAAAAGTGCAAATTGAAACAAAAATAGAAATTGAAGGACCAACAAAATATACATGTTTGAGGTTATTTAATATATTCATAAACTTTTAATTTTATAACCTAATAGAGATGTTAATGTGCACCATTCATCCTCAAAACTCTTATTTATGTCAAGCTGAATCTATCAAACCTCTTTTTCCAACATCCACATGGAATTATACATTCACTTTCTCAAAATTAAAATATAAGTTTAGTTAAAATATCAGTCTAATTCTTGTGTTTGAAAATTTGTTAAATTTGCTAAAAATACTTTCAATAAATTTTATATTTAATCCCTACTAGTTTAATATGAATTTTTCATTATTTCTTATTTTATTAGTATTTTCATTATAGATTTAAACATATTCACACATATAGTGTTTATTTGCTTGAAATTATTATAATTATTTAATCAATTTCAATAAAAACTAACTTTGAGAGTCTAAAATTTAAGATTTACTAAAAGTACAGGCCTAAAATTGAAAATTTAAAAGTATAAAAACTAAGACTAAAATTGAACAGATTTCAAAGTATAAAAATCAAAATGATATTTTAACCTATGATTTATAATGATATTTTAACCTATGATATTTTAACCTATGATTTATAATGATATTTTAACCTATGATTTATTATAGTACAATGTAAATATTAACCAAGAAACGGTTTAACATATATTCATTACCAACATAGTTTATGATTCTGCATCTTACAAATACTATTTTAGAACTTCTTAAAAATGTTTCAAAAATCAACTGTGAATTGTACGTCATTTAACGAACAATGACTATCCAAGCCCAAGGTCCAAGGTCAACATACAATTGCAACCTAATAATATATTATCTAACTTAAACGTTCTAAAAATACCAAAATTTAATCCATTTTTCTAAGAAATCAAAGCTACTTAGGGTATTTGAGTGTAGATAAAGAAGATTGGAAAGTTTGGACTTTCGAAGGCGTAACGAAAATGTTAAGTGACAGCTTAGGCCTCTAATCCATTTGTACTTCTGTAAATTCAACATCAAACACCAAACCAACCCGCTTACATAAATAAACTAAGAAAAAATTGAACTTGAACTCGAGCTAATAAACAAAATGTTATCATTAAAAGGTCAAAAGTACTATAATTAAACAACTATTACCAGCAAAATCGAAATTCCAAAATAGCTGCAACAGAGCTCGTCGTCTTCATAAGAAGAAAAGTGAACAAGAAACAATGGCCGAAAACATCTTGATAACAAAATTTATGCAGCGCCAGCTCCTTTTCCCCTCTTTCTTTGGAGCTTCTTCATATAGAATTCAAGCTCTTTGCCCTCCAAGATATACCTATCAAAAAATTGTAAAACCTCAGGCAACGTTACCCAGAAAACCTTCCCCACCTCAATGATTGTGCTCAATCAAGTTAGGAAGGACACGACAGAAACTACAATCATTAAGAGCTTAGCAATGGTTACCCATCTGCTCGGCCACATTGACCTGGCCTTGATGAGATACAAGCCATCAAACGACCGCTGCTGAATTGTTCTTCAATATGCAGGTCAAGCTTGCGGTCCTGCTGACGTTTCTCAATTTTGCGCTGGACGTGGTTACTTTTCTTTACCTCCTCAGTGGCAGCATCACCTTCCTATCAACCATAAAAATCAAGTTGTGATATGAATCAAATGTTGTGTCTCACTAAACTATATGTAGTGGTTATGAATGCACTAACTTCTCATAAGAAACTTAATTAACTACACATAAAAACTTGTCCTGAAGGTTGTATAAACCAAATCAATCATTTAATCTATAAATCTTCCTCTACCTCTTCCTTCTTAGCAGATGTTGAGGTCTTCTTCTTCCTTCCAATATCCACTCCATAATGTTGAAGATACCACTGTTTAAATGGCGCTGCATCAACTTGAACTATGGCACTCTTCACCAAAGTTTGAGTACGAACAAGCTCATTGTTAGATGCATTGTAGACCACATCAAGAATACGGGTCTTTCTAGTCACAGCCTCACTACCCCAAGAGTAATTTCCAGTATCCAGCCTAAAAGCGCGCCACTTCACATTACCACCACGAACTCGAATCCTCCTGATTGACTTGTCACTGGATAACTTGGTGTTGGCAGGTTGCCTTCCAAGCTCATACCTTCACAAACAATGAGGAAAGAAACAACAGCAGATGAAAGTTGCATCTTGAATTGAACAAAAAAAAAAAATCATCTGTGATAGTTTAAGAAAAGTACACAACAATCAATCTGAGAGAATCAGAGAGATAATGCAGATTAATAAAGCATAAACAACCAACAAGAGAAGATCAGATAGCTAATGCAGATTATTTAAATTAACTGACATCTATATCGGAGAAGAAAACAAATGAAAAATCCTTGCCACCAACTACAGCCCTTGTCCACAAAAAAAAAAACAAACAAACAAA
>QLSR01001493.1:687469-703620 GCA_031780015.1 Citrullus colocynthis
AAAAAAAACCCTCTCAGCTTAACAAAAATAAAACACCTGCAAAATTGAGATATGTCAACAATCTGGAAATTCCATCTGGCATACCCATCTTGGTGAGACAAGGGCTCTTGTCGTGTAGTCAAGTCTAGGGTTCCTGAAAATATATCAAACAGCCCTTAAACCTTTAAACTGGGAAAAAACCTATATGAGACAAGTTCAGATTTCAGAACAAAGTAGATTTCCTACAAAGCCCATTATTTTGTTCTACATCTGTTTTCCTAACTTGGCCAAATATTTTCCAGTCACAAGTGTTCCACAGCATAAGAAATCTTTGTTTTTCTTGGACGAAAATGCTTTTGTAGATAATTAAGGCTGAACAATGGTTAATTTCATTTGGATGTATGAACCATGGCCCAACCCTGGTCAAAATTGTAATTATAATGAATTTATTTGAAAAAAAATTAGAAGAACGCTATTTAAAAACCAAATTAAGTTTCTTAAAATTCTAAGTATCACAAACATTACAAAATACTAAAAACTATTACAAAACCTCAGTAGTTCTTTCTTAAAGTTCCTTAAAGACAACAACCATCAACATCACAAGTTATCTCGGAACCATTCGAACAAAAGCTTACAATAAGTTAACCAGATCTCCAGAAAATTTATAGAGCTAAAACTACACTCTAAAAGCTGATAATCAATAACCAAAAAGTGAAGAATTACAGAGAGGATATCCACAATATCAAAAAAAAAAAGAAAAAAAAAATGAAGAATTGAAACAGGCATTAGCCAGAACACGAAATAATCGAAAATGTACATCAGTAATAAACCAAACTGCGGGAATAACCATCAAATCACCATGAGCAGAAAGAGAACACCCATTACTAATTACAATTCAATATTTAACATTCAAACGAAATTATGGAACTGAGAGAAGGAGGAGTGAGCAAAATAAAACAAACAAGCATTCAATCAAGACTGCAACAATGGTAAAACCCCAAAAAATCTTGAAAAGAACAAAAACACATTCAATTAGGAACGAACCTTGAACGATCGAGGGAAGTCGGGAGAGAGATTGCAAGGGGACTGAGAGGGGTTTTGATGCGGCGAGGGTTAGGTTTAATTTGCTTTCAGTTTGTTTAATGGGCTGGGCTAAAAAGTCCGACTTGTTTTATCTTGGTTTTGGGCCGCTTGTTAGGCCTTGTTGGGCCATGCTCTAAACTTTTAAGGCCGGCCTTATCAAATTGAGTTATTGATGGGCTACGCTAATTTTAGTTTTGGAGTCGTTGCAAATATAGCAATCAAGTCTAAACACATAAAAAGTTACAGACATAGTAAAATTTAAATTCAGTACCGTGAATCTATCAATGATAGACCGTGTCATTGATAAAAGTCTATCTCTAATAGACCATATTAGTGGTAGAAGTCTATCAGAGATACAATTTATCACTAACATACTTTACTATATTTACAATGTTTTTAATATTTTTATACACATAATTATTATCTCTAAAAATTCTTATTCATTGCCATTTATTTTTTTCTAACTCAAAAATGACCGAATGTATTTGATTTTACAGATAAACCTATTTTTTATTAGAAGGGACGAAACTACTTTTGAGTGAATTTTTCAGTTTTTAAATCAACTAAAATACACGCTAACAAAATTGAACTTATTAAAGTAAAGAGGGGTAATACTAACAAAAACAACTGTAACGAATATAATTAAATCGTAATTTATAAAATTAATACATATTAATTTTCTTCCTAGTGGTCAATGACTAAAAATGTGCACAGAAGCTTAAAAAATTGTGGCTATCAATGTGGTGGTTTTCAAATGAACACCCCGTTTAAGGTGGCACTCTAAAAAACTTGCAATATGAGTGTATATTTGGAGTTGCAGCTATAATTATATATGAATGTGTATAAAATATGACGTGTATATATATATATATATATATACACCTCCATTTAACTTGATATCATAGTTTATGAACACATGAGTAAATACGGTATTTTAAGATAAGTTCTAGTGTTCGTATATATTTGATGGTAAACCTTCGTTGGGGTAGGCATATGTAAAATATGACACATATGTATATATACTTCATCTAACACGATATCAATAATCTATGACAATAATGGTACGTTAGATAACTTCTAGCATGCGTACATAAAGTATATACCACTTTCAACCACTTCATATAAAATCATTTCATTGATACTAATAGAAAGTAGTTGTATTAAACATAAAAAAGTACAAGTGGATTTTAATGAAAAATACTTATAGAAAATTCATTAACTTAGTTAAAACATATATTTCCAATTAAAAAAAATTAAAAGTTTGAATCGTCGTAGCACTATTTGTTGTTGAAGTAAAAAAAAATGGAAGAAATTATCAATAAGAAAAAAACAGTGCATCAAAACTCCAGGAAAACTAAAGCCCTTATTTGGAACCATTTCATCTTTTATTTTTGGTTTTTGATTTTCAGCTTATTTCTTTTACATATCTTTCACATTTTCTAAAAGATTTTCTTTAACTACAATGGTTGAATTCCACAAATAAAAAATATATTATAATTATGTAATCAATTTTGATTAAAAAAATAATTAACTTCGAGAGACTAAATATAATATTTATTGGAAGTACAATGACTAATTGGATATGTCAAAGTATAGGAACTAAAATTGAACAAATTAGAAAGTACAGGGACCAAAATGGTATTTTAACGAAATTAAAAAAAATAAAAATTAAAAAAAAAGTTTTTTATTCTCTAAAAATGAATTTTAAAATAAATGGTAAGTTACAACTTTAGTTCCTAAATCTTTTGGCTCGTGTCTAATACATCCATAAATTTTAAAAAGTTTATAATAGATCATCAAACTTTAAAAACGTTTAATAGATTCTTAAATTTTTAATTTATTTTTTTGATAGATATAAGTTTCATTTGTGGTTGCAGTAGCTTTTAAAATAATTGTTGTTAATTTTGCTTTAAGAATAATTGGCTTTAAACCTAAGAAAATGAATCTTTGGTAAATTTCAAATTTAAAAATGAAAAAGTAGATTACAGTGTTTGTTAAATAAATACTAAATTGTTGCTTAATTGTAAGGACTAAGTAAACATATTATTATTTTAAACACTTTTACAATACTTTAATAAATATTTATTTTGTATAATACAATATTAGGAGAAGTCATTATATAATATAATATCCAACCAAATGTTTTTCAATCATAATAAAAAAATATATAATAAGAAAATAAAAGTTCATTAGATAAATCTTGTTATCATCAAATTTGTAACAATATACTCTCTTAGTTTTAAATTTATGAACGTGAATATAATAATATTATTGTGATTCACTATAAGAATTTTGAAGTATTTTTTTATTTTTCTATTTTTTTATAGAAATAATATTTATAAACATTTCAATTTTTCTTACTACGTGGATCGCTTTTATCATTTTATTTATAAAATTGTGTAAGTGTAATATTGTATATCTTACAATTTTTTTTTCATACTCTAAAAGTCCTACATATGAATAAAGACCAACCCATAGTGTTGGCCATCAAATCATAATTTTATTTAGCTAAGTATGAAGATTGACCCATAGGGTTGGCCATCATTTATTTGGGTAAGTACGGAGATTGACCTATTGGGTCAGCCATCAAGCCATAACTCTATTTAGCTAAGTATTGGAACTGACCCATAGGGTTGCCCATCAAATTATAAATTTATTTGGTTAAGTATGAAGATTGACCATCAGGTTGACCTAAGTATGCAAGCCGACTCACAAGGACAACCATAGAGCTTGAGGAGGCCAACCCTATAAAGGTAAAGATTGTGTCCAAGTGTTCTACCTTGGCACATACTTCGGTCACTAGTAAAATAAATCTAACGATTCGTAACAGTTTAATTAATGACTCAATAAGTAAATTCGCAAATGACTGTTATGAAACTTATTTCTATGTAATCGAGAGGGCTCGTGACATTTGAAGTACGTTGAAATGCATCATAAACTTTTGTACTCTCTAGCTCTCTAAATGAATAATGACTCGATGGTCGAAGTGTTGGTGGCCAAGCACCACACCGATGCGAGTTTCTCTATTTTGCAAGACATATGATTCTCTCCCGAAAAATATAAATTAACTGTTGGTGTCAAATTTCAGCATATAAGAAAGAAATAAATTTGGAGTTGGAAGTAGTTTCTTCAAGCTTAATTTTCAAAAACCAAAAATAAAAAACTAAATGGTTACCTAACGAAGGCTTAGTTTTTCAAATTTGACTTAAATTTTCAAAAAATTGATAAAAAGTAGATAACAAACAAGAAATTTAAAAGTGGAAGAAATGTTTATAGGCTAAATTTTGAAAAACACAAAATAAAAAATAAAATGGTTACCAAATATAACCTATATTAAACACTTTTAAAAGTCTAATAACATATTAAATACAAAATTGGAAGTTTATAAACTTATTAGACATAAACTAAAAAGATAGAGATTAAATTTGTTATAGAACAAATAATAATAATAATATATATATATATATATATATATATATATATATATACTCTTGTGTAAATTTTTGTAAGGCAAAATGATTAAAGAACACTTGGTGCTTTTATGTTTTGTATTAAAAACGTAACTATGTTTATGTTTTTGGGAGTAAACAAGAAACAAAAAGTCTGATATATTGTTTTCTCAAAAAAGTTATGTAAATAAAATGGGAAGAAAAAACAATCCCAGAGAAGCATATATTTATTTTAAATATTAATAAAAGGAAAAGACAAAATAACATTTGAATAAGATATGTTCCTCGTACGTTTGAAACCAAAGGGGGGTGTAGCTCATATGGTAGAGCGCTTGCTTCGCATGCAAGAGGCACGGGGTTCGATTCCCCGCACCTCCAATCCCCCTTTTTCCTCCTTTTTCCGTTTTAGAAATCTATTCCACAGTTTAAAAATTTTATAAACATAAACTTGGAACTACAAGTGATTTAAGAGCTAAACTTCCGATTAATTTGATTTATTAATTTACTTTTAAAACAAAATAATATTAGTAATTCGGATTATAGGAAAAATTACCTTTTTAGTCTCAAAGTTGTTGTAGAATATGTGTGTTTGGTCTCTGAATTTTCAAAATATATCTTTTTAATTCCTAGGTTTTTTTTTAGAAGTTCATTTGGTCCCTAAATTTTTCGGTCCTCGAATTTTTAAAAAATAGGTTTAAAAGGTCCCTACAATAATTCTTTATTATTAATTTAAATTAGATAATTGATTTTTAAAAAATTACTTCTTCTCCCTAAAATTATTCTCTACACATATTTTTGTAATTTAAAATTTCATATAATTATAAAAATATAAATATAAAATAGTTCAAGGACCTCTTAAACCTATTCTTGAAAACTTGAGGACTAACAAAATACATTTTAAAAACTCGGGAACCAAATAACTTATTCTAAAAAAACTCCAGACCTATTCTTCAAAACTTGAGAACTAAAAAGATAGTTTGCTCTAGATTCTATTTTTGTTTCTAGACTGTTAAATTTGTTTTGTTTTAGTCCTTAGACTCTCATGTTTGTTTCACTTTCGTCCATAAACTTTTATTATGTTTATTAGTTACTAAACTTTTCAAAAACAATCATTTAGATACTTGTTATGCTATTTTTCAGTTTGATTTTTATTTATCCAATGATTTATCTCTACCCAATGCGACTTAAAATTAAACTGATATTAACTAACAATGACATACATTATGACACATACTCAAAATTATGTTATTAATTTACCAAAAACAAGCTAAAATCTCTACCCAATGTGACTTAAAATTAAACTGATATTAACTAACAATGACATACATTATGACACATACTCAAAATTATGTTATTAATTTACCAAAAACAAACTAAAAAATCAACAACGAAAAGGACCGCAATAAATTAAGAGACTAAATAGACATTTTAAAAGTTTAAAAATTAAAATAGAATAAATATAAAAGTTCAAAGACTAAAATAGATGTTCGGAAACTTTTAAAATAGATTAAATGTGAAACTCTAACAAGCAAAATAGAATAAATGTGTTTTTTTCTTTTCTATTTCTCTCTCATATCTCTCACTTCACCTTCTTCTCCTCTCTCCTTCCCTTTTGTCACAAGATGCTTGGATAAAAAATTTCTATGGCTGTTCATTTGCAGTTTGAAAGGATTTAAAGAATTTCTTAAAAACATAGACATTTAAACTTTATTCAATATCTTAATTATTAGTTTTAGTTCATTAGATTAGTTCATATACTGCCCTTAAGCCATATTTTAGTGCTTTTCATATTGGGATTTGAGGGATACTGAAAATCAACACCAATTTCACGAGGAGGACGACGACGACGATAATAATAATAATAATAATAATAATAATAATAATAATAATAATAATAATAATAATAATAATAATAAATAAATAAATAAATAAATAAATATGTGATTTTAACTATTTCAAAATTACTCCTACTAAGCAGTGAATCACTCATGAAAAAGGAGATTGATTTACCATATTTTTTTTTATCCTTTTTTCATTCTCAATTGAAAAAATATGTTCTTTTTTTCATTGTATAAATTTCATAAGGCAACACCAAGGCACATAGAAGGCAAAAACCATAGAGAGTTTCATGAACATCAACCATAAAATTAGCATTGTGCTTATAGCTTAAAATAATTTAAATCCTTTATTTAACTGATATCATATATATTAAACTTAAGAACATACTAAAATCCCCTAGGAATGGTAACAAGCCAGAATTCTATTAATTTGCCCAGCACTACAACTTGAAGGCCTTCCAAACGACACCCTCCCTATATTTCGCATGGTTAATGAATCTAGAAAAGACGATGGCGACGAAGAAGATGACGATGTCGTTGACGATGACATTGAATCCCGAGGAGAGGCCATGAACTCGCAATCAGAGCTAAGAAATGAAAAGGTTTCCAACTTATCATTGTGACAAAAAGGATCCCCATTGCCATAGTCTATAGTTGTTGCTTTGGCAGCTCTCCTAGCATCCCTACTCCTCATGATCCTCTTCCAAAACCTAAGCCTCAACCGGAGTCGGGGTCGGGGTTTCGGTTGGTTGATGCACGGTTTCGGTACCCCGAGGCTGAGAACCGCCGGCGGAGGGCTGAGGGGTGGAAGCAAGTCTTGAGGGGGAGGATCTTTGGGAGTTCCTGGTTGTGTTTCCCATTTGAAAGGGACTCCTTCAGCTGTACCAGAGTAATAAATGCTATGAGAAGAACGACCAATTGAAGATGTTCTTGATATCACTTTGCTCTTCATATCCCAATGAAATTTCCCTTCCATTTTCCCTAGAATTTGATTGAATTTGTGTGGGGATTTGTTTGGTTTTATTGGAGTTTGAGTGTTTTCTTGAAATTTTGAATGAGATCAATGGGGGTTTTTTTTTTTTTTTTGAGGTTGTATATATAGAGAAATGTTCATTGAGAAGAGGATTCAATTGGAAGAGCCTGTTTTTCAGGATTTTGATGGAGTTTTGTGGCACATGATCCTGTTCTTATGATGATTCATTTGTAAGTTATAACATGTGTAAAGTTTTTATTTTTCTTCTTCTTCTTCTTCTTTGCTTTGTATTTCATATTTGAGTTTATTGTTTCCATTTCTTTCTCTTCTTGGGAATTTAAATTTGTAGCATTATAAACATTGACATCATTCGATGATATTCAGTCTTGACTTTTGTGATCACAAAAGTTGAGTCATATAAAGCTACAATTTCATACAATTTGGAAACTATATGGATTCTCGTCATATATTTTTTTAAGCTAAGAAAAAAAAAAAAAAAACCATCGACATGCCGATATATCCGTAAATTAAAGGGTTCGACATTGATATTGAATATACATAGATATCTCTAACATCTTATAAATACTCTAAAATTTTTAATATGTCATCTATTTAGTCCAACATGAATAAAAATACTAATAACAATATTTCTAGCTTAGTTTGAAAGTAACAACAACTTAATTATTAATCTAAATAAATTTTATAAATTTTGTGACTTCTAGAGATATTTATCGATATCGATAATCTATTGATATATTTGTAAAATTGAAATATCGATAACAACGCCAATATTTTAATTCTTGATACAATTATGATGGCCAGTTGAAATTGAAACTACAAAACTATATAATTATAAAGGGGAAAAGGCACAACCCAAATGTATTGAATCAAGTTGATGTTAATCAATTTAACTTGACAATTACAAAAACTTTATAGCTAAATTAATTTGAATAGGATTAGTTAGATGAGATTCAAAGGAGGAAGAGAGACAATAACAATGTGTGTATTTCTTATTGATATCTAAAGATACCATCACCCTATTTATAAAGAGGCTAAATGCATGTTTGAAATGATTGAGACTAGAGAGATTTAGTGATCTTTATAAACAATCTTCTCACAAATGCAAACGAAACCAACTAAACTTCTCATCTTTCGCCTTTACAATTATTTGATAAAGGAGAAAGATGATCAACTATTTTTAATGGCTTCACCTTATTTTATCGAAACCATTTATTATTTACATGGCACACAATACTAAATCAATCATTGATATTATGTTATTTTAAAAACCTACTATTTCAATATAAATATGACAAACTAATGTTGTTTAAATATTATACCAAAAAAGAAAGGCTTGTAACTTCAAATTTTGGAAAAAATATTCCTTTAATTTTTATTATTTTTTTTAAACTACCATTTTTATCTCTATTCTTTGAAGTTTATTCAATTTTAGTCCCCATACAATTATTATCTAATTTAAATTTATGTACTTTCAATAAATCTTAAACTTAGCCCCTCAAAGTTAATGTTTACTAAAAACGGTTTAATAACAATAATGATTTCCATACAAAGAAATATAACATGTGAATATACTTTCAAAAAATTTATTGTAAAAATGCTAATAGATAACAAAAAGTTTTTAAAAAACCAAAAATAAACTAACATTGAGAACTAAATTTAAGATTTATTGAAAGTACACACACTAAAATTTGAGAATTAAAAATATAAGCGACTAAAATCAACAAACTTCAAAATATATGACCAAAATAATAATTTAATTTTATTATTATCATTTATTTATTTATTTAAATCGACTTACACGCACCTCTACTAATCTTCCGAACAATTCGACTGAACTTATAACATTTGGGCGCAAAGAAAACAATCGATCAGTACAAAAATCCAAAGCTCAAAAGCATAGGTTATATCAAGGCTAGTAGACCAAACCTAAGCTTGCTTTAATTTCTTACTTTCAAGTTACACAAACTTTAACTTATAAACCAAACACTCTGTATACTAAGCTTCTCCCCCTACCCTAAAGGCTTGAAATAAGGTCGAGTCGGTCACCGAAATGGGCACTTTTTAATGATTTTGGACCTTCTTGGGTTGACTTTTGAATCGTTTGAACGATTATTTTGCAACGAGATGTAAGAATAAAAAAAATTGAAAGGCCAAAAGGAAAGTGGAGAAATTGACCTAAACGCAAAGCAACCCATTCTTTTTGGTATTATAATGGGATTAATCCCTTCAAATTAAACCATAAAGCTTCAACTGTCCGTCCAAATGCATCTGTACTTATCTTATATCTTCCTTCACGGGCCCCTTAAAAGGAACCTTAGAAACTAAATCTAAGTTAGTGTTTCCTAGAATGTTTTTGTCCAAGATATCAACACGACAGTTTTTTTTTTTCTCTTTATTATTACTATTATTTCATTGAGACAAATCAACATAAGAGTTTGGTGAGAAAGATTAGCAGTGACTTGTGAACAATTAAGCACTATTTTGACATAAGCAGTACATAGTGAATATGTATTTTCAAATTTAGCATAAATTTTAAAGCTTATAAGAAAAAAGAAAACATAATTCAAATCAACGTAAAATATGCCAAACTTTAAAATAAAAATTAGAAAACAGAGAGAGAGAGAGAGGGGGGAAGTTGGAGCATTTTTAAAGTATATTTTCATTAAATTCGCCTTTTACAGTGACTTTTCTCAGGTACATAGGAAAAATCTGTAGACATCATTATTCTTTGAGTTGGAATATTATTTGTTGTTCAAAATTTTTCTTTTCTTTTATAACCAACTAAGCTTGTTTGTTTCACATTTCTTATAATGATTTGCATATTTCTTAAGTACAATTGTTGAATTCTTAACCAAATTCCAAAAATCAAAACAAGTTTTTAAAAGTTACTGTTTTAGTTTCAAAATTTAGCTTAGTATTTAAACCATTGGTAACAAGTAGATAACAAAAGGAGAAATTTGGAGGTAAAAATAGTCTTTATAGGCTTAATTATAAAAAATAAAAGCCAAAAACCAAATAGTTACCAAACGAAGACCTTAATTCTTAGTTTTATATTTTGAAAATTTATGTTTGGTTTCTCCTAATTTTTTAATTATACTTTTCACCCTTAAAAGAAATACTCATTCCTAGTCAAGTTTTAAAAAACAAAAACAAAATTTTGAAAACCTCTTTCTTTAAAACTTGATTTGGTTTTGAAAACATTAGTAGAAAGTAGACAACAAAGTATAAGAACTTATGGATGGAAATAATGTTTATAAGCTTATTTTCAAAAACCCAAAACCAAATGATTATCGAACAAAGCCTAAATTTTCAAATATTCTATATATCTTTAATTTTGTCATTGATATATGTTCTTTTTAATTAAAAAAAAGGTGGGGTGGAGCATTCGAACCTCTAACCTCTTGGTTAAAGGTACATACTTCTCTCTTTGTTTATGCCCGTTGCCACACACATTCAAAAAAAGGGTTTGGGTCAAGCAAGGTAGAACTAAAAAAATTTTAAATAAAATACAAGTAAAAAAAAAGCATTAAAGAAAGGGATGTTTTCAAATTATAGCAAAACATTTGAAAATATTTACAAAATATAGCAAAATTTTCTTTCTATATGTGATAGATCATAATAGACTCAGATGTATCTATCACTTTAGAGATAGACACTGATAGATGTTCATCTGGGTCTAACGCAGTCTATCACAAATAGAAAGTAAAATTTTGTTATATTTATATATATTTTCAATAGTTTTGCCATTTAAAATAATTTTCCTTAAAGAAAAGCTAAGCATAGGCCAGCTCTAAGAGAAAGGCCTCAAGCAAGAATTTTTTTTCAAATAATAAAAAATAAAAAATAAAAACCCTTACCCTTAAACTTAATAACCGAAGTCCATAAGGAAGAATGAAATTTGGCAAAAGTTTGGTCAAGCCCTCTAAAGATCCTATCGTTCCTCTAAAAGTTTATTTCCCACACACACATTTAAACACTTGTCCAGGTGACGCCGGCTCATAAGGTAAGTGAACAAGAGCACACCCCCATCAAGTTATTGCTAACTGATTCATGGAGAATAAGATAACAAAGACGAAAATTTACAAGTAAAGTTCAAACATTTAAACAAAAAGTTCGAAATTTTATAGACCAAAACAAAATTACAATTTGAACTCATAGATAGTGCTAAAATCCCACATCTAAAGTCCCAAGATGAAATCAGTCACCCATTATGGACTCAAACGCCACAAATCATATTAGCACCAATCTCAATTGATTTTGAAAATATAGCTTTCAAAAAATAAGCATAGAGTGGCTTTTCTTCTATTTCTGCATGTGGTATGTTTAAGGGAAAATCTAATGCTCTAAGTCCCATAGTTCTGTTTCCTAGTTGTGGGAGATTTTAAAATGGTTAAAAATCACTTTCAAGATATTCAAAATCATTCCCATATCTTTATTAAATCAATTTTTGTTTTTGAAAATCATTAAATTGTTGTTGAATGAATAACATCCATGCGTAAATTTAAACATTACAAAAGTGAATTTAACCCCCTCTCAAAATCACTACTCCCAAACATGTCCTTTAATTTCCATCCCCATTTCTAGGCAAAACACAAGCTACCTAAAAGGACTTGCTCCTATGGTTTGTTTCTTAAAATTTAAGGAAGCAAAACAAAAACTAATATAAATGGAAGTCAGCGAGCACAGGCATTAATAATTTAAAGGGAGAAGGCTACATACTAATTACCTTAATAATTAAGGTTAGAGCTATATATGCCTTTAGTGTGTGTATCAAACAAGTAGAACAAGACTCCTGAATCAACTGGTTAAGAATTGCTATACAAAAAGACAGATCTTACTCGTTTGCTTGTCCATGCGGCCACTCAACTCTATAATACTCTATAGCCGCTGAGCTTCTTTGTTTCCTACTCCCTGCACGTGTGCCAGAAAGGAGACCAGTTAAGCAACCAAAAATGAAATTTTAACATCGTGAGAATGAGGTCTAAAGTGGGCAAAAGAATTACAAATGAGGGTAGATAAGACAATTTCTGTAAATATTTGATAATTAGTTTAAGTATACAAAATATTGCAGAGCTTTGGCGTAGATTTCAATTATAACTTCAGACATTGATAAGTTTCATGTTTTGCCCTTAAACTTTAAAATCTTTCTAACAAAAATATTTTCCGTTAAAATAAAGTATGAAAATTGATGTGGCAACTTATGTATAAAAATGAGAAGGCATATGGATATTATTTTCAGCTATACATAAGATTAAATTTGTTTTTATGATTTATTTCATCTCAAAAGAGACTGTTAGCATCATCTACCTAATTCATTTTTACACATCAAGTGACATGTCAATTTACATGAATGGTGTTATAAACGGTGTATGTGTGCTTCTCAAGTTTTACATATTTGTTGTCATGCAAATTTCAATCTCATTATAAAAATAAACTCTGCAGGGGTATTATTTAGAACAACTTTCAAAGTTTGAAGGTAAAAATGAAACTTTTCAAAGTCTAGGTGCACAATCGAAACTAGATCCAAAGTTTAGAGATATTTTACATAATTCAACCTAAGACATACGAGTAAACTGTTGATACAATTAAAATTATGGCATTAACCATATATTGGGGAACTTGAATAACATCAGAGAAAAACTAAAATACAAACGATTATAAAACAAGTTCATTGCATTTGCAAAGCACGTTTACAATATATGCACAGACATGAAACTAACCACAATAACATCAGACCGCTAACGCTCACACTAAAAGAAGGAGAAAAAAAACACACACACGAGAGAGTATGTTAAAAAAGGGATTGCCAACGGGCACAAACAAAGAGAGAAGTTAACCAAAGAGATTTTGTCTTTCAACTGGAGGCCACCAAAGAGGAAAAGTGGGATTTCATATTCCTGTTTAACATGGCAGACCATCTAAAGTAACCAATAACAAGATAAGACTAGAATTGGATGGTCATAGGACTTCAAACTTTATCATGCGTATTTATATTTCTTTTTTTGGGTTAAAGTCTTGTCTTTGTGTGTATTAATTTCTCCTACGATGCTCGTGGGTTCTCTCATAGTCCATTTTCTGAGGTTGCAGCTGTGTTTGCAGGAGGTGCTGAACATGTAGAGGTAATTTTGGATTCTGCCGAAAACTCTTCCCAACTAAAGGTTCGGCAATGTTATGGCATTATGCCATAACATTGTGAAAAGAAGATATATAGAAGTTGTATTATATAGCATGGCGACAACTGAGTGAGTAGAAGAGAATAACACATGGCAGCTAAATTTCCATGGTAGAGGAAAGGATCACCTACACCATCTACTCTACCTAATTATTTGTTGTGGAAAGGCTACGCACACAATAAAATTAAATACTAGTTATGATTAAAATTTGAAGAACAAAAGACAAAAAGAGTCTAGTTGACCAGAATCTGAAGGATACCTACCTCAGTGGGAGATGAAATGATGGATTCTCTGCCAGAATCAAAAGGGCCATTAAGACTTCTGAAAAAAATGTTGGTGGTATATCAATTAAATCAAAACTACAAGAAGATGTGCAAGGAAATACATTAATACCTCGGCATCTCAGACTTGGCAAGATGTTTAGACATGATTGATGCCTGAAATAGAGGCCAATTTGTACAGGAATTAAGTACTAGAAACTTTAAGCTTCCCGAAAAAGATCATTAATATTTTGGTTTGATCAGATGGATAAAAGAAAAATAAATGGAAAAGAACAAATTAGGCTGAAAAAAGAAAGTCCAAACACCGTGTCTAAGACATAATCAGAGCAACTGCAGTCTAAATACCATGCAAAAGAATTTCTTTTATTTCCAAACAAGCAGCAGCTTTACCAGCACACCAAATTCAGAGAGATGCATGCTCTCAATGTGTAAGTACTATAGATCCAAATGACCAATCACAAATTGCTCTGATTTATATAATTTGAATGCTTTTCACACTACACTACACATTAAGTCAAAGACAAAAGGGCAAGGCCTCAAAATATTAAATGGCATAAACATTAGTAGATATACAAAGTCTAAAGATCTTTTGTTTTTCTTCAGAAACTAACAAACATGTAGAATGTAATCGTTCCAAAAAACAACCATAACATAAATAAAGCGTGGCATGTTTGAAACTCAGGAAAAGCTCGTTAAACCAACTTGGAAACTTAAGAGAAGCTTGTTGAAATTGAAGATGTGATACAAATTTTATTTTTCTGAGCAAGAGAAGTAGAGTACCTGCTCCTGGATTATGCTCCTTGCCTCTACAAGTTGTGCTTCTAACTCAAGTTCCCTCTCCGTAGCTTCAGAAGTAACTTCAGATTCTTTCTGAGCATCTTGCAGCTGACCCATCCGCTCCTTCAAATTTCAAGATAAGATTACTAATAAGCATCCATCTCAGTCTAGAGGAAAGTGATGTAGTGTGAAAAAAAAAAATCACCTTTATAGAAGCCATCTTATTCCGAAGGCTCTCTTCAATCTTATCTCTTGCCATATGGAAGGGAAGGTCAAAAACATCCTGCAATAAAACAATACTAGTCATTTTACCAATGCGTCAATCAGGTAACCACATGAACATGGTTCAGCCCATACCGTCCTCCCACCAAATGGAGACTGTGCACCTTCACTTTCAACTCTTTCATTAACTGCGAGGGGTTGCTTAGGTAGTCCATTTGGAGCATTTAGGAAATCCCGCATATCAACCTGCCCATCAATGTACAAGCTAAACTTAACACTCATTGGCAATACCATAGAGGTCAATAGTACAGATAACAGTCACAAAAGCAAAACTCAAATAGCATACAACAAAACAGATTATATATGAGTGTAAGCGACCAAAAAAGATGTAGGTCAAAAATTCAAGAAACAAGGAACAGACCACTTTTAATAAGAAGGGAGAAACAAAATCCAACTTGTAGAAATATTCTGGGAATCAATTAAATAAGTGGTGTGGACACAAACTACTATCATAAAGATCCAAAAGATTCAAATATCATACAAATAGACTAATGAGGTTCAGAAGTACCAGACATTCAGTCATACTTGTATAACAGTTTGAAAGATTGTAATGTTTCCAAAAGATGCCACACATCTCAGGTCCATTGTAATAAAGCCTAATGTTTGTGAGTTTGTTGCAGTATCAACAATGCATGAGGAGTAGTGTTGGAAGTACGTAACTGTTTTGTTTGCATCTTCTTGGCCTGTGAACTAGCATGGCCTTCCACCAATAGAGGAAATCCCATCTTGGCTTGGGAGTTGTTTATGTAAATTGATTTGTAAATTAATGGTTGATAACTTGATAGTCAATAAGTATATAGGGCTTCATGGAATATTAAGAAACAACATACTTTAAGCTGGTTATAAATGAGAAAATTACTTCCGCAACTTTGACTAAAAAGTTTGAGCCCTAAAAGTAAAATCCAGCAATGCTAGCAAAAAATTCCCCAATATTTACATTGCAAGCAAGAAAGATTTTCAGTATTTGGCGTCTGATGTAGGCATTCCTTTTTCATTCCTTATTCGGCTAGTTGATTAGTAAACTAGCTGTTGAGCTGTTTTGTCAGCAATTAAATTAGGATATCTTCTTAGTTACTTGAGTAATTTACCACTGGTAATTTCGTAAGACACCAAATGATCATAAGCTTAAGTATTTAAGTTATCATTTCTATTCTGATTCATTCGTCATTCACTCAATCAAGATTTGGATCACTCCAGTTTCTTTTCCTTTTTAAAAAAATCAAAATAATTCAATAATTCCAAAAAAGTAGGAAAATCATACCAAACAAGGAATAGCTGGGGGGGGGGGGGGGGGG
>QLSR01001493.1:703725-749262 GCA_031780015.1 Citrullus colocynthis
GGGGGGGGGGGGGGGGGGGGGGGGGGGGACTCTTAGGAAAATAAATTACCAAAAGCATATCTCCATCTAGAACACAATATAGGTAAGAAGTGAAAAACATCAAATTTCAGGTTTCTTGTATCTGAAATAAACCAATAAAGCAATGAACTTCAAGATTTAAAATTCACAAAAATAATTTAATAAAAGAATGACAGAAAACCTCAACATCATAGAATCCACCATTACAGATTGACGTATGCTGCAACCTTATAGGATAAGAATTTGAAGCTTGTAGTGGAAACAGTTATAAAATGGTTGCAAACCTGCATTGATCGCAATAATGCCTTCAAATCAGCATTCTCTGACATCAATTCTTGATTTTTCACTTCATAAGCATCCACCTGGCCATGAAATATTTGTGAGAATATTTTAACCACTAAAAAAATACTAAAAAGTCAAGCTCAGGTACAAATATTTTTAAAAGAACTTATTCTCATACTATCTTTTTATAGAAATCATTATCAGTCTTCTTGCCATTCCATGTTCCCCGTTGTCGCCCTTCTTTCTGCTCATATCATAAATCATAAAAGCCATTAAGTGACTGGAATGATCCATTATCTGTAGAACATTAATGTAATTAAAATACACCTGTAGCAAATTCATTATCTCCATTCCTGATCGAGATTCTTTCTTTTTCTCCATTAAAACTTGGTTTAGCCTTTCCTGCAGACATACAACAGCTTCTCTTTGTAAATATTAATCTTCTCCAATAGAACCCAAACCTATCCTAGGACTGAAAAACATCTCAAAGATATCCCACCTGCAATTTGATGTACTCCTTTTCTTTCTTCTTCATCTCATGTATTTGTTGAGTTCTTACTTGCTTCAGCCACATAAACAGAAAACATCATCAATACTTACATTATCACATCAAAACTAGTATCTATCACACAGCATTCAACTACTCTAACCTGATTGCCAATAACCATTCTCTGAAACTCATCCTTCTCCTGCTGTAGCTTGTCAATTTGAGCTTTAAAAGCTGCCTTAGCTTTGGCTTCCTAATGGGAAAGAATTTCCTTGTTGAATACAAATTAGAGAGAGAATTCATAGAATTTAGAGAAGTGCGAGATTGTACTGTTCGTGTAATTGTTGCAATCTCCCTATCTTTAGCTTGTATTACTGACTCTAGCCTCTCAACTTTAGTTTCCAATCTTGATATATCTGAAAGTAGTCTGCCACAAGAAAATAGAGGGACATGTGGACAAATAGAAAGATAAATGTATATGATAGTATTTCAAGGGGCCGTGATGTGAATTAGAATACAACACTCCATCATATAAATGAACATAAACGGTCATCTGAATTTGAGAATGAAGACAATCTACAGATTTGATGCAAAAAAGTGAATATCCTCCAAAATATTAAGTAATAAGGAGCTAACCACTTCAAATCCAGGAAAAGATATTTATATCTGCATAAACAGCAGGTTTTCTAGACCACTCCAAATGACTTAATAAAGTAAGGAGCGTGTTAACTGGATGAGAGAGTGTTACGTTTTATTTTCTTTTCCAGGGTTTTGTTACATAATTCTTTCAGTAATTGTGAGCTATCTCTGAAATGTACCAAATGGAGAAATCGTTTGCAACTCTTTTCGTTTTTCGCAGGGTGATGTTAGTTCCATTTCACTTATCAATGAAAGTGTTTCCTATTAAAGGAAAAAAAATGGGAATACTCACAATAAACATCCATAACATAACCAAACAAAGCATCTTTTCATGAATTCCTAGCATAATCATATGAATTTACTCATAATTGAAGCACTCGGTGATGTCAGACACAATGTTAATTCTAGAAAATGCCGTTACCTTTGTCTCTGTTCATTAGCAGATTCCCTAAACTCAATGTCACGCTGCCTCTGCTGAAGCAAGAAATATATACAATTGCAAGTCCTCGCAATCGACACCTACATAATTCAGTAGACATATCACCAAGAAGCAAACAGAAAAAAAAAAAAACAGCACAAACCAAAAAAAAAAAAAGGTTTTATAAAAAAAAAGAAAAACAGCATAAAAAAAAAAAAAAAGGTTTTATAAAAAAAAAGAAAAACAGCATAAAAAAAAAAAAAAAGGTTTTATAAAAAAAAAGAAAAACAGCATAAAAAAAAAAAAAAAGGTTTTATAAAAAAAAAGAAAAACAGCATAAAAAAAAAAAAAAAGGTTTTATAAAAAAAAAGAAAAACAGCATAAAAAAAAAAAAAAAGGTTTTATAAAAAAAAAGAAAAACAGCATAAAAAAAAAAAAAAAGGTTTTATAAAAAAAAAGAAAAACAGCATAAAAAAAAAAAAAAAGGTTTTATAAAAAAAAAGAAAAACAGCATAAAAAAAAAAAAAAAGGTTTTATAAAAAAAAAGAAAAACAGCATAAAAAAAAAAAAAAAGGTTTTATAAAAAAAAAGAAAAACAGCATAAAAAAAAAAAAAAAGGTTTTATAAAAAAAAAGAAAAACAGCATAAAAAAAAAAAAAAAGGTTTTATAAAAAAAAAGAAAAACAGCATAAAAAAAAAAAAAAAGGTTTTATAAAAAAAAAGAAAAACAGCATAAAAAAAAAAAAAAAGGTTTTATAAAAAAAAAGAAAAACAGCATAAAAAAAAAAAAAAAGGTTTTATAAAAAAAAAGAAAAACAGCATAAAAAAAAAAAAAAAGGTTTTATAAAAAAAAAGAAAAACAGCATAAAAAAAAAAAAAAAGGTTTTATAAAAAAAAAGAAAAACAGCATAAAAAAAAAAAAAAAGGTTTTATAAAAAAAAAGAAAAACAGCATAAAAAAAAAAAAAAAGGTTTTATAAAAAAAAAGAAAAACAGCATAAAAAAAAAAAAAAAGGTTTTATAAAAAAAAAGAAAAACAGCATAAAAAAAAAAAAAAAGAGAAATGAAACGTCGTATCGCAATGTGAGAGTTTGTGAGGGAAATTACTCTGAGATCAAAGTCTGTTTCGGTTGCTGCCATTTTTGAGAGGTTCAAGAGAGAGAGAGAGGAGTTATGAGACTGGTTGAAACATGGAAGGAGGAGGAGGAGGAAGAAGGGCGGATCAGGTGGTGGATAGATCCATGGCAGAGCGGTGGAGAAATTTAAAAGAAAAGTAGATACGAAATTTGGAGTTCGAAGAGAAAGGGTGGTAAAATTTTCCGTTAACGGACGTCGTTTCGTTTGCACTTGGACTCCCATGGGTATGCTTTGAAATAATCAATCATGTGTGGTCACATACAATATTTTTCTCTTGCGCAACCTCTAAAATAGATAAATACCACTGGACTTGGACTGTGTTATTTTTGTAAAAAAAATTAAAATAAATAAATAAATATATATATATTGGATTAGAGGCCTCCGCCTAAGCTCCACTTAATCATTGTTCATTAAAATATTGATGATGTGAATTTTTTTCTTACAACATGTGGAGTGAGGGATTCAACCCCATTTCTAGATTTGGCATCTTATGATATAATTTTTAGATTCAATTTTATGTATATATTGATAAATATTAATATCAACAAATATTTATGTAAGCCAAACAAAAATTGTAAAAATTATTTGGATTAATAATTAAGTTTTCTTCTAAATTGAGTGCTATTAACTTTTATATTCTAATGGAACTAAATTGATAGTATATTTCTTTTTTCTATGTTTTATGAACATTTATAAAAGAAATTGATGTTAAGCCTTTTGATTTTTTTTTTCTTTTTAAAAAATGATCCATTTGAATTATAGATATATCGACCTATTTTTTTAATCCTCGCTCCTACCCATAGGCCATAACATTATCACCTCCAAATCTAGTTAATCCGCCATAACATTATCACCTCCAAATCTAGTTAATCCTTGTTCTTACCCATAACATTGTCATCTCCAAATCTAGCTCAACGATTAAGGTAATTTACCTATCACGAGGAGATTACTCATTTAAGTTGCATTTGAAATTTTTTTAGAGCATTTTAAGTGGTTAAATGCTATATTAAAAAAATTGAAAGAAAAAAAAGTGGTGGTTAGGGCTCCAATTAATAATGGATGAAGTGGTTTATAATAGCCCACTTAGCATCTCGGGTGTGTGTCAAAATAATAGTGAGTAATTGTTATTTTAGCCCCTGGTTCGCTACACTGAAATCATTTACAACGTAGTAGATAAAATAACCAACTCTCCCTCCCTGCAATTGTAACGACCCGACTTATACGATCTAATCGGACCATTACTCAATGCATGCAAAATTCAAAGAACGACACTATGCTGAATAGTAAATAAGAAATAATGCTCTTCATGGAAATTTTTTCTTATATTAATTCAAGAAAACAATGCATTAACCAATAAAAAGAAATTTTTGGTTCGGGGTACCCCTGATAAAATCAATAAAAATTCATGAATGAAAATCCAGATATCAAGTAAAAAGACGAGTCTCAAAACAAAATTGGACAGTTGGACAAAATTCAATAGGACATGCAAGACTAAGCGGAAGCTACTACGGGTCCCGTGATGCCATCGAGGATTCTTCTTGTCATTCGCCGGCGCATTCCTTCCTTTACCTGAAAAACATATAAGATGAAAGGTTGAGTAATTATATTACTTAGTAAGTGACCCTACTACCGGAGTCGGGCTAGGCACCTAGGTCCTTTAGATGCATTAAACATGAGACATGCATATCTATCATACTTCTATAGGGGAATGGTTATACCCGCCCACCGTTGAATATGGATGCCCACAAACCTCTAGAGCCCCGAAGGAAACTCTTACCTCTGGTGATCCCGAAGGAACACAAACCTCTAGTGCACTCGAAAGAGCACAACCTCTGGTGATCCCGAAGGAACATAAACCTCTAGTGCACTCGAAGAAGCACAACCTCTGGTGAACCCGAAGGAACACAATCTCTAGTGAACCCGAAGGAACACATCCTCTAGTGATCTCGAAGGAACACAACCTCTAGTGAACCTGAAGGAACACATCCTCTAGTGATCTCGAAGGAACACAATCTCCTGTGGACATCCAACCGACGTAGGGGAGTTACCACTACCCATCATACATGATCAATCAAATTCACACTCCTTCCATTCCATGAATTCATACATTAACAGTACCGTTCATAAACATCTCATAGTATAAGCTTATACACTATCAGGCACATACAACTTAAAGACATGGAAATTTCATACAAGCATCTTAAATCATACGTGGCTTTGGAAATCTACTACATCATGGCAACTAAACATAAGACTCGAAGGCGGTTCAGGTAGTAAGATCACTTACCTGAGGGTTGATCCATAAAGCTAACCACACTGCACCCTTTGTAAAATTCTTGAACAAACTGGGAATAAAATTCCCCTAACTTAAGTTATTCATCAAGCCTAACTATCTCATAAGCAAACTCAAAATTTGTTCGAGAGAGTCCTTACCCGAACGTGATCAAACTCGAAGTTTCCTCCGACCCTACGAACTAAAACAATCGCCGTCCACCTATTAAGATGTACCAATTAATTCGAAATTCCCAAATATTCACCAAAATATTCAACTAACCCCACTCGGGTTTGAGATACTCATTTAGGGGGTACTGATCTAGTCGGGCGAGCAAGAAATCGCTGCCGAGAACTAAATTCTGAGCGAGAGCAAGAGAGCGAGAGGCAGCGAGAGAGCAAGAGCCCGAGAGTGTGAGAGAGAGCCTGGCCGAGGGAGAGCGAAAAAGCGTGAGTGCGGGAGAGCAACAGGCAACAGAGAGCGAGAGCGAGAAGCCGATAGTGACACTCAGGGCATGAACCCTGCGATACTCTGACGTGCAACCTCCGAAAATGATCAGCAATGGAGAGAGAGATGGTGGGGGCAGAGGGAGATTGGAAAGGAAGGGAGGGCGGCGGCAGCGGCGAAAATCGTGGAGGAAGGGAGGATAAAGAGGCGGCGGAGAGGGGAAGAGATGGCGGAAAGGGAGAGAGATGGCGGAAAGGGGAAGAGAGAGAGCTTTCTTCTTCTTCTTTTTTTTTTTTGACTACACGCCTACCGAGGAGAGTTTAAAATAAACCCTAATTTCTTCCCCTCTTTAGCCCATTAATTCCAATTTTTTTTCCCTTTTTGTTTTTTCCAACCAAATAAAATAAAATCTTCCTTACCAAATCTATTCCCACCAAGTTCATTTATTTTATTTTATTTGCCCCAAAATAAAATTATCCTTTACCAATTCCCAACAATTTCCTTAGCTCCACCTAAGACTCTCCAACCACCATAAATGCTACTTTTAAAACTTTTCTCCTTAACCTAAATAAATACATAAATTCATATAAATAAATATAATTTCCTTTTTATGCATAATGACTTAAATTAATTTACTAGGACGATTTACCTTAATGATTTGGGTTGTTACAGCAATATTTCTAATAACTCCATCCATTGGTGACCAACTCCAACAAAGAACTCTGACACCCAATTTTTGTGACGAACGCTTATAATGGCCACCTGTGCAACCAACTCTAGTGATCACTCTAGTGGCCAACTTCAGCAAAGACCAACTATGAAGATCACCTTCGAAGACTACATTTGGGGGCCAACTCCAACGTTCACCTCCAACGGCCACCTGTGTGATCAACTCTAATGGTTAACTATGGTGATTACTTTGGCAGCCACCTCTAGTGACGACCACTTCTACCCTCCAATTTTGTCAACAACCACCTCGACCGAATTCCTTCAGCGGCCTCTGACGATCACCTCTATGGACCAGTTCATAACTTTTACTAGTCTTTTTTTTATAGTAGTTTTATATCGATAGAAGCACTTTAAGTATAGTAAGTCAAACAAACTTCTGTATAAAAACACTTTTGAGATCAATTTGTGTAACATTTTGAAATATAGGGACCAAATGAAAACTAAACCTTAAACACATACTTTTGTAGTCCATAAACTATTGTAAGTCACGTGCTAAATTAACCAACTCAGCATCACAAACAAATTCCTTAAGTCTCGTTTGGTAACCATTTTGTTTTTGAAAATTAAGCTTATAAACACTATTTCCACCTCCAAATTTCTTCTTTTGTTATCAGTTTTTACCAATGGTTTTAAAAACAAGCCAAAATTTGAAAATTAAAAAAAATGTTTTAAAAACTTGTTTTTGTTTTTGAAAATTTGGCTAAGAATTCAACCATTGTGCTTAAGAAAGATGTAAATAATTATAAGAAATGTGGAGTTCGATTAATATTAAAAAAACCAAGTCAAATTTTGAAAATGAATTTTAAAAAAATAGTTTTTCTTTTTAGAATTCAACTAGGAATTCAAGTATTTCCTTAAAAAATGTGAAAACCATGATTACAAAATTGAGAATAAACAAGTACAAATTTCAGAAGCAAAAAACAAAATTATAACTAAGCAAGGCCAAAACTGTTTTGAAATCTCAATGACCAAAATTGTTGGTTTTGAAAATTAAGATACCAACTAATAATGAAGTTCAATCTCAAGAACAAAAACTGTAATTCAAGCTTTTTTATTATTATTATTATTATTATTATTATTATTATTATTATTATTATTGTCATTGATGCTTGACAAGTAATACTAGTACTAATTTAAAACTTCAGTGAGCATTACTCGAACGATAATTAACATATATTTCTTATTTTCAGGTTGGAGCTTCAAGTTTTCCTACTCCTCTTGTTCTACTAAAAGTGAAACACCCACTTAAAAATAGTTATTTTTCTAGTTAAATTCAAATATTTGTCTCTTGGAATGTTTAAAAATTGAAAAATGTCACTTAATTTCTTAATCGTTTAATTTAGTATCATAGTAACTTTTTAAAATTTAAAATTGTTGAATAGATCCTCGAACTTTTAATCATGTGTTTGGATCATTAACACATGCAACATTCTTTAACATACTTAAACTTATTGAATCCAAAGAAAAAAAAAATCCTTGAACCTGTTGAACCCAAAGAAAAAAAACCAATGGACTTAGTAGCTATATGACTTTCCTAAAAAAATACACCATACACAAAAAAATATACAATTTTGACCCAAGTAATTGTAATGGGGTAAAAAATAATGATTTTTCCTTCAAATATATCTTCACCGTTAGATTGTGATATTTCATATTTATAGTCAAGTTCACACTCATATCCGAAAAGATTTACCATTTCAACCTTTATAGTTGTAGCGAGGCAAGTGATGTGATCGTATGTTCAAGCATATCTCCATTGTTATCTGGATATGTTTTAATATTTATGGTTTAGATTACACTCGTACACGAAAAGGATACATCACTTCATTGTGTAATCACTTCAACCCGAATAGTTGTACCAAATGGAAAAATAAGTATTAAAATCTAAGAACAAAATAGAGATGTTAAAACCTGTTATATATACATAGTATCATTGCTTTTTTTTTGAAAAGTTATAATATAGGTTTTTAGTTTAGAGTTATTTTAAATTTTCATTATGAGACGGGAGAACATTACTTTGAAGGAACGGTTGAATTATGACAAACTTTATTCTCCTCTTGAAATTCCCTCCACAAAATATATCGGAACTTTTAATGATTAATCTTTTTTCCCCCACATTATAAACAACACATGTGGAGAGTTACTTGTATTATGTTTACATAAATTTCTTTCCTCCATTCATTTGGTTATGCTATTGTTTTTTATTACATATATCTTGAAAAAGTTGTTAGGGACTAGAATTTTTATTTTTTTATTTTTATTTTTATTTTTACTTCAAAAATCTTATACTAATGAAGATAGTTGTCGTCACTTGTATACTCATGATCATCCATTCTTCTAACTTTTATCTAGGCTAACTTTTTCTCACCGTGTATCCAATAGAGTTAAACCACGAAGCATATAATGATTACTTTCGAGGCTTCATTGCATCTTTGTTTTCAGTACTTGAGGGATTATATACCGACAAGGGCTAAGGGCATGAATTTGATACCACTTGTTAGAAACAATGACCTTCTAAATATCTCTACAATGGTATAATATTGTTCATTTTATATATAATTCCTCATGGTTTTTCTTTTGGTTTCACTCAAAAGACCTCATATCAATAGAGATAGTTGTCCTCACTTGTAATCAATGTAGACTTTGGTCTCCACAAAAGTATATGTATTTACATTTTTTTTAAAACAATTTATAAAATAAACAATGCGAAATATATAATCGCTTTTGAAATTACATAATATATGTATAATTAGAAAATGATAATAAAACATTTAAAATGCTACGAAATGAAAGCTTAATTGTAATTATGATATATAGTGCTAACGAGAAGATAGTTCAATGGTTAAAGCAATTCTTTTGGTAGATTTGAAGCCTCACCCATACTTGGAATCAAATGTTCTTTAAAGGAAAATAATAATAATAATAATGTTATCAATAATGTCATTTTATTATATCTATGATTTTCATTTTCATCTTGCACGAATCGATTAAATGAATGTGTGTCACTACATTATATCAATCTGAATGCACTTCAACAATCAACATGGTAGAATTCTCTTCTATGGGTGTGAAGATTTAAATTTTCACTTTTTACTTGTTGTATTTAATTTATGAGATTTACAGTCGGTTTGAATTAATTTAAAAATAATTTTTTTTTTTAAAAAATTATTTTTATTTAAACACTTTTGATAAAAAAGTGTTTAAAATAAAGACACTAATAGCTTTCAAAGTCCATTTTGGGTGGTTGTCAAACATTTGTATTTCTTTGAAGATGACTTATTTTTAAATTGAATACTTGAAAAAGTATTCCAAATACATCCTCAATTAGATGTATATAACCATTCATGTACATACATGTAACAAGTTAAAATATTATTTTGGTTAGAGATATTCATAGGTCAAGTTGAATTAGGTTGTGATATCTATTAGACCCAATCCAATTATTTGGATGTGAGTTTCTTCAACTCAATTAATTTTTATAAAACAATGAACCGACCTAGTTCAATTATGAAACACATTCAAATTGAGTTGTTTCATGTCATTTATCCATATTCTTAGAAAAAAAAGTAAAATGTTAATTTCTAAAAAGTTTATTTATTTATTTTCAAACATAGTATTAAAATTAGCAAGTCAAGTTGAATTCATATGATAAAAACTTATATTCTAAAGACATAAAAAAATATTATTTTTGAAATTGTAGGAGAACAAATCATCCCAAAAAGAATTATAAATATATGCTACTGTAAATAAATAAAATACTTTTAAGTTTAATAATATATTCAGGTGTGGTTGGATTCATCCCAAACTAATTTTAGCCAAACTCATGAACCAACCGAATTCATATAGTTTTCATTTATTTGAACACAATATAACCCAAAAAGAATTTAAGGAAAATTTCAATTCAGACCTCTAAATTTTGGGGTTGCTTCAATTTAAACTATAAACTAATAATAGTATGAATTTAATCCCTAAACTTTTGTAAGTGTATCAATTAACACTTTCCTTAAAACTTAGATTGACAAATATCATGCGAAACATATAATTATTTCATTAAACTTTTAAATTATTATAAGTGAATCAATTTAGACCATTAATAGATTACATTTGAAAAATCATTGATACACCTAATTCTACATGTGGTAAACTTTTTCAAATGTATTAATAAATGAGAAAATTAGAATTGATACATGAACAATTTTCAAAGGAAACCTTAATTGAAAGTCTAAATTGTTTAACTTAATAAACATATAGGTTTAATTGATAAAATAATAAGTGGCACATGATTTTTATCCAAACCAAACATAATGGAAGTTGTGTGGAATAAAGAATTTTGGACCAATCACAAATCACACGTCATTTTCTAAATAAATGATGAAATTACAAAACATTAAATTTGGGATTAATTAAAAGTTGACATATATCTCAAAATTAAAATTGAAGATATAAATTGGCAAATCTTGATGATGTCTAGTGTTTTTGTCGTGACTGTTGGATCAAATAAAATATATTTTGGTTCAATTTGGCATTAATATTTTCAATTTGGTATTAATATTTGGGCCTAAGTTCAATTAAGTCCAAAAATAGACTTAATTTGACCTAAATGCCAACTAAGCCCAAGAACCAATTAATTGGGGCCAAGGGCCATGTCCATGGATCAGACAAGTCTAAGCCCACAAAGTTCATAAAAAAACTTTATAAATAGAGGAATTCTTCTTCATTTGAAGGGTTAAAAAACTTTACACAAACCTTAGAGAGAATTCTCCCAACATAGAGAAGGCTCCCTAAGCTTCTAAAGATTGAATCATACTTGAAGACTAAAGTCCTTTGAAGATACAAGTATCTTTCAACATGAAAACATTTTGCTTCCTCAAATCAATTTTATGTATTCAACGAAGAGGTTCAAAAGTTTTAGACTTCAGAAACCTTAGAGAGTTCCCCCAACAATCAGAGGACTTCCTAAGCTCTTAAAGAGTGAACTATATTTAAAGAAGTCGTTTGAAAATACAAACATTTTTCCAATACTTTAATTTCAAAAACATTCACAAATCCCACTTCTTCAAATCAAGCGTACACATCAAACAAAGAGAATTAGAGGATTAAGTATTAAAGATCGAACCACATCCGCATAGATCAAAATTGAGAATAAGCTACAAAGCCCTCGAGATAAATCAACACTGAGAACAGGCTGCAATGCCCTCAAGATAAATCAACGTCAAGAACAAGCTATAAAGCCTTTGAGATAAATCCTCGTTCGAGGACAAGTTGTAAAGCCCTCGAGACTAATCAACATCGAGAATAAGTTGCCTCTAGATAAATCCAAGTTCAAGAACAAGCTGTAAAATCCTCGATATTAATCAATATTAAGAATTAACTGCAAAGCCCTCAAGGTAAATTCACGTTCGAGAATAAAGTTGTAAAGCCATCAAGACAAATCAACATTGAGAACAAGCTACAAAGCCCTCAAGACAAGTTTAATTTTCGAGAAAAGGCATCAAATGATCATTTATTAAAGATTGTACTCACAAAAATCGAAATTAATGTAAATACAAGTTCAACTCCACGAAACACGTTTATCTGAAAACCTCGTACGAACAAGGTGTAAACTAATACACTTATGAATGTTCAAGGTTTGAATTGATGCAATTATCAATTTAGGATTTAAATTGATATAACCCCTAAAGTTTAAATGTATAAATTGATATAACAATTTGTATGATATAATATCAATATATAACAAAATAGCATGCCAACTTTTATCGAGAAAATATATCTCTAAAATTGATAGTGTATATGTAACCACGTACTATTAAATTAGTTTAACAAATTGTCACAATCTTTTAGTTGTTTGAGACGTTAAGTTGGTTATTATAGTACATGGATTATTATAGTTTGGGAATATAATAGTATATGTTTGGGATGCAGACTATTTTAGTATGGGTTATAATAGTTTGTGATTGGGGTCCAAACTAAGAATCACATACACGGATACGATGATACGACAATTTCTAAAAAACTAAGATACGGATACGTCGAAGATGCGTTATTTTCTTTAACATATTTTCATGATAATGTTCAACTAACTGTTATAATACTTGTTTTAAGTTGGATTAAAGTAGATTTAAGAAGAAAGCGAGAAAAAAAACCTCATCAACATAGCTTAGCGGTGGTTGAGCAACATGTGTAGGGCAGGAAAGAAGTAGAAAATAGAAGATAAAGATTGAAGAATAAAGTTGAGGATGAAAGGGGTGGGGGAGAAGGGGGCGTGAATCGTGATCAAATAGTGAAATAGAAGAGAATAATGAAGATTTTTGATCTCTTTAGTTTAACATCGCTAGATTTAAGTGGAGTTTTAAATAAAACGGATTGTGGGTTGGTCATTCGAGTGGTTGGGCTTAAATTTGAAAAAAAAATGATCTAGTGCATTCCCTTCACGTATCTGGAAATGGATACGTGTATCTGAAATTTTTTTTTTAAAAAAAATCAGATACTTCAAATCACGTATCTGCCATGTATCTAGACGTATCCATATCTGATATCGATTATCTGTGCAATTAGAAGTATTTGTGCTTCCTAAGGTACAAAGTATGAGTTATAATATTATGTGTTTGGGATGCAGAGTATTTTAATCTAAATTATAATAGTTTGTATTTGGAGTGTATGTTATTTTAGTCTATGTATAAGTTTTGTCTAATATTTTTTAAATTTTATTTTTTGTAATTACATTATTTATTCTTTAATTTAAGAAAGTGATTTGATTACACTTTTTTATAAGTATACTAAAACTTTGGGAAAAAAATGTTTGGAACTTTTTCAACTTTTATGTAATTACATTTTTTTTATACTTTAATTTAAGAAATGAATTTGATTACATCTTTTTATACTTCATTTATTATAACTATATTAAAGCTACAAAAATAGGTCAAAAAGTTAAACTTTTTTCTTTTTTTTTTTTTAAATTACGTTTTTTAATACTTTAATTTAAGAAAATAATTTTATTACATTTTTTTAGGATTTACTTTATAAAAATTGTTATAAATAAAAAAAATCAAACTATTTACAAATATAGCAAAATTTTACTTTTTATCTGGGATAGACCGCGATAGACATATATAGACGTCTATCTGTATCTAGCTAGTAAAGTGATAAATGTCTATCTCGGTCTATCGTGATTTATCACAAATAGAAAGTAAAATTTTACTATATTTATAATTATTTTTAATCGTTTTTCTATTTTTGAAAACATCTCTTTACTTTATCCCTTTACTTTATACAACTACACTAAAACTTTAAAAAAATGTCAAAATTGAAACTTTTCAAGTTTGATGGTAATTACATTTTTTTAACTTTAATTTAAGAAAGAAATTCGATTACATTTTTTATGTTTCATTTTTTTTATTACTTTACTGAAAAAAACAACCAAAACTAATTTGGTTTAAGATATAAATTTTAGTACATTTCCTTTATGCTTCATTTTTTTGTATACATATACTAAAACTAAACAAAAAAAAGAAAAAAAATCAAAGTTGAAACTTTTTAAAATTTTTTTGTAATTACATTTTCATATTTTAATTCAAGAAAACATTATTTTTTAAGTTAATGGTTCCATATTATTTTATATTTAAGTAAGAACAGAAAATCATTCAAAATTTTGTGACATATACACTGTACCTAAACATACAAAAATCAAACAAAAATTATACAAGTGTTCATCATGAAAAAATACCTCATGTGTTCACTGTAACTTATTGGAGTTTACTGTAGCTAAAGAGGGTCTCAAAAGTGTTCGGTATAGTTAAAAAGGGTCTCAACTGTAATTGTAGGATATCCAAACACTAAGGGGCCATTTGGTTTAAGGTTCTGTAGATGTCCAAGAATTAAGGATGCTTAGAAATAATAAGCCTCGGAATAAGATTGTTGGAAATTAAGGATGATTGTGTTTGGTTATGCATAAGAATATTATCAGTATTTTATGAGAATAAATTATTTTACATTCAATTTGTAAAATTAATCATGAAAATTCTATAAAATTTTAATAGATTAATTGATAAACAATAAATTCAATTAAAAAATTTGAGAAAATTAATCATTTAACAATCAAATAATCATATTAATTAAATTATTAATTACAAGTATTTGTAAAATGAGTAATTTATAATTAAAAATACTTGATTACATAATTTGATAGGATCAATTTGATGAATTTATATAATTACGATGTATTAATTAATAAAATAATTAATGAATTCTAATTAATCAATGATAAACTAATTATAATTATTAAAAAATAAATTCATATTATATTAATCATAATATCATTAATAAACTACAAATATAATTAATTAATTAATAGATAATTTTATTGCATCCGTTCTTTACCGTTTATTGAAAAATAAGTATGAGTGTATATGTGTATATATAAACTAATTCATTAAACTAAAATAAAAATTAAGTATGTATATATTGAATTTGAGGAGTTAAATTTATATACTATAATTTAAATTTTAATATAATTTCATAAACTATAAATTTAATTTTCATATAATAATTAATTAATAATAAATAAAATAAAAGAATAAAGAGACGTATTAAAAGAGGAGAAAGAGTGAACATGAAAAAAATTCACCTTTTTTAATGGGTATCATTTATGGGTATAATAGATGCATGGGAATAGCTTATTCCCATGCCTAAACCTACAAACTTTGTACCAAACAAGAAAATGTTTATCTCTTACCCATTCTCACCCTTATTCTCATACCAATTTTTTCAATTCAAACGGCCCCTAAGTGGGCTAGAATTGCCCACTACAGCAAGTAACTCAACTTGTGAACACTCAAACGTGGAACCCCCTAAAAGCTATACTAGAAACACGTTAAAAGGAGCAAGGCATTGGGCCATAAAGAAATAAATAAACAAGGCCCACTTTTCCACTTACTAATTGCAAAAAGTGAAAATCTCTTTTTAAAAGTTTATCTCTCATCTCCTTTTACTTTCCTTCCATTACTTTATTGATTTTTCTTTTTCTAGGAGAAAAATATAACACAACCAAACAACTACACAAGAAAATCATGCAACATAGACAAAGCAAACCATTCAGGATAAGGGAAATAAAGAGTTAACGACATATGATTCACCAAAGTTTTACGTGCAACATAATACGCTAGCACATTCTAATTTCGACGGACATGAGAGAAGGAGACAACCCCCAGTTCACTACCTCTATCCTTAATCTCCTCAATAACAAAGGAGACTTCAGTCAAATCAACAACACGATCATTCAACAGATTTATGACCTCCAATTAATCATACTCAACCAATATATTTGAAACATGGATGAAAGACATGTTCTCAAGACCAGAGCATATGACCAAGCTTCAAGAAGTTTGGCTCCCGACATCTAGGGATAAACTTCAAGCCAGCCAGTTGTACACGACCCAAGTAGTCCTGAAGCACCCAACCCAACTCACGTGAATTTGTATCAGAGCTCCAAATCACTTCAATATTCAACTTCCAATAGGAAGGTTCATGGGGGTTCCAACCGATCTGTAGTGGGATGAGAATAGGAAGGATTGACTCCTTGTCTTTGCTATCAGATCACTCGCCACCAATAGAGGATTCAAGAATGTGCAGATCACATCACAAATAGTCTTAGCATTAGCTTGCTAATTTAGAAACACCACTTTATTTCAAGCTCCCCAAAGCACATCAGTATCAGATTTAATAATCCTATGGGTGCAACACGATAAAAAATCCGATGCCAACAATCATGGTAGCTCCATTGAGACCCGACATTCCAAAGCATATAAATATCATTTTAAATAATCCTAGACCAAATCTCTCTAGAGACCGAACATTCCCATATAAGATGATAAGTAGATTCCACATATTTCTTGCAGAAAACACGCAACAGATCAGAATGGACACCATTTTTTGCAAGGTTATATTTGATAGGAAAAATGTCATTGATAATTCTCCAACAACATATCTTAGCCTTAAGAGGGGATTTTGACTTCTAGAAGGATCTCCACATAGACTTGGAAGCAACCCATTGAAACGAGTTAGCTACATTCGAATTAGCAAGGTTTAAGCCCAAAAGGTAAGTACTTTTAACAGAAAATATTCCCTTCTTGTTGAGGTCTCAAATGATCTCATCGTCCTGGTAACTCCTCGACCCCATAATTTGAAGAGTAGAGTTTGTATCAACAAGAATGAAATTTGCCTAGATCAACTTCTCGTACCACCCTCTGTCATTGGCAAAGAGATAAACCATTGAACATCCCTACAAACATTGAGGGTACCTACAAAAGTACCCTTCCACCCTTAAATGATCTGCCCATTCCCTACCCTCCATCGATTACCTTTTTCAAACAAATATCGACCCCACAAAATACTTCTCCAAGCATAAGATGGTTTATTACTAATACTTGCATTTAAAAAATTACCAATTTTAAAATACTTACCTTGGAGTACCTATGTAAGAAGGTTGTTAGGACGTATGATAATCCTCCAACTTAACTTTGCTTTGCTAACATATGTTGATTGAATATAAGCATGTCCCAAAAACCGAGCCCACCATCTTCCTTCCTAGCACACATCCAAGCACCTTACCACTTATTTATTTTAATTTTAGAGAATATGATGATATTGAATTTATGTATAAAAAGATTGTCAACGTGTCAAAATTTCTACTAACATTTCTACATGTTCATGAGTTTGGCATCGATATAAAGAATAAATCAATACTTCTATTATATCATTAAAAAATCATAAAACATAAAAATAAGCAACAAAATGTCACTAATGTGAATACAATATGAATAACAAACATTTTAATTTGTTGAAAAGTTAAATTGTTTATTTATTAATTAAAATATTTGATTTGATTTATTTATTTTTATAATTTTCTATAAATATCGACAATCTATTGATATTTTTATTGGCATTTCTGTAAAATTAAGACATCAACATTTCGACGACATGGACATATAAACCTTGAAGGAAACTAGTTAAATAACATGTGTATCACACATGATTAAACATTTTTAAAACATAATATTTTCCGGTGAAATTTAAAATTTAATTGTTTATAGTTTTCACAGAAAATAGACTTTCTGACCTTGCAGAAAAAAAAAAAAAAAGATTTTCTGAGTTTCTTACGTCTATATTTGTTAAACGTGAGTTATAGTAAATTTCAGAGTTTCTGATAAATAATTATTAAGTTATATTCAAACTCTTGGTTTTATCTTCATTATTTTGTTTTTTTTTTTTTTTTAAAGTTTTCCCATCAATGGCCTTAGGCCCTGGACTTTTTCTTTTTTTTCATTTTTTTTTTTCCCCTTCTTTCCCTTTATTTTTTTAGTTTCTTTCCTGGCTTATTTTCTTTTCTTCCTCTTTCTCCCTTCTACATGATGTTAAGGAGAAATATGTATCTGGGTTATTTGTTCACACTTTAGTAAATACTCGAAAAGTATTTTCATGAAAGATCAAGAATGATTGTTGGAAGAAAATTGAGTACATTAAATATATTAGAAATATTTTATTTGTTTTTAAAATAATACTTCCTAATTTCATAATTAAAAAAAAAAAAAAAACAGGGGAAAAAAAAAAAATAAAAAAAAAAAAATATGCAAGGCCTAAGGCCATTTATGGGAAAAATTTAAAAAAAAAAAAAAAACAGGGGAAAAAAAAAAAATAAAAAAAAAAAAATATGCAAGGCCTAAGGCCATTTATGGGAAAAATTTAAAAAAAAAAAAATTAGGAGGAGAGAGAAAAAAAAATGTTTTTTATACAAAATTTTCATAATTAAAAAATTAGAAAAAAATAATTTTAATAAAAAATGTGTCATGTCAACTTTGTGTTAGTTTAAAATTTATCATCAAAAATTATTGAGACTAAAAGTGTAACTTTTATTTATTTATTTAATTATTCTTATTCGCTAACTAAACTTATTTGTTAATTATTTTTCAAAATTACTATTAAACTCTACTTTTTTCATTTAACTAATACATATGATTATGAAGTTGAAATGTTTTTAACTGATATCATTTTAAAAGCAATTAACTTTAAGACGGACTAACCAGAATAGTTTATTTGACTAATTTTAGAAATATCATGCTTTTAATTAATTAGATTGACATGATTTATGCATGGTTTTTACATTTTCACAAGAAAAGGAGTTTCACAAAAATTCTAAATTTAGAGAAATTTACATTTTAAATCTAGATTGGTATAACGTGCACGGTTTGGAATTTATAATAATCTTTTTTACAATTTATATGTTATTAAAAAATTTAAAATATAACAAATTTTTCTTTCTAAATTAGTACCTATTATTCTATGAATAAATAGTTTATTTTTAAATGTCATTGTTAATCTAAACTCTTTTTGAATAATCATTTTTGTAACTTTTTTTAAAAAATATTTATCAGTATTTGAACAAAATACATAGAACATTTTCTCTATAAAGTTATTATTGTAATTGCTCTAATGCATGAGTTAATAACAAGTGCAAATGATTTTTGTGATAGAATTGGTTTGGTCAAAGTCGACTGTTATGAATTAATTATTGGGATCTTTTCAAAAATAGAAAAACGGTTGAAGATAATTACAAATATAATAGAATTTTATTTTCTGTCTGTGTTGGACTGCAATAATCCCAGATAGACATCTATCACAGATGTCTATTTAGGTCTATCGCGGTCTATCACATATAAAAAGTAAAATTTTGCTATATTTATAAATAGTTTAATATTTTTTCTATTTATAATAGTTTTCCTTAATGATTTATATAAAATTTTGGGCAAATTGCAAAAATCACTCTTGAAACATGGTGGTAGCTGCAATTACATCCCTCAAACTTTCAATTGTAAAATTCACCCTTGAAGTATGGTGGTAGCTGCAATTACACCCCTCAAACTTTCAATTGCAAAAATCACTCTTGAAGTATGATTTAAATTAGACCCTCAAGCTTACAATAATTATAGAAATTGGACCTACAAATGATAAAAGTTGAACCCTCAAACTTGTATAAATGTTACAATTTATACAATTATGTAAGTTTGAATGTCCAATTTGACCCAATTTTAACATTAATATAAGTTTGATGGCTTAATTTTTAAAATAGAAAATTTAAGAGTATAATTGCAACTACTACCATATTTTAGGAATGATTTTTGAAGGAGAGGCTATTGGTAAAGTATTGTAGCAAACCTAGTGAGTAAGGATAAAGTATTGTAGCAAACCTAAAGAGTAGAATAAGGCCACGTTACCCTAACTAAAATGCAACCCATTAATGGTAAAAGAAAAAAAAAGGGTCTCGGCTAATTACATTTGTTGTTGTTTACTTGTATTCCACAATTGTAATGAACTATGGGGTCCGCCTCCAAATCTATAATCAAGCAACACAACCTAATTGAGAAATGGAGGATGCTCAATCTAATTGTGGTTGAAACTTACGTAGAACCCATTACCTCTACTGTTATTGTAACAGTCTGAAAATTATGAATTTACCCACATTTAATATTACTTTTACTGTTATCGTTACTGTTACCATTAGGGTCAAGCAATGACAGTAACAGTAACGAGAATAGTAAATTGTGACAGATTTGTAAGTCTAAGTAAATGCGATCAAAAGCAATTCAGTTACATTTACGATTTAGACTTACTATGATTGATCCACCAATAAAATTTCATGACGATTACACCAATCTTCATTATGATTTAATAAACGTGACTTAAGTTGAGTCTAAATTTGCAAAACTATCAACTGAACATAGGTTAGGCTTAGCTAACTCATACTCTACTTCTAAAACAGTGGACCAAATACTCCTATATACTTTTTTAGGTTAATTTACAATAAATTAACATGAAAATATGTTGCACTTGCACGTGATTCAAAATCTTTAATGTGTATATATATATTTGTGAAAATGGACGATCCAAAAACAAAGTCTATTTCATAATCGAATATAAAATAATAATAATAATAATAATAATAATAATAATAAAATACCAACACTATTTAAAATGAAAATAAAGAAGAACCCCAAATTCATGAAAAGATGACAAAATGTCAAACGAAACAAAGCTACGGTATTTTGTTTAACTCGTCGTATTTAACAAAGTTTTTATATTAAATATTTTCAATCACACTAGTCTCCACAAGATCACAGATACTATTTGAATATTTCTAGAGATTACCAAGTTGACTCAAATATATATTAGCATTTGGCTAACTCCTATATCTTTGGCCTATTCCAACCCAACGATCCTTAGGGTCGTTTGGAATGATTGAAGCAAAAAAATATTTTTCATTTAGATACTTTTAGTAAAAACTCTTTAAAATAAAAACACGTATATATTTGACAACTTTTGTTTAAACGTATTTTTATATAAAATAGAGATGTTCATTTTCTCCACGAAGACGGATCCGTAGGGACCTGCCCTGAACGGGGTAGGAAACGTGGAGGAAAAATTCCCCATGAGGTAAATGGAGATGGGAACGGGGAATGTTCCCATCTCCACCCCGGCCCCATTTCCCATTCCCTTCCTGTTAGCCTCTTTTATTTAATTATTATAATAATTTAATGTTGTGTTATTATTAATAAATATTTAATCTTCAAGTTTTGTTGTTTAATAGTTAAGAAATTGAATACATTTGGATTTAACCTTTAAACTTAGATTATATTTATGAATAATTTGTGGTAATTATTCCTTTTTTCTAAATTTTTTTTTTGAATAATTTCTCTTTAAATCTAAAATGTCTATGTGGAACTAACCATATTAAAAAATGTAGTAAGAAATCTAACTATTCAATTAAAATTTTTCTATAGTAGTGATTTTAAGTTAATTGTTTTTTTTACAAACAAATAAAATAAAAAAAAAGAAGAAATCAAATAGAAAAAAATTCCCAAGCGAATCTCCACCCCAATCCCTCCAGAAAATTTCATAAGGATGGAGAATGAAATAGAAAATAGTGAAGCCATCTCGACCCTACTCTATTATGTGAACAATTTATAAATTATTTATATTGATTAACTCATTAAAGTTTACCACTTACTTAATTAATACATTTATTTGGGACTTATTTTATTAAAACTATAAATTTATTTTTTTTTCCATTTTTTAAAATTAGGTTATCATCAAACTATAACTCCAGGTTAGGTTTGTCCGAGAAGAAAAAAAGCCACGTTAGAAGCATGTGCATTACAATAATATACACCTAATTTTCTTATTATATACGATCGTACAAACAAAGTCCAAACTCAAATGGTATTATAAAAAATAAAAATAAAAACTTTCTAAAAAATGGTATTTAAAAAAAACCACCACTCAAATTTCTAAGCTAAATCATTTTAAAATTTACTTTTTTTATTGCAAAAATTTTGATGAACCCAATTAAATAACCGTTTATGTTTGAAAAACCCATCTCACTTGTTGTCACGAACTTTAAAATTTGTTTCAAATTAGACCTGTTTTAAAATCGAACAATCAAATTTTCAATATTTAAAAATAACATAATAGTAGCGAGCTAATTACACCTCAATTTACAATACTGTATACAATAATAATTTCGAATATGTGCTCTCAACTGAACTTAAGATTAAAAATAAAGGAGAGAAGAAGAGAACTCTTCCCATTGGAATAAAATATACTCCACATGAACAAAAAGTTGTTATTTATAGACTATTAATTTAGTATTTCAAAAAGAATAAATAAAAATAATCATTGAAACATATTCCAAAGAGAAGTCAGTTGAGTAGTTATTTGACCAAATTTAACCATGTCATAGTAGTGTTGTCTGTTAATATATATATTTTTTATCCCGATTGTCGCTTGGATTGTCTTCGGCTTTGTGCATGTCATATCTGCAAGTTATTCTTTCCTTTTCTGGTTGCTTGTGTTTTGGGCTTGGCTTTTATTTGGCCTTAGTCTCCTACCCTAAAAAGAACGGAATCTTTCTATTTGTGTTTCATATATTTTGTTGCTGTTGTGCCTTTTTAGATTAAGTCGTTTTTACATGAATAATAATGTATGTTGAAGAATTCGCAGAGAGGTGTGTGTTGGGCTCAAGTTTGATAATGAGCAACAAATCTTGTACGATTGACAATGTAACAACCCGACTTCCTAGGACTTGAACTAGGTCATCACTATATGCATGCATACATCTCAAACGATTCTTTTTCATAATTTTACTAAAAATCAAAAGAAATTTTTAATAAAATAAATATATTTTGCAAAATCCAAATAACTAAAATTCATCGGAGGTACCCCTATACAATTTAATAAAACAGGAAACTTGCATAAAACATTTGACCATGAGAAATTTTAAAGGAAAAATAAAGTTATGAATTCAAATGATATAACCAAAATTCTTAAAAATAAAAACATGAGATCTTTCGTGGGGAAGCATCTGACTAGTCACAATGGCATGATCAAGGTTTTCTTTCATTATTCTACAAAATACTCCATAAGTATCTCCACTACCAGGATCAGGCGAAGCACTTATATCCAATAAGTGCATCATACTAGTGGGACATGCATAAATAATCAATCCTAGATGGTTATCTAGTGAGCGATTTAAATCATCAGGCTCACAAATGTTGTAGGGCATCTGTCGACACCTGGTAGCATAGTAGAAAACTCGTAGGTCTCCTGTAACATAGTAGGAAACCTGTAGGCTTTTGATAACGTAGTAGGAAACCCGTAGACTTCCAGTTTCGTAGTAGGAAACTCGTCGGCTTTCAATATTATAGTAGCATTAGGAGGGTAAATAGTCACTTTTCTCTTAAGATGCTCTATTAAGTTCATAACATAAATCATATCAACATGGGCTAATATCATCATACTAATAAAACGATTATAAATATAGGCAGCTCAATTTCACCCAAATTAAGCAAATCATTCAAAATTGTCTACAATTGCCTGGCTCAAGGTCGGTTACAGCAATAAGATTACTTACCTTCGGATTAGGTCCAAGCAGCCAATTCTCACAAAATTCTTAAATTAAAATCTAGAACATAAATCCAAACTTAAATTAAGTCTTTAGCCCTGATTCCAAATACAATTTACTCAACAATTAAACCAAATAATCTTAACCAAAATGCAACTAAGTCACAATCTTCTTCCATACTTCAAACAATGGGTCCAACCAAAATGGACCTTTAACCCGCTTGGACAGTTTGCTTCCGGTTCCAAAATCCTTCGAAGCTTGAATCTAAAACCTAGACTCAATGGGTAACAACAATTAAAACCAACACCAATGGGTAATCACGAAATTATAAGAAAATCAACAGCAAAGAGGAGAGAGAGCGGTTGGGTAGCGACTTGCAAATGGCAGACCAAAACCCACTAAAATCCAAGATTGGCTTAAATAAATAAATAAATATATATATATATATATATATATATATATATATATATATATATATCAATAGTTTTTCCTTTTCCTTTTCACAAAGCAAAACACAACTTATTTAATATAATTTTCCTCAATTCATCAAATCAAAATTTTTCCAACCACCATTTAATAATTTATTTAACCAAAATATCTCATAACAAATCAATTTTCCAATTTGAATTCAATCCCAACTTATCCTCATTTTCTCAACATAATCCTATTAAGCCTCAAAATTCAAACAATTAACCAAATAATTCAAGATAATTAAGTTTTTTTTTTAAAAAAAAAAAACCTAAAAATTTGGGATGTCATAGACAATATATCGATTGTTCCTGACATCAGATTCAGTATATGCATTACTTCTTAGTTGAATGATGATTCAGTTAGAGAATGAAAAGAGATTGGAGTTATTGCTGAGTAGAATCAGATTGAGGAAGAGCCCAATCTGCTAACTCTTCCATAAGGAGCACCATATTTAGGGGAGCCTAAATCGCTCATTAGTTACTGCATGTTATACTTTCTAGCTAAATTTCGTATGTGAAAAGAAGTGTATTGCAAATGGAAAATTGCACGAAATGACCCAAAACTAAAAACTTATCTATGGATGACCCACTCTAAAAATTTTTATCATCAGTGACCTTTCGGCCACGTGAAATACCAATTTTACCCTCGAAATTAAAACAGCCCAAAACTTTCTCTCTCCCCCGAAATTGATTGCATTGAATGTCGAAGCCTTCATCACCAGCATTTTTCAAAATCATTCAATGTCAACTACCATTATACCAACAAAATTGAATGCAAGGATACTAATGGACGGTCGCTCTCACACATTCTTCTATTATTCCATTGTATTCTCCGAGTATCACAAACATCCGGACGAACTTCTTCTTCCATTTTTCTCTGCGAGTTATAGCGTCTGTCGCTTTTTTCATCTTCGTCCAGTGTTTTTTTCAGCAACATCGTGGGTTAGAATCAGAAACACAGAGAATGTAAGTGTTTCTCTTCCTATATCGTATAGTTCTATATAAACGGTCACTTATGTAGAAGTAAACGATCGATTATCTTCATATATTCGATCAATTATAGTTAACTAAGCGATCGCCTACACTATTCTCGGCGATCGTATACACGATATTAGGCGATCGCTTACACATTATGTATGCGATCGCTTATTATGATACTAGGCGATTGCTTAATCCATCACCAGGCAATCGCATACATGATACTAGGTGATCGCTTAGTCAATCACCAGGCGATTGTTTACATTTGCCTATGTGATAGCTTACATTTTACTAGGCGATCTCTCCGTTTTTTTCTTTTCTAAAGATCATTTCTAACCAAAAACCTTAACTTCTCTGCAAGTCAATGAATCTACTTCGCATCTTTGTGCGATTTGGTGGGGAATGGGATTAGTCTGGATGCAACTATATTGGAGGTCAAATGAAAGGTCTGAAAATCAGAAAAGATATAACCTATAGTGAATTAGTTAGCATACTGCATGAACGACTGAACATTAATCCCTACCTGTTCGATATACACATCAAGTGCTGCTATAATTTGTTGGTCCAAGTTCTTCAAATTGACATAGTAAGCGATGAAGATCTTAATTTTTTTCTAGAAGGAAGTGATGCATCTCAGATACCATTGTTTGTATCACTTACATCTCACGAGAGGCATGGAGTACATGACATGCATGAATAATGCAATCCAACGGCTGAAGCAGTTCCAAGCATTCCAACATATGATGTTTACACCATGTCATTATTGGAGGAGAATGTTGAGGCATGCAACCTAAGGGATGACAGAAGTGAAGAATGGGTTGGTCAAAGTATTCCGACATATAACGTGTACGGACAGTGGTCAATACCACAGACAATCCCAACCCCATATGTGGCAATACCATCCGTTCAAATGCCCCCCACTGTCCCAACCCAACCATTCATAGACATAGCTGGACCATGAAATGACCCATCGTACGATGACCTTATCACAATCCCCCACGATTGTTTGAGCGACGAAGATATAAGGGAAGGTCAGATTTTCTTCTCCAAATATGACCTATCAGTTAAACTGTCGATATTCACTATAAAGAAGAACTTTGGATACCATGTAAAGAAGTCTACGAAGCGTTTGCTGACAGTGAGGTGTTTGGGTTAGGGATGCAATTGGAGAGTCCGTGCAAAAAATTTGGAAGGAAGCGATTCTTTCAAAGTGACGAAGTATCCGAGTGCCCATACATGTTCCCTTGAGATGAGGATGGGTAATCACCAACAAGCTAAGAGTTGGATTATTGGACACTTAATCAAGTTCAAGTACGTCAAGTAGGTCGAACATACCGTCCAAGGGATATAATTGAAGATGTCCGGCAGGATTATGGTGTGAATATAAGCTATGGGCGAGCTTACCGTGCAAGGGAGTACGCTTTGGTATTTGCATGAGGGTCGCTAGATGGATCATATGCTCTTGTCAATTCATATGGTGAGGCACTGAAACTTGCAAACCCAGGCATGGTGTTTGAGGTTCAAGTAGAAGATCAGTGGTACTTTAAGTATGTCTACATGACGTTTGATTCGTCCATTAGGAGATTTTTGAATTGCATCCGTCCTATAATGGTTGTTGACGGTACTCATTTACACGAGAAATATAAAGCTATGTTGTTGATAGCAACATGTATTGATGACAACAACAACATATATCCAATTGCTTTTGGTATCGTAGACGATGAGAACGATGCATCCTAACTTTGGTTCATGACCCACTTGAAGGCATCCATCGGAGACACCCCTAACTTGGTGATTATATCAGATTGTCACATATCCATCGGGAAGGCTGTATCAAGCGTATTCCTAGAGGCATTCCATGCACTGTGTATATACCACATTCGGAATAACTTGATGGATAAGTTCAAGAATAAGGATATAATTCTGCATTTTTACCTAGCAGCCAAGACCTATAGGATGTTTGAGTTTCAAATATATTGGTATAAGCATCAAAGATATATATCCCAAGGTGACAACCTACCTTGAAGAGATTGGATTACAACGGTGGACACGGGTGTACCAAGTCCATTGTAGGTATGATAAGATGACAACAAATATAATAGAATGCCTCAATGAAGTCTTAAAAGACACAAAGGAACTGCTTATTACGAATCTTCTTGAGCATATTTGAGGTTGGTTACAAGTTAGTTCAATGTCCGACATACACATACCATGGCATGCACAACCCTTGTAACTGACTATGCAATGACTATCCTAAAAGAGGTTGAATCGGTGTCCAGAATGTATCGTGTATCTCCAGTGGACATGTATGTGCTAAATGTTGATGATGGATATCTTGGTGGGCTGGTTGATCTCCGTTCACGAACATGTACGTGTAGAGTTTAATTGCATGGAGATTCCATACTCACACGTAGTAGCTGCGGCAGCCATGCGGAACATTAATGTCCAAATGTTGTGCTCAAAGTGGTTCACAGTAGAGTGTGTGCTTGCCGCTTATGCCGAATTGATATACCCAGTTGGCCATCGACAAGAGTGGAGACAAAGACTTGATTTTGATGACTTTGAAATCTTACCACCGCGAAAGGTGCCAAGCATAGGTCGACGACAGACCGTTAGAATACCGTCTACTAGTGAGGAGCCACGACAAAGGAACTGCTTATTACGAATCTTCTTGAGCATATTTGAGGTTGGTTACAAGTTAGTTCAATGTCCGACATACACATACCATGGCATGCACAACCCTTGTAACTGACTATGCAATGACTATCCTAAAAGAGGTTGAATCGGTGTCCAGAATGTATCGTGTATCTCCAGTGGACATTTATGTGCTAAATGTTGATGATGGATATCTTGGTGGGCTGGTTGATCTTCGTTCATGAACATGTACGTGTAGAGTTTAATTGCATGGAGATTCCATGCTCACACGTAGTAGCTGCGGCAGCCATGCGGAACATTAATGTCCAAATGTTGTGCTCAAAGTGGTTCACAGTAGAGTGTGTGCTTGCCGCTTATGCCGAATTGATATACCCAGTTGGCCATCGACAAGAGTGGAGACAAAGACTTGATTTTGATGACTTTGAAATCTTACCACCGCGAAAGGTGCCAAGCATAGGTCGACGACAGACCGTTAGAATACCGTCTACTAGTGAGGAGCCACGACAAGTATATAAGTGTATGCAATGCGGTCAGGGAGGACACAACAGAAAAACATGCCAACAGCCACTGATAACGCCTGCCACGGGGACGCATGGGATGCATGAAATATGAATATAAGCCACGGGGACGCATGTGATGCAAGAACTTTGGATACCGTGTAAATGTTTCGTATATGTTTCGAAATTACTATAATTAGATTATCTATAAGTGTCTCAATTTTCATTTGAAATTATTTCGACCTCTTACTTTATAGATAACTTTGAGATGTATATATAGACGAAGGGTAATATTGTAATTGTCAAAAAAAAAAACGATCTGATATAATCACCAAGGCTAAATGGTCGCTTAATATATATTAAATGATCGCTTATAACACATCTAAACAATTGTCTACTGTATATTAAGCAATCGTTTAGTGTATATTAAACGATCGCTTAGAACCCGTCTAAACGATCGTCTACTGTATATTAAGCTATCGTTTGTGTATTGTATATTTAAGTGATCCCTTAGTATATATTAAGCGATCATTTAGTGTATATTAAACAATCGTTTAATGTATATTAAACGATCGTTTAGTATATATTAAACGATCGCTTAGTACATCTATAGTAATACAAGAAATTAATTAAATTAAGTATAATAACTGTTGTTGGATTTCTATTTTCGATTTAGATTGAGTTTCTTAGCTTGTTGCACAAAAATAGATATGATAATTTCCGTACAAAGATGCATCAAGAATTACTCAAGTATGATCATGATTAAGCAAGTTTTCCTATAAAAGCCCAAGTATAAGCTCTCATAGATTTCCTGGTGAGTCCAGGGTTGAACACAGGGATTTGTAATAACTAGGCATTGAGAATAGATGCATGACTATGCGGTGAACTATACATGTAATATGTGCATGAGTTGGTTGTATGTATCTAAAACTATACATAAAGAATGAATATAATTTCCTACAACTAATAATGAGGTCGATGTGACGATGGTTAGTCAAATGTTGTTTGGTGTCAGATAGCATGCGTTGAGAATGAATGGAACTATGCGATAAAAGTAAAGTTAACGCAGGAGTTAGTTATTACTTAAGCCTATCTAAGTATAATTACATACCTAGAAACTGAGTTTGTGAATCCATCTATCAATGTTTCGACGCCACATTAATCTTATCTCTAAGACACATGATAAGTTTGCATTGGCAAAAGATGAACTACATCTCTGCACCTCATCTAGTCTTGATAAATGCTAAAGATTAACTATCTACTCTCTCAAGTTAGACAGTTGTGCTTACTACATTTGTTTGTCAGACAAAGCTATGCAAGCTAATGATATGCATTAATTAGGATGTAACACACTTCATATTGCTTAAGAAAAACTAACTCTAACATCAAACTCATTTAGCATTCAAACAACATGGTGTAAGATATTTAATTTGGAAATGGATGGAAGATAATCGTCAATCAAACTCATATTAAGAAAATAACCATTCTCTCGAATGTCATTAACAAAACATAAGTAAGAATGAGAGAAATGGAGATAAAACAGAAATAGAAGACATCAAGCCGCCACTGGCAACATCTTGCTTCATGGAGGCTTGAGATGGTTGCTATCTGATACATAAAGTTCATAGGGTGAAGGTTCTCACTCACTGGGAGACGATTCTGAAAGTTCTTAGAATCCTTCTCTCAGAAGAGCTCGAAATGGAGGCTGGTTATGGTGAGGGAGGATTTGTGTAGAGCTTTCGCCTCTTGCACTCGTTTCTCTTTCTCTTTTTTTTTTCTCCTCCCCTCGATTGGAGAAGCTTTGAGCTATTTATAGGCGTTAAAAAGTTGAAACTCATGATGACTTAACACCTTTGCATTAAATTACCTGCCCCGCTGCGTAGTCTTTTCACATTGTCGGCCCATTGGTTCTGCCATGATCTGATAACGTGTTATCCTTTTGCATAATGACATGACAGCTTTTGCCCAGGTGTCCGTATCTACTTTTTCTCAGCGCATGGTCTCAATGCATAGTCTCGACGCATGGGTTTCCAATTGTTCTCGCAGTAGCTTCGTCTCTAGTACTTGGGTTATTTGTGCTTCTTTTCTTCTTAATCCTGCATTAAGAACAGAAAAGCTCATAATTTTTCAGATATTTTCTTTTGTAAATGGTGCCAACGTATGGTTATACATTTTACATAGTTCAACTACCAAAATCATGCGTTTAGCTCTAAAGTTACTATAATTAATTCAAATAGTGACTATAATAACTTGTATTTCTATAAGTTATCAATAACAATAGATGTACACGAATACTTGCAATTGATTAAATCAAGTATAGTAACAATTGATGTACACGAATACTAATATCATTGATTACCATAAAAACTTGTCTGCCCATAATTCGGGTACATATTGTTTCCTAAATACAGGAATATTGTTCAAAATTAAATTATCTCTATTAGTATTCGTTACATGATAGTCTAAAAATTTACAAGAAAAAATCCTACAGTCGAGGGATTTGCCCCACTGAAGCGTAGCCTTGGATTGCTTTACTTCCCATGGCCAGTACTTGAAATTTGGAAGGTTTGTGTCGAATCCACGGGCTAACAAAATTGATGGTATGGCCCCGCTGAGTAGCTGGAGTCTTGGGTTCATAATGTCCGCACGGATGTAGTCTGGCATCGAATCGAAGATGAAGATCGTGGACTCCCAAAGGTCCGTTGCAGCCATGAGCCAATGCTCATTTGTGTTGATTGGCCCAACACGAAATCCACATTCGACCATGTAGGCTTATAGTCTTCGTTTAGGCCGTGTGCGAACTCGAGGACGTCAAGTGCATGGCACAAAAATCAACGTGTGCAACCTTGTTGGACCAAAGCTCCATTGTCCCGTCGTGCATGACCACACCATCAGGTCGTATATTGCATGAGATTCCTCCAATATTCGTGAGGGAATCCTGTAGAAAATCAAGGGTTAGATAAAATAACAATAATATCGGTCAAATTACAAAACACGTTCAGGGTTACATACCATTAATGTAGTGTTCACCACCGTGAACCGAAGTGAACACAAATCGGGCCGGGAATGAAGCTTCCAGAGAACGTGGAGCACTAGTATGTCCATATTCTATAGAAAACAATATAAAAGTTTAGTAATAGCAGTTGAATTACTAAACAATCATTTATGATTTCATAAGTGATCGCTTACTAAACATAAATGATCACTTAGAGTTTATTAAACGATCGCATAGTTTTGTCTACGCGATCGCTTATATAATCCTAAACGATCGCTTACATATTAGGCGATCACTTAGGATTATATAAGTGATCACGTAGATGGAACTATGCGATCGTTTAATGTTATCTAAGCGATCAGTTGAAGTTTAAAGGAAAACTTACGTCCCCAGTCACCCATGTATTCTTCTCAAGGGTTCGGAAGAATTCCTTGGTCCGGGAGGCGTATACGACTGTTCTCTTCTCGTCCTTTGTCTTTGGATTGCTCTTCCACTTCTTGTATGCAGACCACAACACATCCAGAATTGGGAACAAGGGGTCATACACTCGGACCGATCTGATAGGGAAGTTGGGGACAGGGACTATGGGTTCGGGTTCGGGTTGAGGTTGGGAAGGGGGAGGTTTGGAAAGTTGTGACGTTTGGAGAATTGGTTGAGGAGATTGGGAAGGTTGTGAAGTTTGGTGAGTTGGTTGAGGAGGTTGGGAAGGTTCGAAAGGTAGTGCTTAAGGTTGGGTTGCTTTGGAAGTTGGGTAGGAAAGTTGGGGTTGAGGTGGGATTGGTAGGGAGGGGGGACTAGTGTTGGAGGATGTTGCCTCCCTCTTCTGCCTCTTCACATCCTCTGGTGAAAACCTCGTCGGCTTAGATCTCTTCTGACGGTCAAGCATCACCTTATGTTCCTATACAACAAGGAAATTATGTTAGATAAATATGTAAATAATGTGTATATGAAATTACATCAAATAAATACTCCGACCATTTCGACTGGGGTTGTTAAGTCTCCTATGTTCCTCATGTTGAATGATTGAGTGGGGAGCACTTCAATGGAAAGCTCTTCAACAGAGGGTGACTGTCTCGTGGGGGGGTTAATTGGGGTGGGTTCTTCAATGGTGGCGATGGTGGTTTCTTCCTCTATGGGTTGGTCGTAAACCACTATCGCCATTTCCTTCGTCTTTCCTCCTTCGTAACCTCCGCCACACCCTTCTTCTTCGGTGGGTTGGTCTTCAGCTTGACCATCTCCACCACCACCCTCGTTCTCCCATTGTCTTCTTTGTCGTCGTTGTTGCCACCTTGAATCAGACAAACAAAGTAATATGTTAGACAAATGCTCAACAATCGCATACAAAAGCTAAGGGATCGCATACAAGTGATAAGCAATTGCATACAAATGCTAAGCAATCGCATAGTAATAGTTAAGCAATGGCAGATGAAGAAGATGACGACAATGAAGAAGACGAAGACGAACCATCCGGGAAAAGCAAAATGTCAATGAAGAAAGCAAAAGGTTCAGAAGGTTCAGAAAGAAAGCGGAAAGGTTGAGAGAGAAAGTGAAAGGTTCAGAGAGAAAGCAAAAGCGAAAAGGTTGAAAGGGAAATTGGGGAAGTTCAGAGAGAAAGCGGGAAATGTTGAGAGAGAAAGCGAAAGGTTATGAGAGAAAGCGAAAGTGGAAAAGTTTTCCAACAGGCAGGAGACGACTTTTAAAGAAAAAATGGAAAGGCACGTTTTGGGCTGTTTTAATTTCGGGGGGTAAAATTGGTATTTCACATGGCCAAAATGTCACTTATGATAAAGTTTTTGGGAGGGGGTCATCCATAGATAAATTTTTAGTTTTTGAGTCATTTCGTGCAATTTTCCATTGCAAACTTTGGTTATAACTAGTGGAACTCTTTTCATTCAGGCGTAAAACCTTCCAGATGTAGGTGTAGTTACATCGAACTAGGTTACCATCTCTGTGTGTTATCTCTCTCTTATTCTTCTGTTCAATTTGTTTTTACTCTTGTGGTACTTATTGTGATCCTACCTAAATTTCAAACCAGAATTCATCCAATGGAAGCAACTACAATTTAGTTTTCATATGCTAAATTTATAAATGAAAAACATCATTCATTTTGATGTTTCATTCCAATTTGAATTTTTTTTTTTTTTTGACACTAAACAACAAATTGATGTTTCAATCTAATTTGATGTTTGACCATTAAACAACAAATATTAGATGTAACAATGAATTTAATCTACATATATTAACTTCAATTATTTTTCACTTATTTCACGATATTGTATTAACATAAAAAAAAAAAAAAAAAAAAANTACCTAAATTTCAAACCAGAATTCATCCAATGGAAGCAACTACAATTTAGTTTTCATATGCTAAATTTATAAATGAAAAACATCATTCATTTTGATGTTTCATTCCAATTTGAATTTTTTTTTTTTTTTGACACTAAACAACAAATTGATGTTTCAATCTAATTTGATGTTTGACCATTAAACAACAAATATTAGATGTAACAATGAATTTAATCTACATATATTAACTTCAATTATTTTTCACTTATTTCACGATATTGTATTAACATAAAAAAAAAAAAAAAAGTAAAACAACCCAACGCAATGACCTACTAAAGTTAGCATATTTTAATAGACATGCACTCTATTACTCAAAGTCAAAGGCTCAAATTTCAAATTCTAGCGTTCTGGTTAAAAAAAATGTAAAACTAACGGACATATTAACATAATGAGCATAGTTCAACTATAATTGAAATATATTATGCTACTCAAAGTCAAACGTTCAAATATGAAACTCACACTAACTTAATAAAGGTAGGAAAAAAAATAATGTTTTCGTCTTTGGGCTTTAGGTCTAGTTTTGGTCTGGTCCATAGGTTTCAAAATTTTACACATTTAATTTTTAAGTTTTGAGCTTAGTTTCAATTTAGTCCATAGATTTCAAAATGTTACCATTCTATTATTGAGATTTGAATTTTGTTTCAATTTGGCCCCTAGGTTTTATGATTTTACCCTTTTGGCCTCAATTTTTCATTAAATACTCACTTCAGTTATTGACATGAATATCTATTAATTAATTTTAAATAATTATGAAGTGAAATTTTAATTTTACCATTGACGAAAATAGTGAAACTTAATTAATTATAATTATTATAATGATTTTAAATTAACTAGTAGATATTAAAACTAAAGACAAAAATGAGTATTTAGTGCAAAATCAAAGTTAAAGAGCCATTTGCCCCCCAACTTCTTAAGTTTGGTGTAAACAACTCAACTTCAATAGTAAACACTATTGAAGTTTGTATATTTATCAAGTAATTTCACTTTTCTATATTTTCTAGTTTTCACATTTATTGAGGAACTTTATCTGACCCTTTTATCTTCACTTCTCACATATATCGAGTAATTTCATCTTTTTCCCTTTTAATCTACTTTTTATAGATAACGAAAAAATTCATCTTACAATTATACACTCCAAACACAAACTTACTAACTCTAACATATTAACTCCACTTAATGGGTCAAACACCCCCTAAAATTACAAATCTTGAAACTATAGACTAAATCGAAATCACAATGATAAAAATATAATATTTCAAAACTTAATGACTAAATTGAAACCAAATACAAAATTTAAAAACTAAAAACCTGTTTGGTTGGCAATCTGGACTTTATTTTATGTTTTCAGATTCACTAAGTTTAGTAAATATGTATTTGATAGACAACTCGAATTTTTTAAAATTTCTTTTAGATTTTGTAATCAAACAGTGCAAATTCTAGAAACAACATTTTTTATGTTTTCATTGTATCCAGATTTTGAATTTGAAATTTTAAAATGTAGAATTACATTAAATAAAGATAACATACATTTAGAAATATAATATATTATGTTATAAACTCAATTTATTTTTGTAGAATTAAAATATGTGTTACGTAATATATTACAAATTACATTGAAAAATTGTTATAAATAGAAAAATATCAAACTATTTACAAATATAGAAGTCTATCACGGTCGATAGATAGTGAAATTTTTCTACATTTATAAATCGTTTGACTTATTTTGCTATATTTGAAAATAACCTAATTATATAATATTACAATATAATAATTATAAAAAAATTAACAAAAAAAAAAACATGTTAAAAAATAAATTAATAATATTTTATTATCAACTAATATTTAGTGAATAACTACAACTAGTTTTATGATTTATAAATATAGTATTTTGATACATTTTAAACAAATGTTTAAATTAGAATCCAATTTATGAACTTACCACCAAACACATATTTGATAACATAAAAATAAATTTGTTCTCATTGAATTTATTATTTTCACGTATTCGTTTTTAAATTCTCTACAATAATAATAAATATTAAAAAAAAAATTGTAGAACTACCCGACACATTGTTGGAGAATTATTTAAGAAAAGGTAGTTGACTTGAAGAGGACGGCAGGGAAGGCGTAACTATTGGTGGAAGAATTTGTGGTTTTAAAGCCTCAGCGCATTTGTAATGGAAAACACTCGTTTTCGTTTTTTCATTACCACAAACAATCTCTATCTTCCCGTTTGGGATCGCTTACTTTGCAAATTTGGTCACTCCCTATCTCTTCCTCTCCAGTTTGTCTTATTATTTTTGGAAATATTATATCAATGTTTCTTTTAGAGGTGGAGATTAGAATCTATAATCTTTTCATACAAGAAAAAAACAAATTTGATAATAAATATATACATGTTCGAAGTTTAAAATGTTGATACGTAATGAAAACATCGAGATCTCTATATATTTTAAAGAAATGTAGACGTTGGTGGATATTGTTATAGAAACCATGAATGCGAGTAGATTATTTAAATTAAGAACTAAGTATATTATATTGGTTGTGTGGTTTTTAAAAAAGTTAAAATATTTATTATTTATGTTATTTTTACATTAGTGACTTTTTTTTTTTTTGGTTACGCATATTTTTTTACGATACAATGAAAATGTTGATTTACCCTTATATCGATAACAAACCTAAGAAAAATTTGAAAATGTTGATATGTTGGACGAAAATTTAATACCATCTTATGCCGACTAAAATGCGTATGTGGTCTTAGATTTTAAAATGGAAAAAAAAAATCAAAAGTTTAGGTTATGTTTGATAATTAATTTTATTTATGGTTTTTGAAGTCGATGCTTATTTGCTCCATTTGTTTATTATGATTTTCTCACTTTTTTTAATTCACATATTTAAATTTTTAATCAAATTCCAAAATAAAAACCAGTTTTTTAAAATTACTTTTAATTTTTAAATTTTGCTTTGATTTTTTAAAATATAGATATAAAGTGAATAATAATATAGATAAAAGTAGTATTTATAGACTTAATTTCTAAAAATAAAAATTCAAATTTATCAAACAGAGCTTAATTATTATCGACAGTTTCCAGTAATTTTGATTTGGTTTTTATAGTTTTTTTTTATTTTTATTTTTTAATTTTTGGGTTTGTTTGTATGCTTTTTTTTTTTTTTCCCTTTACTTAGCACTAAATTAAACTTAATAGACTTCTTTTAAAAAACAAAAAAAAAACAAAAAACAAAAAACAAAAATCGTATTACATTTAACTAACACAAGTACCTAAGTTGAAAGTTTTACATATGGTTGTTGCTAGATAAGTAGATGAAAGTTATGATAATGGATGGAAAAATTGGCTACCATGTTTGTTAATTTATTACTAGGACGCGACAATATCATTTTTTTTTCTTCTCATAGACCATTAATGTATCTTTTTTTGGTTATAATTGGTATACCTAATATAAAGTATATTATGAGTGATATGCTATTTATATAATGACATATATTATTACTATAATATTTTTGCTTCATTCACAAGTTCAATTATATCATTGACATATCTAATATAAAGTATCTCATCAATAGCAAACGTTAGAGCAGACTTTAACTTGTTAAGGAATAAATTATCGATCAAAACTCAAAGATCAGTCAAAGATTCAAACCTCAATGCCCTATGATAGTTATGTATTCTCAATGTAAGTAATATCATGGATCATATACGCAATCTTACACTTGTGGTGTCATTTTTAGCAAAATATTTTACCAAATGAAAATTTTATCATTGGTGTTTGGATCAAATATACTATTATCATAACACCCCCTATTAGAATTTGTCACATTAGTGCTTATAATAATATAAGCAACTTGTGAGAGTTGAACAATAAGTTATAAGAATATCTAACATTAAGTTTTGTCAAACTGAACATAATTCAATTGACATAAAATATATGTTTCGACCAAGAGGTCAAATGCTCGAATCTCTCTCATTTATTATTGAAAAAAAAATTAAATTCAAATTAACAGAGACTTAACAATCAATTATTTTTACTATTAAACTTAATAAGGTATTTTAGATTTCGTTTCACACTTTTAATTTCGTCGAATTATATCTAAAATTAAAACCCATTTTTACTTTCATTTAATTTACACTAATTTTAGCAAAAAGTAACGTAAAACTTTCTCATAACTTACAACTAAAATTAAGTCTGGCACAAAATAAAGTATGTTCAAGGTATACTATTAGATATTAATTTGAGGTTTGGGTTAGTAGTATTAACCTGCATTCTATCCCAAGTAGTTAAAGGTCCAATCTCTTCTCCTCCTATAATTGTTGTACTAAAAAAAATTTAATTACTAAATAAACATTTCAAAGTAATAAAAAAAAAAAGAAAAAAAAAACAACTTTAGTTTCGTCCCCTTTAAGATCTCATCAATTTCGTACCAGAATATGTGGTTGACAAATGAATTAACTGTATGAATTTTAAAGAATTGCAATTGTTATTAAGGGTGTATTTGAAATACATTTTGAAGTATTTAATTTAAAAAATAAGTCATTTAAGAAAAAATTAGAGTGTTTGACAACCATTCAAAATAGATTTTGAAGTGTATTTTAAACAATTATTATCAAAAGAGTTTAAATAGAAATGAGTTTTTTTAAAAACATTTTTTTTTCTCAAATAAGTCCAAACAGGCCTTAAATCTAAGGTTTGAATTTAAAAATTAGGTTTGATCACAAGTTCATGCCTTCTTGTGTGTGTTAAGAAAACACGGTGGTAAGAGTTATTTTAACACATTGTTTTACTGCAATAGCACTATTTACAACTCAATAATTAAAATGACCAACTCACTCTTTCCCTCCTATATTTCCAATGACTTCACCAATCGACAACCAACTCCTGATGACCACCTCAACGACCAACTTCGACGACTAACTTTGATGGCGAACTTCAACGAAGACCACCTACAATGCCCAATTTAGGCAACAACCACCTCCAATGACGAGCTCCATGACCAACTCAATGATCACCTTTGCCATGATCACCTTTGCCGACCACCTATGTGATTATCTTGGTGACCAACTCCGACAATGACTCTAGCAATCAATCCATAGTGTTAGCCTTCTTTTATAGTAATTTGACATTAATTGAAATACTTCGGGTGTATAGCGAGCCAACAAACTTGTGTATAAAAACAATATGTGGAGTGAAGAATTAACCATCTAACTTGAAGTTCAATAGTCTTAGCTTTATGTCAATTGAGTCATGCTCATGTTGACAAAAATTGTCATATAATTTATATGACTAAATTATACAAAAAAACTCCAAACTTTGTATTTTATGTCAAAAATACTCTTGAACTTTCAAAAGGTTCAAAAAATACCCTTAATTTTTTTAAAAAAGTTTAAAAATATCCTTACCATTAGTTTGAGATTGAAACCATGGATATTTTGTTTCAAAAATACTTATGAACTTTCAAAGGTTTCAAAAAGACCCTTAAACTTAAAAAAAGAAATTCAAAAATACCTTTACTCTTAGTATGAACACAAATTGTTAATATTCATTTAAAAAATATCCTTAAACTTTCAAAAGTTGCATCAATACTCTTAGCCTTACAAAAATAAATAAATAAATAAATAAATAAATATACTTCTATTGTTAGTATCGCGATTAGTTTGTTTGAAGTTTTCTTGATTTAAAAAAGAATTAATTTTGAAACAAATTATATAGACATATCTTTTTTTATTATTATTTTACATAGAGATACTCTCACTTTTCTCTTCCTTGTCCAATTCTTACACCAATTTTCTCACAACAACATATAAATTAAAACTTCAAGTTATAAAATTCCAAAAATCAAAACCTTCCTTTAAAACTTACAAAAGCGATAAATAGTCAAATACAAAATGGATGTATTTGACTATTAACACACACTTGACTACTAACATACAATCTTGTTAAAAAATATTAGCTCCCCTTGAAGCTTCCGTTATTTTACTTTCTCTTTATCATAATTTATATACCTTAACTGAAGGGAGAAACATTTGTTTTTTTTATGAGATAAACAAATGTCAAGCGATTAACCAAAAAAAGAGTAAGAGGGGAGGAAAAAAAATAGAGAAAATAGAGAATTGAAGTAGGGGAGAAAGAGGAAATGGAAGAGGGAGGTAATAGGGTGAAGATAAGTGGTAAAAACATTTTGAAGGGGTAAAAACATTTTAACATTTTTTTTTAAGACAAGAGTACTAATGCAACTTTTTGAAAGTTTAGAGGCATTTTTTTTGTAATGAGTTATTAATGGTTTCTATTTCCTATATTAATGGTAAGGATAATTTTTAACTTTTCTTTAAGTTCAAAGGTGTTTTTGAAAAATTTGAAGGTTTAAGAGTATTATTGAAACAAAACATTACCAGTTTTCATCCAAATCTAACCGTAAGAATTTTTTTTAACTCTTTTTTAAAATTTAAGAGTATTTTTTAAAATTAAGAATATGCTTAACACAAAATGCAAAATTCAAGAGCACATTTTTATTTTTAATAATTTAGCCTTCAATTTTTAGTTGTTTGAAGAATGAACAAGTCTACAACTATACGTTAGATTGATCAGTATTCATATTTTTTGAATGATATGATATTGTGGCTTTGGCGTTTAAGAAAAAAGCTTTATATTAGTAGATCTTTTCTTTTATAATTAACCCGACATAGTTGTATTGCCAAATGCCAACCACATCAATGTAGTACAACTATTCAATTCATTTTTTATGAGTAAAAATATTTGGAATCTTTTGTAGAATAAAATATTTTGTAAGTCGATTATTTAATAAACGGCTCTTCTCAAATATACTAAAAAGAACCAAAATATTTATAAATATAGCAAAATTTTCCTGTTCATTTGCAATAGAATGCGATAGATTGCAATCGACTACTATTGTGAAACAAATAGTAGTCTAACGCGATCTATCACTGTACTGTATTTTATTATTAGTTATAAATATTTTCAGTAGTTTTGCTATTGTTATTTAAGATAATTTTTCTTTAAAATTAATAAAAGTATATATATATATATTTTTGATACAATATTCTAATTGAGAAGTGAGAAATAGAGCATTCTACTTCTGAGAAACATGATATTTTAATTGTTCAGCCGTGTTTAAGTTAATAATTATTCAATAAAGGTATCAAGTGATTTTGAAGAAGTCTTTTCAATTAATTTAAAAAAAAAAGTCAAAGAAACTAATTAATTTAGACAATTAAATTTTTTACGTTATGCCATGAATCAGGGCTTTTTTTTTTTCCTTTTTTTTTAAGTACATGTTGGAAATGAATTCATGAGAATAGAATAGCAAACAAAAATACATTAGTAGATTTAAGAAAAAGAATAGCAAACATAAATACATTAGTAGATTAAAAAAAAAAGACATTGGTAGAAGTTGGAGGTTTAACCCTCCACCCCACACTTGTTTGCAAGCATTGTTTTAATTCATTTATTTTGTGTTCTTTTCCTACTTCTTTCTATATTATTTTTTTTTTTTATTTCGATTGATACAGTTTTGTCTCAACAAACTTCGTACTTTTCATGTAGGACTCAATAAAAATAAGGAATGAATTTAGAAAAAATAGAAACCAATTAAAAATAATTTTTTATTAATATTGTTTAAATTGAACTCACACGCTTTTTTAAATATTTGTAAAAGATGGAGAATGTTGAGATTTTTTTTAAGCATTCAATCGACAAGTAAACTACTTTTTAGAAAATATTTAACACAGAAAACGAAAACAAAAAATATATTCTCATCTTTTAAAAAGACGATGATTTACAAAATAATAATAAGTTTAGAAAGAACTATATTTTCATAAACAATTTTAATAAAAACAATATTAATAAAAAAAATCTATATATATATATATATATATATATTTTTTTTTTGTGAAAGTACCATCATCCAACGACATTAAAAGGGATTGAAATCCCTAGGGATATAGTGTTGTACATAAGACTTAAGGACAACATTCAACCAATAGGGAGGATGATTAGACCACACACCCCCCCTCCAAGTTGGACATAGCCCACCCAGCTAACTTGTGAGCCACACCGTTCCCACCCCTCAGGATAAAATTTATCCCAACTGAATGATTTTTTGTCATCCACTCTCTAATTTCCTCAATAATCATTCCATAAGGAGACCCATCAAGATTACCCTCATGGATAACATTAACAAGGATTTGAGAATCCGATTCAATCAAAAACATAAAAAAGCCACATTCATGCGCTTGTTGAAGACCAAAAAGTATAATATATGCTTCAGCCACGAACACCTCCACTTTTAGCTCCACGAATTTTGACGTTGCTCTTATAAATCTACCATTAGCATTTCGAACAATCATTCCAATCCCTATTCCTTCCATTGAATAAGATGCATCAACATTCATCTTCAACAAGCCATTTGGTATAGGACGCTAACATTGAACATGAGCCCCACGCCCTTCATCCAGATTCACCAAGTCGCATGGAGGAGCCAAACTTCCCAATCGAAGATCGTGAATATACTTCTAAATCCATTCAACCTTGTTTTCCACAGAACATACGGGTAATTTCTAGTTTACCCGATTTCTATCATTTCATAATGCCAACAACCAACCATAAATGTAACCAACTCAAATTGAGAAAAAAATTCAATAGCCTCATCACATACCTCATTAAGTTGTATAGGATTAACAACAAACCTGAATATCACAGGAAGAAACATACTCCACAGTTGTTTAGCACGCTTGCAAGATAGAAAAATATGCTCTAAATTTTCCTTCTTTCTTCCACACCAAACACACCAAGGTTCAATAGGAATTTTCCTCCTGTTCAACATGAAATTAAAAGGCAAAATCCCATGGTATAGCCTCCACATCATAATCTGGATTTTGGATGGTACTTTTAATCTCCAAATAACCTCCACCATTTCTTATATCCATCACGAGAAGAGGATGTAGCTAAAAGAGATGAGTTCGAAATATACAGCTTGTAAGCATTCTTTGTTGAAAAAACTCCATTTTTCGTATATTGCCATATCCAGCAATCCGGTCTCACCGTTTTGCATATAGGGATTGACTGAATAACCTCCAAATCTGCCTCCCAAAACAAACTGCGTAGTACCAAGGTATTCCAACTTCCTGAATTGTTAATAAGCTCACACACACTTAGACCTTCTCTTCCTAGCCCATGTGGTGTAATAGGGGAAAACAAAGATTCTCTAGGAATCCACAGAGACTCAAACACATAAGTGGTAGTCCCATCCCTAATTCGACGTCTAATGCCCTTGGAGAGCAATTCTCTCCCTATAATAGCTTCACCATATATACGAGGGTCGATGTCCCAACTTAGCAGATAAGATATCCGTGGATGGGTAATACTTTCCTTTAAGCACACAAGCTGCCAACGAATTAGGATCAACAAGAAGCCTCCAAACTTATTTGGCAACAAGAGTCTGGTTAAAACCTCCAGAGCTTCTAAACCCCAGCCGACCCTTTTCCTTTGGTAAACATAGTTTCTCTGAAGCAAGCCAATGAATTTTGGAATGGGATTGCGACGATCCCCACCAAAAATTCACGACACATCTCGCCATATGGTCACATAACGATTTTGGAAGGCGCACACATGACATCGCATAGGAAGAGATAGCTTGAACCACTTCCTTAATCAACACCTTTTTTCCCCAATTGAAAAAAACTTTCCCTTCCACCCTGCCACCACTCTATTAATCCTTTCAAGAAGAAAATTTAAATCACTCTTTTTGTTTTTAGTAGATAGGGAAGGTAATCCCAGATATTTACCCATATTAGATGTTATCGTAATAGGGAGCTCTCTGTTCATAGTCCTCTTCACCTCCTCCACCATATTCATCCTAAACAAAATAGAAAACTTTGAAAAATTAATACACTGACCTGATGCCTCTTCATACCTCCTGAAAATAGACTTCAGAATTCTTCCCTCCTCAATAGAAGCCTTGCAAAATAACATAATATCATCAGCGAAGAAAAGATGAGATATAGACGGACTATGTTGAGCAATTTTGCATCCTTATATTTTCCCCTTGTCATGTGCATGAGATATAAGAGATGAAAGCCCTTTAGCACAAATGAGAAAGAAATAGGGAGAAAGTGCATCTCCCTGTTTCAATCCCCTTCCAGGCTGAATCATGCCACTCGGTTTACCATTAATTAACACAGATGTTGAAACAGTAGAAACATAATCCATAATCATCTCCACCCACCTATTCATGAACCCCAATTTACATAACATATGTCTTAGAAATTTCCATTCCACTCGGTCATACGCTTTACTCATGTCGAGCTTCAATGCCACCAACCCTTTCTTTCCCTTCTTGTAATTTAATATATGATTAATACACTCATAACTAACCAAGATATTATCCGTTATCAAATGCCCTAGGACAAAAGCACCCTGAGACCCATAAATAATCTCGGGAAGAATCTACTTCAGCCTATTAGCCATAGATTTTGTAATAATTTTGTATGAAACATTGCATAGGCTGATTGGGCGAAATCAGTCACCTCAACAAGATGCTTAACTTTTGGAATCAACACAACATGGGAGTGGTTAATATCCCAAACAGAAGCACCATTATTCAACACCTGTAAGCATTGCTCCATTGTTTCCCTTTTCACAATGTCCCAATAATGTTGGAAAAAAATGAAGGAAAACCATCAGGCCTCGGAGCTTTGTTTGGGAACATCTGAAAAAGAGCCTTTTTAATTTCCTCTTCAGTGAATGGTTCAACCAACATCTCATGCATAACATACCTCACATTAGTCGGAACATTGCATATAACAGAATTTAAATGATCCTAAGATGGATTAGAAAAACTGAATAGAAATAAACCTTTCCTCAAGTTCTCGATCACCAGCCGTCCACTAGCCATCCTCCTTATTGATGCTATAAAATTCGTTTTTCTTCTAATAGATGCTTTCTTGTGAAACCGATTTGTGTTTCAATTGCACCATTTAAGCCATTGTTTGCTATATCGTTGTCGCCAATACACTTCTTCAGCAATTAGAGCTTTCTCTAGCTTTTTTTCAATCACATAGATCTCACGAAAATTTGGTCCCCCGACTACTTCATAAGCCTGTTGTAATCGCCTCCTTTGAACTTCATCATGGATTTGAACACAAATTGGTCTATGATCCGAGCCATACCAATCCAAATGTGAAACTTCAATGTGATTGAATAAGGAACAGAACGAAGCATTTCCCAAAAAACGATCTCTTGAAATAGCTCCACATTTGGGAATTAATAAATGATTCATATAGTATTTACTACTAGTGCTGTAGGGAACATATTTTTAGATCTCACATTTAAAATCCTTCTATTTTATAGTAATTTGTACAACATAATAATATTACATACCATCAAATATATATTGTTGCTAAACCAAATATAGTTCAACTGACATACAAATGTGTTAGCGATAAAGAAGTCTGTGGTTTGAATCCCCTACCCTTATTTTACTAAAAAAATGTATATATAGTTAATAACCTCTATTTTTCTTGATGACGATTTTCATATATATAAAAATCCTTTTGTTATATTTTATATAGGGTTTAGGTTTGGAAAACTCCCAAATTCCATGTTGAGCAAAAAAAAAATATTTAATGATATGAATATTTAATTACACTTTTATGAAAGGAAAACATTTATGTATATCTTGAGCAACACCTATGTTTATGCATTTCACCAAATTGTCTAATTTTTATGCATCTCACCAAATTGTCCAATCATAATTTGTTACATGACAAATTTTTATTACTTTTTTTGTGAAATATTTTAATTTAATTTTTACATGTATAATGAGAGTGAGATGCATAAAAATGGATGCATCTAACTATTGTTCTTGAATTTGAAGACCAATATCTATTTGGTCTCCAAGTTTGATTGGTCATCCAATGCGTCATCGGTGCCATTTGAACCATCTGGTATACTTATTGTCTCATCTCTGATAGTAACAATAATAAGATTGCATCTCTTGAAGAGAGGCAATTTAATTATAGAATAGAGAGAAACAAAAAATAGAAACGTTATCAAATGGATCATGAACTTGTTTTTCATTTAAAAGACAAGACAATACAATTATAATAATAAAAAATAGTCATATTTTTGCAAATAGTTTTCAAAAGTAAAACACTTTACAATTGGTTTTTTTTTTTTTTTTTTTTTTTTT
>QLSR01001493.1:757488-781631 GCA_031780015.1 Citrullus colocynthis
TTTTTTTGGTTGAAATAGATTGCAAAAGTGGTGGATGAACAGCTTGCTGAACAGGGTAAAATTACCATCTCGTTTTAACCTCCTCTGGTTGAGTACTATAGAGCTCCTTATTACTATTTTATTATACAATAAGAATTTCATTTGATGATGCTTTTCCAATTTTGATCCAAAACATGTATCTGAACGGCTGTTTGACCTCCTTTGCATAGTAAGTATGATCTTCTGCAGAAGTTGTGGGTTAAAGTATCAAAAACATCTTGCTGTTAGAATGAAAAGGCAGAAACATTTTAGCTTCGTGTAGTGAAAGATAAATATGGATAAAAAACATGCAAATTGTTCGTCATCAATGTCTATCTTTCAATCCTCTTCAAACTGAAGCTCTTGTTTAATGATATGGTCATGACTTTTCATTTGGAAAGGATTGCATGATTGCATCGAGCTCAGCTTCTGTGCTTGTGACACTTTGTTACTCAAATTATAGTGTGTGGTTGAGAGGGTTTTGTAGCTCTTCTGTGTGAAAGTAACTTCAAAATTCACCATTTTCTGTTTAACCAACAAACATCAACGTACTTCAAAATTCACCATTTTCTGTTTAACCAACAAAACATCAACGTGCCTTACCTAAAAAATGGCGGGCCACCATGTCAGATAACGCATCTACGCACCAAGGTAGTAATGAAGCTGACCAATATCTTTAGGCAAGAACTCAAAGGTAGCAAATAAAGTGCTGCTGCCTATCCCTATCATGCGGCAAATGTGAAATAGAATATAAATGCGGGAAGTAGAAGGAAGCTCTCTAAACATAAATGAAGCCACTCAAACTAGGCATTCGGTGGCTATTTAAGTCCAAATAATGCCTTGTAATTGTGATGAAGGTCATACCAAGCATCCATTCATTTGGGCCTTCATTTCCTAGGGCGAACTTCTGGTAGAACTGATACTGTTGCTTTTAGAAATTTGGTCATGAACAATAATGATACCATTTTAGAGAATAAGTAAGTTGTGTCTCAGTGAATACTGCAGATTTAATCATTTAATGAGCTGGGCATGAAGTAGATAAAACGTACGAGAGAAAGGCAGCCCCACAACCAATGGAGGTTACAAGGAAGCCCTCCAATTGGCCAAAATGTCAGTAGAAGAATAGTTACAGAAGGATCTACTTACCCTACTGAGGACCTTGTTTTAAAAGGAAGAAAAAGCTCTCTTTTACTAGAATAAAAAATCTGTGATTCCTTTGAATTTGAGTGCTCTAAAGGATGCTTCAAATACAATGAGCCAGAAGACTTTAACTTTCTTCTTAAATGGATGATTTAGACGAAGATAGGCAAGAGAGGCATTCATTGAAATCACACACCAGACCAGCCAATAGAGAACAACAAAAGAAGAGATGGAGTTGAGATTCCCAGCCTTTTGGTTGATGGAACATCTATATGCAGGATTGGTGAGGTTGGATTTCATTTTTGTAATTTATCACAAGGCTTAATGCTTTCAAGGAGAACTTCACAAGTTAAGATTTTCACCTTTTTGGGGTAGCCACTCTTTCAAATGATAGAGCATAAAGGGCTATCTAACACTCTTTTGGAGGAGGAATTTTCATTTCTTAGAATTGGTCCAAATCTGCTATGTCTGCCTACATTGCATTGCATGTATATTGAGCTTTTCAGAAATAACTGCCGTAGATAGTTATTGATTAACAGAAAATGCAAGTGTAGCTACACCACCGTGGATTGATCTAATCATCAAAGAACCATAGCCTAGACATCTTTAAGTAAAGCAAGAAGTGAACTCTGTTACCTTCGGGGACTTTGGGTTCATGATTTATCAGTCACCTATTTAGGATATTAATTTTATATGAGTTTCTTGATGCCAAATGCAAGTCACCTATTTAGGATATTAATTTTATATGAGTTTCTTGATGCCAAATGCAAGATGATCACGTTAATATTATCTAAAGAATGAGTTAGTTTCAGACACTTGTGATTGAAGAAGGGGAAAAAAGAAAATAATGTTTTACTATAACTAGTCTAATCTAACTTGCAACGTTATACAGGCGGCCACAGCTTATCAAACTTAAAAAACCCATGAAAGTTGAACAGAAAAAAAAAAAAAAAAAAAGAAAAATCCACAAAATTTGATGACTGGATGTATTACATATGGTGAATTTGGAGCTCTTTTGTTGTTTCTGCACGAGCAGCATGATGTGATCTGTGTGTATTTGCAGGTGCAAAGCGTCTTGTCCCAGTGGGTCTAGGAGATGATGATCAGTGCATCGAGGATGATTTCTCTGCTTGGTATTAGGAACATCTATAAGTGACTATTATCTCGTAGCAGTAGATATTCTCTTTATTCTGTTTTGTGAATGGAAAATGATCAGTTCACTGATATCTGTTATATCTTAGGCGTGAAGCATTATGGCCTGAGCTGGATAAGTTACTTCGAGATGAGGATGACTCTACGACTGTTTCTACCCCATATACTGCTGCTGTATTGGAGTACAGGGTTGTATTCTATGATGCTGCAGATGTATCTGGTGGGGACAAGAGATGGGCTTTTGCAAACGGTCATGCTGTTTACGATGCTCAACATCCATGCAGGTACCTCAGAAGTGACTACTTGGGATTTGAGTTTGCAACAATTTCTTGCTCCCACTCACCTTTATGTTATTCCTGCCTGCAGGGCTAATGTGGCCGTGAGAAAGGAGCTTCATACTTCTGCATCAGACAGGTCTTGCACCCATCTGGAGTTTGATATTTCTGGCACTGGACTGACGTAAGTTATCTTGCTTGAGATTTTCTTTTTTCTTTCTCTAAATATATTATTTCTATTATTTGCCGAAAACGTATGCTAATAATCTGATGTATTGGTAGCTAACATAAAAGAAGAAAATTAGTTGTAGTTGTAGTATGAGATAATACACCAATTTTATTAAGCTGTTTTTTTCCCCATCAGATATGAAACTGGAGATCATGTGGGTGTTTTTTGTGAGAATTTGGATGAAGTTGTAGAGGAGGCTATTCGTTTAATTGGTCTGTCACCTGAAACATATTTCTCTATCCATACTGATAAGGAAGATGGCACACCGTTAAGTGGAAGTTCATTGCCACCACCTTTTGCACCTTGCACTTTAAGGACTGCATTGACTCAATATGCAGACCTTTTGAGTTCACCCAAGAAGGTTTGATTTGGAGCTCTTGTTATCTGATTTCTTATTATTACTTTTTCCTCTTTCTTTTCTTATTTTTCCCCCTTTTTGCAGTCTGCCTTGGTTGCTCTAGCTGCTCATGCTTCTGATCCAGCAGAAGCTGATCGACTAAGGCATCTTTCATCACCTGCTGGAAAGGTACCTTACAAGTAGATTGATTGTCACAATCTTCTGTAGTACTATTCATTCATAGATTTGTCACCTTTTCTTTTCAACGTTAATAGGATGAGTATTCTCAATGGATAGTTACTAGTCAAAGAAGTCTCCTCGAAGTAATGGCTGAATTTCCATCTGCGAGGCCACCACTTGGTGTCTTTTTTGCGGCAGTTGCCCCACGCTTGCAGCCTAGATATTACTCTATATCATCTTCTCCAAGGTACACATCTGGCTGATAGATCTTATCACTGCAAAAATTCATGACAAGGCTGAAAGTAGTTCTAAGTGGTTGGATAAAAGGTGAAATAGGATTTCTTGAAGTACTAGCCATGTTCCAGAGCAGCCATTAGGTTGTTGAAATTATTCTTTAGATGAAGCTAGTTTGGTCCCTTAACGTCAGTATTTAAAAATGGAGGAAAAGAGGAAAAAGAACTTAATAAGCATGTTGGTATTTGAAATTGTGAAAGAAACTTTTAAGATTGCATCAGGGGGAAGAATTTGGAATCTTCACAAATTCTGGTGGTTGTGTTATTGTACACACACACACACACACATTGTTGATGTGCATGAAAGGTCATAATAAGAAAACAAATAATTTCATATGATTAAGTTTTCTGAATAAATGAGATGCAAATGGAAATAAGTGGTATTTATTGCTTATCTTCTTCCTGGAATAGAAAAAACTGTTGCCTTACATGGACAAGAGGTCTGTTCATTTTCTACATAGAGCTCTCTAGACTACTTCGTATCATCAATCTACAATAAGCAGTGATACCTGCATGGGGACTGTTTCACTTTTAGTTAGTACAATACTTCAAATGGATTCAAAGATTTTAGAAATATATACAGGCTTACAAGGGAGAGGAGAACCTTGATCACTTGTTCATACATTGCCTTTTTGCTTACAAGAGCTGGACCTTCATTTTCAAAGAGCCAGGCCTCTCTTTTTATCTCCTAAATTCTCTGGGTGGTTATTGGAAGCCTTGATGGGTACGGGATTAAGAGGGAAAGCTAGGATTCTTTGGTTTTCTGCAGTGAGAGCTACCCCTTTGGTTAATTTGGAAAGAGAGAATCTTGGAGTCTTTGAGGATGAAGGTGTCTAACGAGCTTACTTGAACAGGATCCGTTCTATAGGTTGTACAACTGTGTCCTTGAGTTCCAAGGATGAAGATGTCTACAGAGTTGTCTTTTGTGCAGAACTTGGCTTCTTGGTGGAGTGCAAATCACAAAGATTCATTTTGTAACTATATTCTTTCATGATCATTTCAAATTGGATGACCTTTGTTTAATAGGTTTCGTGATAGGTAGCCCATAGGCTGTCATCTTTTGAGCTCTTAATGAAATTCCCTGATCAGTTTCTTATAAAAAAGGAAAACGAAATCTATATAGGCATTTGAGAGTAGGAATGATTTGTAGAAATTAGATTTAATTATTATTACTTAAAAATGCTGCAAACCTTAGCCATGATAAAAAGACCACAAAGCAGTGATCTGGCCCAGCATCACATGTGCGGTTTTATCTAGAATTTGGGAGGAAAGAAACAATCGGATCTTCAACAATTGCTCAAAGTCCCTAAAGGAGATCCTTGAATTATCCATTTTTAATGCCTTTTCTTGGTGTAAACATTTACGGTTCCTTAAAGATCACAACCTCAGCTACTTAGTTGCAATTTGGAATATGACTATGTAATCCCATTTTATGGGCTCTTTTGTTTATCCCTTGGATATTTCATTCATTAATGAAATCATTTCTTATCCAAAAAAAAAAAAAAAAGAAAAAAGAACTTAGCCATGATAAAAAGAAACCTTATGAAGCTTTGTTTACTCAACATAAATAGTTACCAAGTTTAGAACTATTCTTCCATTTTATGTTAGTATTTCCTTTCCTTTTTTGTGCATTTAATTTTTATTGAACATTCTGGAAATATATTCACAGGATGGCCCCATCTAGAATTCATGTAACTTGTGCATTGGTCTACGACAAAACACCAACTGGACGAATTCACAAAGGTGTATGCTCAACTTGGATGAAGGTACTTCAGTATCATTTCATTATTATTATTAGTTGTTGAAATTCTTTGTTGACAAACCTCTACATATACGTAGCATAAACTGGGGAAGGGATAAAGTTTTGACAATTTTTCTGCACAGAATGCTATTTCACTGGAGGAGAGCCAAGAATGCAGTTGGGCACCCATTTATGTTAGGCAATCAAACTTCAAGCTTCCTGCAGATTCTAAATTGCCCATTATCATGATTGGTCCTGGAACGGGGTTGGCTCCTTTCAGGGGGTTCTTGCAGGTACCTACTTTTGCACTTGTTTTTATATACTGAATTCATCTTCACGCTACCAACTGTATCAGTTTGTATGATCCTTTTATTACATTTTGGTTTTATATTTGCAGGAAAGGTTAGCTCTGAAACAAGTTGGTGAGGAATTAGGACACTCCATATTGTTCTTTGGGTGCAGGAACAGGAAAATGGTAAGCATGGTGGATGCTATATTTTAGTTTGCATCCATTATGAGTTTTTATATAAACTGTTATTATTCTCTCTAGGATTACATCTATGAGGATGAGCTGAACAACTTTGTTGAAACTGGTGCACTTTCTGAGCTGGTTGTTGCGTTCTCACGTGAGGGGCCCTCTAAGGAATATGTGCAGCATAAAATGGTTGAAAAGGTGAACTTCAAAACCTGTTTCTACCGTATTGGCGTATTCAAGTATGTGTCCAAGTGTATTCATTTTTCGGTTTGACCTACATGCTAGAACTTCTTGTTTCTTGTTTCCTCTGCAGGCATCGGATATTTGGAATCTATTATCTCAAGGGGCTTACCTTTATGTTTGTGGTGACGCTAAGGGCATGGCCAGAGATGTCCACAGAACTCTTCATAACATTGTGCAAGAACAGGTTTCTTCATTACAATCCATCTTTATTCTCCGTTTACTGGTTTGATCAACATATGTTGGAAATGGAGCTCTACTAATATGAATTCGACCTTAGAAACTGTGTTGCATCTAACGACTTTATTCGTTCCCCTCGTCGAAACTTGTAGATTTCTATTGCCTCGACGAGTCCACTTCTTGTCGATCTCAATGAAATCATTCTATTTCTTATTTAAGCAAAAAGTTACTTACATTTTGGAAGAGCAGCCTAATTAGACCTTATTTCGACCATCCTTTACTAGTAAAAGTAGATCTTATTATTTTTAAGTTATTCCTTATTGATATGCTTGACCAAAGTTTTCGAAAGAGGTGGTCGGATTGACTCGTCCTGAATCCAATTATCCTCCCATTATGTCGTTGAGATTGATTTTTTCGTGATTTTATGTTTTTAGAAATGTGCTTTTAGCTCTTTCTAATCAGAATCTACTTGCGTCAATTTATCCAGGGATCTCTCGACAGCTCGAAGGCAGAGAGTATGGTTAAAAATCTTCAAATGAGTGGCAGGTATCTCCGTGATGTGTGGTAAAAACTTCCCATTCATATAAGCTTTTGGAGGAATGAGAGAAATATGGAAAAGAAAGTACTATTTTATATGCGTCAAGTAAATGAATTCTTAGAACAAAAAGGGCGCTCTTCCAGTGCTTGTTGAAGGGGGCAATTAAGGTCAGCTTTAAGCTAAGCTCTGCTCATTATTATGGCAGATAGCTCTGTGAGATTCATTTCTTTCTTTCTTTCTTTCTTTCTTTTTCAATTCCTTTCTCCTTATACAAAAGGATTCTTTGTTGTAATTGATAAACCTAATAAGTATGATGAGTAGGACTAGTTCATGAACTCCTGATTTTCCCTGTAAGAGCCAACAAAGATGGTTCAAATATCACACAAGACTCTTGTAATTCTCACCTTATTATATATACATAATATATTAGGGTCATATTTGGTTTTCATAAATGTGTTTGGAGAAGGGTTTCAAATCTCTGAGTTATTCGGCCTCACTTCAACCCAACATTTAAAGGACGAGGGATTCAAACCTTTGATTTCTTGGTCGAAGTCCTGCTATCTAATAGAGGTATGTTTTAAGTTAGCATTCTAATAAAGGTTTTCTTCTTCTTTTCTTGTTGCTTGCAATGTATGAATAAGTTTCTCATCGGACTTGTTTTGTCCCCCTTGAAATAGTGGAATTTGATTAATGAAAAACCGTTTATGTTAGTGGAAATTGTGTATTTAGTTGGTTTCGATATTTCTCTAATATCATGTTAATTTCTCTTATATGTCAGAATAATGTATTAATAACTTTCAAATGAAATCCATCCAAGCGTCAACATTGGTCTAACTTTAGATGTTTATAGGCCTTCTTAATTGATAAAATTATTAATTTAAAATTTTAATGGAGTTTAAACAATATTTTAAATAACAGGTTATAATTTAATATTTTCCCATCGTGTTTGATAAAGAGTTTTAATTTAGTTTAGGTTTAACTTTTATATTAATATTAGTTTATTTTGGTGTATATTGCTTTTTCTTTTTGGTAGAAAAAACAATAAATGCAGAGATGAAGTATTACATTTCGGATAAAGGGTTGAAAATACCCTTTTTGTCCTTGAGTTTTGAGTTTTCAAGGACGTGTGCATTTAGTCTTGATGTTTCAAATTGACCATTTTAGTCTTCAAATTTTCAAGAATAGATTTAAAAGGTCTTTCTACTATTAAATTTAGTGGTTTGATGACTTGGAAATTTTTATATTTTTAATATTTCTCTCTCCTCTCTCCCTCCGCTCCTCCTCTCTTAATCGTGAAGTTTATCGATTCTATTGTCTCTCTCTCCAATGGCTCTGTCTAGCAACTCGGACTCAACCGGACTCTAATTGGCCTTCATCTCAACATCCTCAAACCCAATTATTAGTTCCTCAATCTCAATTTAAACCCCCTAAATTTAGGCTGCAGCAGCTGTTTAACAATCAAAAGTCATGGATGAGGATGCCATTCCCCACCATCTCGCCAGATTTTTAATAAACTACTGCACTCTTCTGACGGTAAGTTGTTGCCGGAGTCTTCTTCGACATCACCTTGAACCACAATTTCCAATTTCGCATTTGGGGTTTCCTTCTTTTCATCAAACACTACCAATGAAGGACTTTGAAGTTGAAAATGAGTTAACTTCCGATTTGGTGATGAGAATCTTCATAAAGATGTAAACTTTTGTGTTGGGAGAGAGAGAAAACACCATAATCAACGGCAATGATGAAGATGAGAGCGTTGGAAATGAAGAACTAGAAAATAGAGCTGTTGAAGATATGAAAAAGACTTTTTTAGGGGGGAGAGGAGAGAAAGAAATATAAAAAACATAAGATGTTCCATGTCATTAAGTCACATCACTAACTAGTCAATTTTCTTGTTTAAATTTAAAAAAGTTTTTAGTAGAGGAACTTTTTAAACCTATTATTAAAAACTCGGGAACTAAAATGACCAATTTGGAACATTAGGGATTAAATGCACACATAATTCTCATAATAGGTGTCTGATCACTAAATTATAGTACGATTGACAAATTAGATAGGATTTAATGGATGAGAAAAAGTATACAAGAAAAAACGTAGTTTCTTAACCATGGATTGGTTGAATGGTAAATAAGGGATAGCACTTTGATAAAAAATTATGGGTTTAATCTTCAATCCATAGTTAGTTTATTCGACATTACCATTATTTCATTATTAAATTTGGATGGATTTTTTTTTTTAAAAAAAATTTATTTCTTAATCTCTCAGCCTCTTCTTTATCCCTCTCCCCCTAAGCCGTCTTCACTTCCCGACAACTATATTCTTTTCCATTTTCTTCTTGTGTTCTTTTTCCCCTCATCGTTCGTCCTCTCTCTTCCCCCTTCCTTCCTCATATTCAAAACCAAGAATACAGAAAAAAAAAAAAAAAAATAATAATAATAATAAAGAATACAGTGTTAGAAAATGGGAAAATAAGAGGGATGAGAGAAGAAGAAGAAGGGTTAGGAGAAAAGAAATTTGAGTTGTCCGCGTTGCCGACTACTGATATGAGGAAGAAGATGGAGGGGAATGGGAAGAGAGGGAAAGATAATAATGTTGACAAACAATTCTTTTATTTTAAAAAATTATAAAATTTCATATTATGAAGTTCAAAAAAAAAAAAATTTATTTTTTAAAACTAAAAGATAGGCCTCACCTTGGCTTTTCATTACAGATTATTGACAAAAGTAAAACTCAGAAACAAAGTTGTTGAGTTCGATGTAAATGTAATGTAACCTAATTCAAACTTAACCAAAAACATTTTATTGTCAAATCTCGACCCATAAGTTGTTGACTTTATCGTGAAATCACTTTTTTCTTGGGTCTTCGATTCGTTTAAGAGACGACAATGCACAAGCGAACACGCGAAGACTTGAGCATTCAACAGAGTTCATAATCAAATTAATTGATGCAAAAAATAAAAAAAAAAAGAAAAAAAACCCTCTAATTAAAGTTAAACTTGACATTGACAAGCGCTCTGTCACATGATTTTGAAATAGAATTAGGGGTTATTTATGAGTTGGATTGTTAGGAAGTTTTATTTCAAGGCTTTCTTCTTGGGTTAAAATTTAGGGCTTTCTACCCCTATAACCTAATTAAATAGATTTAATTATAAAATTGTTTTAAACTTCATATTTTTTTTCATTAATAGCCTAATGAGATGAAATATTACACAAAAATATGGTTCAAATGTCCATATCAATCTCCATAAATTTTAAAAGTTTTGAAAAATAATAATAAGAAAAAAATAGAAATAAAAAAACACACGTGGAAAAAAAATATACCATATCTATATGCATCAAATTGTTTTTTCCAAAACCATTTTATTTTCAAAATCAAATCTTTAAAAAATATGCCATATTTACGCTCATTAAATGAGTTTTTTTTTCCCAAAACTAGTACATGAAAGTCATGTGGGCTATAATACATCGTATATATGGGATTTATTTGTATATTTTGTTTTCAATTTCAAATATATATTAGTTTATTGCAAATAATCTGAGGATGTCATTTATCTTAATATAATATATGTGTGTATATATGACAAAATATGTAGAATATATGTCTCAATTTCAAATATATACATGTGTATACATGACAATGTAGTTACATTTGTGAAATATACTATTAAAAACTAGTTACATATCAAAATATTGAAAATAACACATAGTATATATGAAGAAACATAGTGCATATCATGGTACAATATTGAGCAATTAATAAAATATAGTATATATTGATAAAACAAAAATCAATGAAGATATATTTTGTAATATACTACATAAACATATAATACAAAACACATAAAACTTAACCTATTTTATTCCTAAATTGAAGCAATAATTACCATATAAGTGAAGGAATAAAATAATACTCATTAAATAATATCCCAACATTTATTACAATACGTACATCATTGATCGTGAAATAATGAATCTGATAAGATTTAATTGAATTTCATATGATTATTTATGATATATTAAATTGTAAAAGAATCAAAATCTTAATAAGAGAGATATTAAGTATGTTTATTATTCTAAAATATTGTATTATAGGAACAAATTGAAGGAAGGACCTTGGTTTAATTTTGGTTGATTCAAATACCAATTGCAAAAATGTTGTCATTATCATACTCAACCTCATTTATTGTCACCTTTTATTGATTTCTATTTAAAAAATTGGCTAGTTATATGTTTTGGTGCTATTTAGTCCTTTATATTTTAACATTTTTGTAATTATACACTCATGACCAAAAGTTGGAAATGGTTAAAATTGGCTTGTGGTAAAATCTAGATACTTAATGAGTTATTATAAATTTGGATGAGGAATTTTGTTTTCTAAATAATTAATGTTAAAAAATTTGTCAACTTCTTAAAATTTTAGAGGAAAATTTAGAAATTTTTTTCTTTAGGTGACCAAATTTCTTTTGGAGAAAAAAAAAATCTTGGTTAGAAAAGAGAGATGAGCGAGAGCGTGCGAAAAGAGAGTAACATAGAGAGAGATACATCATAGATATTAAAGAAAGAGTGCTAATAAAAGATGAGTGAGGTGATTAAATGCAAGACAAAAATAGAAAAACTAGCCTTAGAAATCGTGGAAAAATGAACATGAAGAAAGAATAGTACTTGGATCTGTCTCAAGATACACCAATCTTTGTGCATTTCACTCTAATCACACATGCTTAAAAAGAAGAAGAAGAAGTCTAGAAATTTATCACACGTCAAACTATAATTTGACAATTGGGTGAGATGCAAAAAAATGAATGTAACTAACATAGAATGTACTTAAGTATATTTAAATACAAAAAACTTCGATGTCGTAGTTTCTAAAATCTTACTTATATTTAAGAGACATTACATTTTTAAAAAATAAAAAACAAGATTAAAAAACAAGTTTCTATCATAAAAAGTTAGAAACTAAAAAAAGAAAAAAAAGTAGAACATTCTCAAACAAATTTTAACTATTGTGTCCTTCAACTAAAGTGTTAAATTCAACTTTCAATAACTTTGGCCTAAATGGAATGATACTAAAAGAGAGATTTTACAGTTTAATTTATCAGAAACTTTGGGCCTTTGGCCATCCACACCTGCTTAAACAAACCCTAATCTAGGATGCAAATTAGTGTTACTATAATTAGGTGGAACAACTAAGTGAGAATTAATTATTTGTTTTTGATAAATGTCAAAGGATGTATGGAGTTATTGTGATTTGTGATAAGTAAGGGGACTTGGGAAAAAAAGTTGGGATGGATTTGAAATGAATGTGATAGGGACATTGAGATCACAATGGGTTTAGGTGATGAAAATCTTATTATTGAAGTTAAAAGTAGGAAGGAGTTGGATTATTGCGAGTGTAACATTTGAGCTAAGTAGGGTAGACATGGGTCTAGATAAAGAAAAACAATTTCCTACAACGAACTCGATCTCGTGGATTTCTCTATGCGGGAATCTCGTCTTCCTTTGCTTCGTGAATATTCCTAGTTAGAGAGGTAATACCTAATAAAAATGTATTCTTTAAACTTAAAATTTGTTAGAAGGTAAAAAGAATACACAAATGAATAACAAGAACAATTTAAAGAGTGTTTAGGGCGCTGAGTTGATTATTATAGTTTGTGGGTTATAGTAATATGAAGGTTGTAATAGTTTGTGTTTGGAGTGCAATACTATTTTAGTATGAGATATAATAGTTTGTGTTTGAGACGCAAACTATTATTTTAGGATAAACATTGTAACAAATAATAAATACAGTAACAAAGAGAAATTTGAAATAATATTGCTATAGTTAATTGTAGGTTATAATAGGTATAAACACTGACTATTATAATTGGAGCCTCAAATATGGAGTGAGCTATTATAGTCCACTCCACTCACTTGAAGTTGGGGGCCACACATCCCCTTAAAGTGAAATATAATTTGGTTTCTCACCATAAAAAAATCTATAAGAAAGAATTGAGGTGACATTTTGATATAATAATGTGAGTGTTGACGGAGAAATTTCGATGGATCACAAACTGCCACATTATTAATTTAAATTAATGATTGATAAATTTGAGTCTAGTTACTAATTTATATATGTCCTTAAATTAAAATTAAAGACATGGAAGTTGGCAAATCAAATGACTCCACTTGTTTAAGTGTTGATCCATTCGGCAATGTCAGCCTATCCTATCAAATTATACCATGTGGCAATTGGGTTCGAAGCTAGGTTGGCCCGAGTTTATTAAAATAAATTGGGTCAAATGTAAATAAAGATCTATTAAAAAATAGATTAAATTAAGTCTAAGTCCAAAAGTTGGGCCTAATGCCAACCAAGCTTAAGCCAATATAGGGTCTCCCAAAATTCTATAATTAGAGGAGGCCACCTATCTTTTGAAGCATTCAATCAAGGGAGCCAACACTTAGACTCCTATTGATCCTTCGGTTAGAGTCTACAAGATTCTGACAGTAAGAGAATTTCAACATTCAGAATTCAAAGAATTTAAATACTATAAGACTCCAACAAATTGATGCATCTCCTCAACAAATTGAGTGTCTCTTCTTCAATGAATTGATTGTTTCTTCGTCATCTACAAATTGAAGAATGATCTCCCCAGATTTGAGAACAAACTTGCTTGCCCTCATATCAAAGTCAACAGGTCAACAAGTCAGATGTTGATCCAAAATGATCACGAAGCCAGGGGCCAATCCAAAATGATCAATGACAAAAACCGATCCAAATCGATTAACAAGCTAGAGGCAAATCCAAAACGATCAACAAGACAAAGACCAATTCAAATCGATCAATAAGTCAAAAGTCAATCCAAACCAATCAACAAACCAGAGGTTGATCATCCAATTGAAGCTCGAAGGCCGATCATGATCATCAAGCCCAAAGGTTGTTCATCCTGTTGCCACGTGCCGAGATGACACAGAGCGGTTGATCTCCTCGAAAAAGGGTTAATTTAAAAAGAAAAATGAGGAGTCACTACCATTCTTTTTACAGTATGATTGGACACTGAAGTACAATAGACAATTTTTAATTAAAAAATCAAAATGGTTTGTGAAAACTAAAGTTGAGTGCAGAAGTCATTTGTATATAGGGAAGATCTATCCTTGTTTAAAAAACGGTGGCCAAATTTCAAATATTGAATTAAAAATATTCTTTAATTTTTTTTAAAAAAATAATATCTTATTTCACCCTTCATTACTCCAATATTTGAAGTAATGATTCCATAAAATAAATGGAACGAATTCCATCAATTTGACTATTAATTGAGGAAAAATTCATCAATTTAATAAAGTGAGAAATTATTATATTTCCTCAAAATTCATCATAGAATAGTCTTTAAATAAAGGAAGATTTTTTAAACATTTAATTAAATTCATTTTTTCTTGAGATCAAATCTTGGACTCCAAAAGTGTGATCCCTCACTTTAAGAATTTCTTAGATTCCATCGTAGGATATTTTTTTAAGGAAAACAGACTTAAAAATAAGTTATTAGAAAAACAATTGATTAGGAAACCTTTTGAAATTATAGATTAATTTTTGAATGTTTGAAAACACAAAAAAAAAAATATAATTTTAAAGAAAAAAATAAACAATTCAAAAAGAATTTTATGAAAAATTTTAAAACTCAGAGAAATTTAAATGAGAAGAATTTTAAAACTTTGAGAAATTTTAATTAGAAATCAAATAAAATTCAATATAAAAACAATATATAAGAAAAATATAATTAAAGTATCATAATAAATTAAGCAAACATAAAAGGGCATAATGAAATTTAATAAAAAAATATTAGAGATTAAGAATATTTTACAAAAACATAACAAAAGATCTCGATTCCCAAAGAATCCACTCCCCAACTTAAGAATTATAAAAAGATTGGACTCCTAAATTTTCTAAATTCCGTTGTCGAATATTTTACAAAGTGCAAAGATTAAGAATATTAGAAAAACATTTTTTGCAACATCACATGCAAAATGTTAGTATAATAATATGATAAATGTGCTAAAAAAAATGGGTCAGATTCTACATGATTAAACTGATTTGTTTGATAGGCTGCATGCAAAAAGAGTTTACAGTAGGAAGGAAGAAATAAATCAAGCACCCCACTTACTTTTTCTCTCCATCTTCATTAAAAAAAAAAAAAGAAAAAAGAAAAAAAAAAAAAAAAAGAAAAAAGAAAAAAAAAACTTTTTGTGCTCAGACTCCAACTAAACTAGATCAACAGGCAGCGACTGGAGGGAGAAAGACGAAGGGGCTGTCATCCGATTGTTCCAAACTCCAGATCTTATCCCTTTGAGGCATCTTGAGTTTGAGGTATGGAACCAAACTGATGTGATGTGGCTTAATTAGGCACCTCTTTTGTTATTTCCATTACTTAAAGTGATTGTTACAAATAAATTTTATCCATCTCTGAATGTATACTAAAAAACTGAGTGGGTCTGAAGGCAAGACCAAATAGGTATGACCCACAATCTCGGACAGGACACGACTTATTCTATTGGCTAATTTAATGAACAAATCAACATATAAATAAAAAATAAATAAATGTAAATGTAAAATAAAATGTAATTTAATAACTATTTTGGAGGAGGAAAATAAAATGATAATAAAAAAACAAACATAAAAGAAGACAATAGAAGAAAACAAATTGAATACAAAGGGTAAATAAAATATTAAGAAGAGAAAGAGAAAAAAGATTAAAACAAAGCTCAAAAAGTAAATTGTAAAAAAAAGTAAGTGGTCGTAGCCATTGACGTGACCACACACATAAGAAAGAGAGGGGACGGAAGGGATGGGCCGCTCAAAAACTGGGGTCAGCGACAGACACATATACATATATATTAAAGAAAAAAAAAAAAAAAAAAACTAATTAAGTCTGGGAATCACCCAAACACATACATATCATATAATAATAATAATTTAAAAATTAACATATTTATTTAATTCTTTTATAATAAAAAATAAACCTATAACTACTTATTTTCTCCAAAAAAAATTTTCTACCGATCTACTCACAATTTTTTTTCAGCACACTTCAACACAAGAACATAACTTCATTCCTAGATATGTTTCCTTATTTTCTATTAAATTTTTTTTTTTAATCTCATCTCTTCTTTTTTACAGATATTTTTTCATTTTTCTTTAAACAAAAAAAAAAAAAAAACCCATAGAAAGGAAGATGACGAACAAAAATAAATAAATAAATAAAATAAAATAAGATAAATAAAACCGACCTCTAAAACAAATACATGTCAAAAAATTACATAATAACAAAAATAAAAATAAACAAAGTGAACAAATAAAAACAATAATAGGAGCTATTTTTGCTTATACCTTTTATTCCATCTCTAGAGAGAAGAAGAAGAATGAAGGATGAAATCCCGAACACGAAGCCACTTGTTGTGTGAGGTGTGGATCCTTAGGACAAAGTCTTTACCAAATGCAACCTCTAACTAAGTTAGGCCCTTTGTGTTCTTAGATTTTTGGATTTTTGGAGGGATTTTCTTTACTGTATTTGTAAATCTCTAGGGTTTGGAGGTCTATTGGCTTCTCCTCTAATTAGAAAAGAGGAGATTCTTTTTTGTGAAGAAAGGTTGCTTTCTAGGGTTTTTGTTGAGAAAGAAGGGATCGGAGATTGATGAGAAAAGAGAAAAAAAATGGGTGTGAAGGCTAGAGAGTTTTTTTTTTTTTTTTTTGGAAGAGAAAACGAGGTTTAATGAAAGTGGTAGCTAGGGTTCGGTGGAAGAGAAAAATTGGGTATTTAAAACCAAAAAACTTTGCTCCATTTTGCAAATTTCCTTTTAATGAATTTTATTTCAATTTTGAAAATTTGCCAAACTTGGCTTAAGCTCAAAATGAGTTGGGGCCTTTTGTCAATCAAATCCCAATTCAAAATTTTGCTCTTCTTGTCTTTTTTTTTTCAACCAACTTAGTTAATTTAATTAAACTACACAAACTTACCAAATTTTCACAAATGATAGTACGATGAAAATGAGATTTAATTAGCAAATAAACATGAAAAAAAAAAATGCAAATTTACATGTTGGTTCAAATTAGTTAAAAAAGACTAGACAAAATTAGGTGGCTACACGTCACGTCTAAGAAGATCAACAAATTCAAAGGCCGATCCTCCAAGAAGTTTGTCAAGTCCTTGAACTTTCAATTTTATCAATTATCCCCATGTAGTTTCCTATTAGTTGCAATTAGCCTCTTTTATTAAATTAATTTTTATTTATTTATAACTCAAAGAAGGCAAGCTTGTCATATTAAAGAAAAAAAAGGAAAGATTGGAGAGGAAATGTTTACTTTGGAGATGGAGATTTATGAAGTGCTTTAAGATTTGTATTTTTGTGCAAAGTCTAACAATCTGTTTCTGTACAGTTTTCTTCTTTGAGTAAAGATAAAATCTATAAACGGAGATGAATCAGAAGAGGAGCTAGCATTCGCAACCGACTTCAACAATTCCATGGAATTTTCTTCACTAGAATGTTTCACCCAACGTCAATGTTTAGAACTTTGGAACAACATCCTGCAAATTAATTGTTTATTCATGGAATTCAACCATGCAACTTCACACTTCACACTGCCATTGAAATATTAAGTTTAATGGCTTACCCTCCTCAAGATACTTATTAAAAAATCAAATGGGTATTGAATCCGGTTCATCAATGCATTGAATTTGAGCTAAATTATAAGTTTTCATATTATTATCTTTTGTTACTAGAATTGCAAATTTGAGGATTTTTTTTTTTTTTTGTTGTTTTTAAGAATTTTGCCGATAATTGTTTTCTTGCCTTGGATTGAAGGCTTTTCTTTCAAAAGGTTTTTAATTTAGTAAAAGTGTTTTCAGTCGATCATTGATCGACTTGGTCGGCCTCTGACTTATTGATCGATTTAGATCAACATCTAGCTTGTTGATTTATTTGGATCGGCCTTTAGTTTGTTGATCGATTTGGATCGACTATGTCTGGTTGATCAACTTGGATCAGACTCTTACTTACTGATCAACTTGTGATCTTTTGAGTTTGAGGAGATTGAATCTTCAATTTGTAGGTTGTGAAGAGATGATCAATTTGTTGAAATCTAGTCTTTGAATCATCTAAATCTTGAATTGTCTGAATTCTGAATCATGAAATTCTAATTCCGTTGACTTTGACTGAAGACTCTAGTTTCTAATTCATCTAAGCGAAGATTCAATGTACTTATGTTTGAATGTCAAATTACCAATCTTTGACTCAATGCACAAGACGAAGGGTGACCTCTGTTTATAGAGTTTTGGAAAGCCCTATATGGGCTTAGACTTGAGTTTTGTTGACTTTAGGCCTAAATATTATGACAAAGTTGGACCAAATTAGCTTGTTCAACCAATAGTTGTGATGAAGACACGTGGCATTATTAGAATCCAACCGTTATTGTCTTTAATTTTAATTTGAGACACATGTTAGTTTGTAATTAAACTCAAATTTCATGATTTGTAATTTTGTCATTAATTTAAGAAATGACATCACAATGTGATAGGTCCAAAATTTTGCATTCAATGGTGTTTACTATTTTCTACTCATACTAACATATTTTGTACCCAAAACATAGACTATTATAACTCACCTATATGATAACCAACTCAGCACCTCAAACATCTCATAAATTCTTCCTAACCATTTCAAACATTGAAAGGACGGATTGTCTCCTACCTTCCATAATGTAAGAGTCACTAATAATGTTAAGCAACATGTCACACTTGAAATGTGCACTACATGCATGATTTGTCCAATATTTTGTTGGTATTGCAATTAGCCGATTATGGGTTACTTTGTTTAATTGATTCAGCTTCTTCAATTCTTTTTCAAAGTCAAACTTACTGGTGGCTTTGCTGCATTCCACAATGCATCCTTGTAAACTGTACTTAAATTTACATATAAAAAAATGCAGACATTGATAAATATAACCTATTAATCTCATTTACAACATATTTGATTCATATTAATTATCCACAATATAGAAGCTACGTACCTTTGAAACGTTTCTTGAAATTGGAATATAAATGTCATCCATAGAAACAATGTTCAGCTTCAGTTGCTATTTGTTCAATAGTTTGGAATTAAACCCTAAAAAACAAACTAAAAAAAAAAAAAAAGTATTATCTTAATAACAAATAACATATAAACCTAAAAACTCAAATTTTAATAATAAATACCTTCTCTTGATTAGTAATAAACAACTATCTGCTCCTAATTCCTCCAAAAGCCACATTCAAGAATCCTTCAACCCAACATCCACTTAGGTGGGGGTTCTCCGTCTCCGCCTCCGTGGGAGAATTTAGACCGGGACAGGGGCGGGGATTCCCCGAGATAAAGCGAGACTGCGAGTTTAAATGCATGACCAAATTACTACCAATAAGTGGAGCGAGACAAAGAGAGAGCGAGAGCGGGACAGAAAGAGAGAGAGTGAGACAGAGCGAGATACATACATACATATAAACGGGCGGTCCGGGATAAATTAGGGCAGGGTCGAGGTCGAGCTGGGGCTGGGATACCCTCCCCGTCCCTGGACAGGTACTTGGAGAATGTCCCTGGTTTGACCCCATTTCCAGTCAAATCGGGAATTCCCTGACTCGATCTGGATGGGCGCTGTGAGTTTTTTTGCCAATCCTATATCCACTACAACCATACTAATTGAAAAAGTCCCATCATTTGCATCTACACCAACCATAATCTTCCTTATTAATGTCAGCATCCTCACTATTGTTATTGCACTCTTCCTCACCTTCAACATAAACTATTCTTGCTACAAAATAGGTGTACAAACTACCTATACCTTCGTAGTCACTATTCACAAAATTCACTAAGGCTACACTTCTATCACTAGTATCACTCTCCTCAACTTCCTCACCATGTGTATTCTCATGCATCAAAACTTTGAGAGTGGGTGCTTTACTTTATTTAATGTTGTTTTCCAAGTGCTCTACATAGATATGAATCAAATTCATATGTTTAAAAGCCTTTAATGTCTATTATTGGATATCTTAATCACTCCACAAAAGACTTAATCCTTCTTCAAAATCCATTCTTGAAATTAGAGATAATGATTTTTTTCTTTTTCCATTCTAATACACCTACCTCTATTATGTCCGCAAGGTTAGATATTATGTTTTGTTATTATCATGTAAGACAAATCGACCCCCTTAATGTATAGAAATGGTGAAGAGGTAGTCTATATCTGTGAAATGCATAAAACATTTTTTTTTTTTTTTTGAAAAAATAAAGAGTAAAAAATATCTCTATTCATTGATAGTCAAAATATCAACAACCATATCCAAACTCAAAATTTATCAAATTTCAAATCAATTCTAACTAAACAACTACGTATAGTGGTGAAAAAAATAGATCTTACCATTACTCGAAGAAGAAAAATGTATGAAAAATAGATTATTTGTGATGGGAACAAACCTTTCTCATTCCTGCAGCGAAAGCAATTAAATCAAACACTTGAATTTCATTTTATAATTAAAACATAGAAATTAAAAATTAAAGGGTTAAACATATTGATATACCTTTGTTAATGTAAGTGTTGCAGCAAAGTCTCCTCGAAATTCCTCCTTCTTCTCAATCTACCATCATGAGGTCTTCCTTATTCTGACTTTGGCAAGGATTTAACTTGTGAAAGCCTCTTTGAAAGAATTGAAGGAAATGAATTTTTTTTTTTCATATAACTGTTCTCTATATGATTATACTGAATAATCTCAAAACTTTCCTTAATAAAATCATTTATATAGGACGTTATATTAAAATGACTAAGTATGAATCATTATCAAATGATTTAATTATTCTATATTATATAGTTTTAATTTGAATCTTATTCAAATTAACTTCATAATAACTTTATAATAATGTATCTTAATGCATCTTAATAATAAATATATTTTTCCTTAAATTAACACATTAATTTGAATATTTCAAAATTTTCTTTTCAATACCATTGACCCATGTTAGTCCGTTGTGAGCTAGCAAGATGATCTTATGGACCTACAGATTATAAACACCAATGATCCAAGATGAATTAACTAAACTCTTTGACTATTTAATCTTCATTCATTAACTATAGGACAAACCACTATAGACCTCTAGTTGCATTCTTATGCATTATAGGACAAGTTACGTCCATCGATATAACCATTACATGGAAGTCGATTCTTCATGACTTGTTCGTAATTATAGTTGGATAAAATGTCCGTTTTACCCTTATAAGTACCTCTATCTCCTTAAGTGCCACAGATTCTCTAATGAACAATTTTTTTATAGTTCAACCATCAATCAAGTCCCTCTCAGGCCAATGAAAGGGTGGGGCCCCATTGCTCAAGTCCTAATTAAAATCAGCACTTAAGGAAACTACTCATCTACTTTTTCTATATGGGAATGAGTGAATTCCATTTTGTAAAATTATGTTTCCATCTCCTTATATGGTCAAGTCTACAAAATGGTTAGCATATTGAGTTGGCGATTCAGCTCATTCTCACCCATGTAAATCGTAGGAGGAGCCTTACATGCAAGAGTTCATAAATCACTCAAGATTAAGATTGAGTCACATATGATCATCCTGTAAATTATTAATCTTTTCAAACAATGGATTTATAGAGAGAGATTAAATATTTCATCGTCCAGTCTTATACAAACTATTTTTATAAGATACCCCATGTAACGATCCGACTTTTCTAAAAATCAGACCTTGGGTGTTACTATGCATGTAAATTTTGGAAAACACACATTTGACTAAAAATTGAAGTTAAAACAAAAAGATATTTACAAGTCATCATTACATGCATGGTAACGCCCAAGGTCTAATTTTTGGAAAAGTCTAGTCGTTGTAGATGGTATCGGAGTGGAACTTCTCCTAATAAGATATGGTTCAAGGACAAAGCAAGCGGAATCTAGTTAGCATGTGACGACCCGAGCTCAGGAGGGGGACATGAGTAAATCGAGATTACATCAGAATGAGAGGGTTCTTGAGGATATGAAAGTTTGGTTAATAAAGGGTTAAAAGAATTGAAAGTTACTACCTATACCAACAAGGTGCACCTTCCTTTTCAGTGGCTCAATCATAAGAACTCCACAGTTAAGTGTGCTTAGCTTGGAGCATTCATAGGAATTTTTCCTAGGATGCATGTGAGTGAGGACAAAGTATGCTGAAAGGACCCATGTTGGTTTCTGGGAATAACTTTCACTCTTATAAGCATTCAAGACAAGCAAGGATGACGTCACCTTGTGAGACATATCTCGTAGACATAGACTTTCTAGATGACCCTCAAACATTTTAACCGGAAAGCCTTTGTAAACAAATTAACACTGTTGTCTTTAGATGTAATTTTTGTGACAATCACGCATCCTCTTTGAACGATCTCTCTAATTAGATGATAATTCCTCTCTATATCATCCTCAACTTCTTGAAAAAATTTATGGACTAATTATGGACTTATCATCTTTAAAAAGAGATGATAAGTCTAATTATGTGGTTGGACTTATCATCTGTAGAAAAATGTTAGTAAATAATTCAGTTAATAAATGTGCAGACTTGACTATTTGACTCCTTATACCTTCACAACTACAAATCGCAATGTGTTCTTTAAGTGAGAAAACCTACTATACCCATCTTCCAATGCGCGGTATAGAACATCAAACTAGTTGTAGGTCATTTGTGTGAATTAAATGTGTTTACTACTATTCCTCTATAGCTTACGAGTGTCTTTATTATCCTTATTAAAGACTAGTATATTATCTCACTCTTAGTTGCTTTAAATATTTCCATACACTTACTTTTTCCAAAGGTTCATGTGCTACTGTTTTACCTTGATTTCCAGATGGAGAAAATCACTTTTTAAGTTAAAGAGCTTTTAAAGCAAAAAGAAGCAAATTGGATTAAAAAAAACATTCGGTTAACACAAGTAAACTGCTACAACATAGGGATTCTAGTCAAGGCTTACACTAGATAATTAGTTACACATAATCATGTTGCAGTATCAACAAACAGATAAAAGACTAATAAACAATAGTTTAGAAAAAACTTAATGTATGAATTGTCAGTATGTTGATCCTGCATCTTTTAGTTTCAACTAGGAGATTCTCCGAAGATCTCCAAATAATTCTACACAAGAGCCTCTCCTTATCTCTAAAACTTTCTCATCTCCTCCCCTCCTATATTTCGTGCTCATTGGTAGAAATCTTGGGTCCTTTTATAGAGAAATATATGAGACCCACTTGGTAGCCAAGTATGTTTCTGCAGGTTTAATTCAGACAACTTTTCAGATCTTTGCAACTTCCAAATGATTTGACTTGCTCAGATTGATTTGACAGTGCTTCAAGATAATGTAGGTTTAAGATATAAGGATGCCACAACATGTTGATGACTTGACAACTTCATGCACTTTGCCGTTTAGCTGATTTGACGTGCTCAAATGATAAGCTGACATCTCAGAGTAATGATGATCAATTTGTTGATTCAAAGCATGAAAACCATGTTGTAGCTTCGAATTTCGTCAATATGCTACAACATCAATTTTTCCATTAAGTCTTTTCAGCATGTGGGTGATTTGACGTGCTCAATTGCCCAGGTGGCGCGTTAAGATAAGGTGGGGCCATATGTCAGTTCAGAGTATGAAGATATTCCTGCATGTTATTACTCATGTAGTGTTGCAACATTATTTTCTACAAATTGGCGAATTTTACTCCAGCAGTAGCTTTGTATAGATTCTTACAACATGCTAACACCTTGCATTTCTTTTCTTATATATTTTTAATGGAATTCCAATGTTTATTTATCTCAAAACATGCCATGGGAAAGATTTATGATTTAAGGGCCTTAAAAGCTTACTTTCGTAAAAAAATCATTACCAAGATGAAGCTTAAGAGCAAAAGGTTTTCAAGCTTAATAGATGAATTATGGACTAAAACAAGGATCAAGATCTTGGGATATTAGATTTGACAATGCCGTCAAATCATATGACTTTGAATAAAATATTGATGAGCCTTGTATATATAAGAAAATCATCAAGAGAACAGTAGTTTTTCTTTGTCTTATATGTGGATGATATCTTACTCATTGAGAATAATCGATGTAGGCTTTCTCACTAACATTAAAGGATGGTTGGCTGCACAATTCCAAATGAAAGATTTTGGAGAAGTATAGTTTGTTCTAGGGATCCAAATTATAAGGGATTGCAAGAACAAAATGCTAGCATTGTCTTAGGCACTTATATCAACAAGATGCTTGCCAAGTATCTGATTTAAAATTTCAAGAAGAACCTCCCCCCCCCCCCCCCCCCCCCCCCCCCACAC
>QLSR01001493.1:784781-825251 GCA_031780015.1 Citrullus colocynthis
CATAAAAAAAAAAAAAAAAAAAAATGTCTGGAATATCTTATTCCTAAGTAAAGTATTGAAAGTTGAGTAACAAACATTGAATTTAACTTAACTAATAAATCTAAATTAAAAATTTAAGATATATTAAATGTATAATCTAAAATTGAATTACTCTTCTCGAAAAAGTTTAAATATCTATAAAAGAAAATGACACAAATCTAAAAGCTTAAACTTGTTTTGAAAAAAATAATTAAAAAAAATCCGGGCCCGACCATGTAAATGTCAAAGTAGGAACCGTTCGGCGACCGCAACGGAGCTATCTCATCATCTTCCCTTATGCATTTCTCTATTTAACTATTTCTATTTATTTATTTATATTATATTATATATTATATACCTTTCATTAATTACTTTTGCTTTTCCTTCACGCACATTGCCACAAATCCCAAACTTTTCTTTTACTAATTATAATATTATTATAAAAAATTATTAAAAAAATTATCAAACTATTTATCAATATAACTAGTGATAAATCATAATAAATTTATATTGATATCTATCCATATCTATCTAATAAAATAATAAATATTTTTTAAAACAATCCTATTATTACTCAAATTAGTAACAGATACGCCTTACACAACCTCNAATAGATGTTTATGCAAAATTTGAAAGTAGGTAATTTAGTGAAAACATCTAAGTTAAAAGTATAAATATTGAAACATAGAGACTAATTGAAAAAAAAAAAAAAAAAACACTCAAAACTAACTAAAAATGTATAGACTCAACCTAGGGACCAAAAATTTATTTATTTTTTCCTAAAAATATTTCATTTTAGTTTGTTCACTTGTCAAATGCTTATTTCTAACCTATATGGTTTGAAATTGTGCTCATATTAATATGGTAGTACGAATATTCAAAATCACGGCATTGATTTGTTAAAAATAAAGATAAGGATCGAAATGATTTTTTTTTTTTTTTTTTTTGGTTTAAATACTTTAATCACCATATTTTCAACTTTTAGTTTTTCATTTTACAGAAAGAGACTATTTTCTTATCTATAAGGTTTTAATATAAATTGTATATACAATGGAATCTCTTTAATAAAAATTTATAGTTATATTTTCGTAAAGTTAGTGAATGAAATGTTATGCTTAACATTTTACATGATAAATAATGAGATGCAATGAAAATGAAATTGAAGGGACCCAAAATGACTAGTTTCAAAAAGTATATGAACTAAAATAGACCTTTTGAAGTATATGAAACAAAATTAACATTTTGAAAGTACATAAACTAAAATGAATTATTGCCAAAGATACATTGATTAAATGATTATTTAAACCTCATGTTTTTGAAAATCTAACAACTAAATAGTAGACATTTTAACAGTTCAAGAATCAAAATCAAACAAGCTAATTAGCCTATTTTAATACAAAATTTAAATTATATCTAGGGGTGGCTATTCAAAAAGCAAAAACCAAATCGAACCAAAAACTTACTGAAATTGAAAAATGTGGTTCGGTGCGGTTTGAAAAGATCTTGATACCGAATAATTCGGTTGGGTTCGGTCAATTTTGAAAACTGAATTTGAAAGTAGTTTTTAACTTAAATATATATTTATTTGTATATTCTTTTTTTTAAAAAAAAAAAAGAAGCAAAACCTAATTTAAAACCGAATCATTTTTAATTTAAAGAGAAAACCTAAATCGAACTGAAACTATTTTTAATTATATATATATAATTCCACAAAAATTTTAAAACTTCTGATTTGGTTCAGTTTGACCACCAAATCGAACCGTTTCCATCCCTAGTCATATCTATAGTTTAAGATGTAGATGTCGATGAAACTGTCGAGGATTTTTTTTTACAAAAATGTAGATGGAAATATTGATAAAATACTGATGTAGATGGATATTAACCTCTCATACCGATATCGAACTCTAAAAGTATAACTATTAGATATCAATGAAAATATCATCATGTTAATGAAATTTAATACCATGTTATAGCTACATGGATCATCCACTATATACTTATTCTTAACCAAAAGCTTCATGTTTAACATTAAAGTCTCATATTAATAATTAATCGATTTTTGTTTTTTATTTTTTAAAACTTCCAAGTTATAATTTTTTTTTTTTTTTTTTTTATCTATTTCATAATATTGTATCAAATTTGAAGTCAAGTTTTGAAAACTAAGATCACATTTGATAACGATTTTGTTTTTTGTATTTGTTTTCTAAATTTATGCTTGTGATTTGAAACAAGTTGTCTTTGTGTTACCTCTAGAACAAATCACACGTTCAAGGGCCAATAAAGTACAGTAAGCTCTGAATTCGCTCATATAAATAGAGATGGATCAATTGAGGGGATTCATGGAACAAAAATGGATTAAAAGCTCTATAATTAGTTTTATATGATGTTATACGATGGAATTGAATTTTTTTTTTTTTGTTTTTCTTTTTAAATTAAAAATGATTTTGTTTTAAATTAGGTTTTGCTTTTTTTTTTTTTTTCTATTTTTTTTTTGTTTTTCTTTTTAAATTAAAAATGATTTTGTTTTAAATTAGGTTTTTTTTTTTTTTTAATTTTTTTTTTTTTTGTTTTTTTTTTTGCCTGAACAAGATAGGTTTTAAGGGTTTGGAGGAAACATTGTATGATTAGTTTTTGAATTTTGGGTTCGACTGAAATTCTCTTATTAATGAAAGAGTAAATTTATTCTCACTTTGTAATTCTTGAATTAGAATTATTTGTTAAGAACAGTCACGTAGGCCGGATCAAATTATAAGAACTACCCTTATAATTTCATCATATATATGAATTTGATTGTGTTAATCTAATCTGACAACGTATAATTTTGGATCTGTCACTAGATTTAATATTATGTTGGTTTGCGGATTTTAGGTGATTTATTAGTTTATATTAATTTAAACAACTTTTTATATGGTTTTTAATTAACTTTATTATTAAATTAATTTAGTTAGAGACAGCCTCTTTTGCATTCACAAGCAAACATGCTTTCACCCACCCTTCTCTTTGTATATATTATATAATATATATGACTATTTAATTATACTTAATTAGCTGTCACAATGTCAAGGATTTCTTCTCTTTTTATTTTTTCTTCTTTTTTACTTTTCCCTATAAATTTCATATATAATAATAGGTAATAAGTATAAAATGAGTTATGTTGGAACCCAAGTAATTTAATAGTCTTTTTTTTTTAAAAAAAAATAAATGAATATGATATGCATTTATTGATTGCTTTTTTAAAAACATAGTTCGATTTCTGTTTTGATTCTTATATATATATTTTTTAAGGTTTATTTTGATGTACTAAACTTTTTTTTTTTGTTTACTCTAACTTTTTTACGTTTAAAATATCTTTTTTGATTTTTCATATTTTTAGAAATAGATTGTTTTTTTCTATATCATTAATTTTTTAGAAATTATAACAAATAGCATAATTAGAAAAACAATCTAAAATTACAGCATATCTTTAAAATATTTACAAATATAGCAAATATTGACTAGTAAATTTTAATTTTTTTTAAATCCTTAGTTTGCCCTTCATCCCGTATTTTCTTTCTCACCCGATTTTATCTCTTCTCTCTCTCAGATTTTATCTCAGTCTCTCTCACTCTCGAGTTTATCTCTCTCCTTTATAAAAGCATCTTCCTTTTACTTAAAAAGTAATTATTATTATTATTTTTTTTTAAAAAAAAAATAGATGACTTTGGATCTTGAACCTAAGATTTGAGGGTGCATAATCATTCCATATAGTAGTTATCAATGACTATCACTAATAGTAGCTATCAATGGCTATTACGGATAGATACTATAAGTAATTTGAAAAAAATGGGAAGAAGAAGTGCGTGAAATGGTGAGTTGCACGTGGAATTTTTAGTCTGTTACCAAATATAGGCCTATTTTTATGCTATATATGTAATTATATTATCCTTATAGTACATATGCTATTATTTTGGATTTAATTGTCATTCATAGAACCAATCTTATAAATAAAAATATTTGTAGGGCTTTAATTGTCTATTGAAAGTGTTTTCGTAGTAAATGAAATTTGTGTTCAGATTTTGGAACAAAGGAGACAAAAGCTTGTTTCACAAAAAAAAGAAAAAAAAAAAAGGAAAAACTAAAAGTATATAGAGACTAAACTAGAGCATGTATGTATGTATATATAAACCCTAGTAGTTTAAATAATAAACTAAATTTAAATAGATTTATTTCTATTTTGTTCAAAGTTATAATCGCTTCATTTTGTTGATTTGTCAACCGTATGAACCCAAATACACCTACGTAATTTTGGAACTTTTGTCAAACATAGAAAGTTTATATTTTCTCAATAAAAAATATTCGTTTTAATAATTTTGGCTACTAGAAAATGAAACAAATTTTCACAAGTATTTTTGTAATATTTAATTTTTAATTATTACAAATAAAAAACCTAATTATTATGGAGCAAGTTTTCACTTCAATAATGCAAAAAATAATATAGAGTAAATTAAGAATATTTATGCATCAAAGTACTATCACAAGTTCTGAAATGAAGAAAAAAAATTACAACTTGGAAAAAAGAAAACATATGAATGAAGAACCACTTATTTATTTATAAAATGTATATTATATAATTTTAAATGTGAGGTATACACCTGTTATTTTTTTTTATTTGAAATTCAGGGAAATTGTTTACAAATTAAAAAATGGTAAAAGAACAGTATATTAAATTGCAAATTTTGTCAATTTTAATTCATTTCATCCCTTTAAGTTAAATGGTATGTTTTTGTCTATTTAATCATTGAACTTTAAAAAATATTAAATAAATCATCTTTAAGCCTTTTATTTAGTATTAAATAAATTTTTGATTTTCAAATTTTGGTGTCTAATTATTAAAAGGTCCTAGAATTATTCACATTTTTTTTAAATCACATAACTGCTGCTACAAAATTAATTAAAAATTTAAAATTTTCTTAAACGTAAAATTTAATTTTATACCAGATAGCAAGATTAGTTAATTTTTAAAATCTTTAGATATTTGATAATTTATTAGATATGAAATTAAAAATTTAGAAATATATTAGACATTTCTAAAATTAAAAAAAAAAATTATATATAGAAATGACGTATTAGATATATTTTAATTTAAATTATAAATGGTTACTTATAATTTCATTCACATGTACTTTCACTTTAGCGGTCCTTATGATCCGTGCCACAAATGAGTATTAAAAAAAAAAAAAGAAAAAAAAATTGTTAGCCTCATTAATGCCCCGATAAGGTTTATAAATAAATGTTGTTTTAGACTTTTTTTTTTTAATAAATAAATAAATTTTGTGTTAGACAACGTAGATACCATAGTGATGTTATGTTAATTTTTATTTTCTATAAGGTATTACTCACTGACAGTAAATAATGCAGAGATTAATAAATTAAAATTAATAAAGGCGTGATGAGGATATTATGAATATGTCAATCTAGTTGAGATATTCTTAGTGTGTGCCTACTGAAATTTTTCGACTTTTGTATCTTTAAAAAAAATAGTTTTTAAAATTTTTAATTTTTTTTTAGGAAACACTCAACAAAACAAAAATACAAAATAACATATCCTAAGAAACAAGTATAGAAAATGATTTGATTGCCTTCCGTTGCCTACGACGCAGAGTAAGAAAATATTATTAGAGATCCATCGATATTTTTTCTTAAAAAAAATGTTCAACCTTAAACTTAAACTTAAAGAAGCATTGTAATTTTACACTCAGAATCAATTTTCGTTAATTTGCCACTAATTTTAGCAAAAAACAAAAATATGTAGAAATCTTTATAAATTCATAATTTCAACGAAATAAAATTTTTCAAAAAGTAACTTCGACTAATACAAAAATTAACCATCAAATAACTTTATCAAAATTTATAAATTTTAGAAAGGAAAAAAAAGTTCTAATGTTTGTTTATCTCTAAAATTTTATCAACTTCACATCAACTTATATTCTATAACTAATTAAATACACGAGATTTTATTATTATTATTTTGTAACATTTTACCATTTTTTTTAAAGCTTAAGATTAAGACTAAAACCATTTATTTAAGTTAGATGAAATTAAAAGTTTTTAGAATTAAAATTTATGCAACAAATTGCAAAAATAAAGATGGGACGATGATCTTCAAAATAGTATGTCGTTTTTTATCCATTAAGCTATGTTCATATTTAAAAAAGGTATTGGGTCGGGTTTCCGACACTTGCTTGACTCTTTCCCGACATTTGTGCTCTCTCTCTCTAAAACCATTTTTTTTCTCTCTTTAATTTTTTTTTTTAATATTTAATATTTTTGGTCGTCTCTCGTATCCATATATACATATCATCATTTTTCTTCACCAAACAAACAAACCCAATTCTTTCTTTTCTCTCTCTAAATCTGATGAATGCCTTCCAGTCTCGAACAACACAATCCCCTGCTGCTGCTGCCGCCGCCGCTGCAGAGTATTTCAAGATGAGGCGGTGGCCGGAGAGGAGACTGGCTGAGGGGGAGGGGGAGGAGGATTTTGCGGCGGTGATTCCGCCGGTGACGGTGGTGCTGGAAGGGAGGGCGATCTGTCAGCGGATCAGCCTCCACAAACATGCAAGCTATGAGAGCCTAGCGAAGGCTCTGAGAAGGATGTTCGTCGACGATGACGACGGCGGCGGTGGTGAAAACTCCGGCGAGCGGCGGCTGGATTTGACGAACGCGGTTCCGGGTCATATTGTTGCTTATGAAGATATTGAAAATGATCTTCTTCTTGCTGGTGATCTCAATTGGAAGTTAGTACTACTACTCATCATCCATTTTTTTTCTCTCTCTCCAATTAGGTTTAAAATCTTTTTTTTTTTTTTTTCTTTTGGGGATTTTTTAATATATATATATATATATATATATATATATATTTCTTTTTTTTTTAAAAAAAATATAATTTGTTTGAAAATTTTGAGGTTGCTAGTTGGCATTGAATCTCATTATTCTTGAAGTTTGTTGAGATTATTTGAAGAGAAAAATTAATTAGAAAAGAAACCTTCTCAAATTTTTCATTTGTTCTAATTTTTAAAAATTATGTTTATAAATAATATTTTTTATTTTTAAGATTTGTGAAAGCTATCCCATGAAAATTTATAAATTTAAAAAAAAATCTTATTAAACAATATGTTATTTATATTTATACCTATTTGATAATCATTTCGTTTTTTAACACTAAACCTATAAACGTTTGTTGATTTCTTTGTGTCTTATATTATTTACTTTTCAGGATTGTTAAGTTATTTTAAAACTAAAAAATAGTTTTTAAAATTTATTTTTGTGTTTAAAATTTGATTAAAAATTTAATTGTGTAGTAAGAAAATTAAAGATGAAAATTATGATAAGTAAATGGTAAGAAAACACGATGCTTTTAAAAAAATAAAAATGAAAAATCAAATGACTCCTAAACCCAATGTTAATTTTTCAGTGGTTGCAATTGGATCACAACAAGCTTAAATTTTTCTTTTGAAATATTATTAAAGCAAACTCCCTAAGTGTAGGTTACAGTTGCTACAAAGTTTTGTGTTCATTGGTGTTCATATTCAAAATTACACACAATATAATTGGGGTTTTCTTTCCTTTCGTTTGTTTAATTCTTTTTATATTATTAATCTAAACTTGCAGTTAGTATAGTAAGGATGTGATAAAAAATTTATTTTTTATTTCTGAAAAACATATTTGTGCATTAGAATTTTTTTTTTTTTTATAAAAAAACTTTTCATATACTATGCTTTAAATTTAATTAAAAAAATTCTAAAATGTGTATAGAAACTAAAATCATGATCAAAGACAAAGAATTGTGTACTCAAGAAATGAAAAAAAAAAAAAAAAGATTTCGAGGTTAGGGAACCAATTTAATTTTTTTTTTTTTCAAAAACACAAGACTGAAATAAAATCACCTAGAAATATTAACACAATTAAAGTAAAATAGTTCCTTTACCAAAATAGTTCCTTTGATAATCATTCGAATTTTTATTTTTGTTTTTGAAAATTAAGTCTATAGAGATTATTTTTACCTTTTGTTATCCACTTTTTACCAATGGTTTAAAAAACCAAGTCAAAATTTGAGAACTAAAAAAGTAACATTAAAGACTTGTTTTTATTTTTGGAATTTGGGTTAGAATTCAACTATTGTACTTTAAGAAAGATACAAATCAATATAAGAAATGATAAGAAAATAAGCTTACTTTTTTAAAACCAAGGAGAAATTCTACCATTCAACTATATCCGCATTTTTTTTATCTGCAATGTATAGTATACATCAGTGCAGAGCTAGCCTATTATACTTGGCTATTAATACTAGGTTAGAGTATACTAGGCTATTTTTATATAATTTCTATCTTTATATAATTTATATATCGATTTAACCAATTATATATATATAATATATTTACTATATTTTATATTAAAGTATATTTTATACTATACTATTTCTTTTTCTAATATTTGGAATTAATCTTTATAACTAAATTAAGATAATTATATATCTTTTTTTCTATATAATTATATATAATATATAGTTTCTCTATTATCAATATCTAAGTATTATTATATACTTTAAGATATATTATTTTTATGTGAATTATGTAAGATATATTAAATTTTGACAATAGAAGCAAGAGACCCCTCCCCTTATTCTTTCGAATTGTGAGACATATTAAAATGCAATATAAGTCCTAAAAATAAAAAATGAAATGGTAACCAAATGAGGCATTAGTTTTTAGTTTTCTAGTTTTGAAATTTATGTTTATTTCCTTTCAATTTTTTAATTATTCTTTTTTATTAAAAAAAAAAAAGAAAACACTTGAAATTCTAAAAAAAAACTATTTTGAAACTCCTTTTTTTTTTTTAAATTTTCAAAACTTGTTTTTGGATAACAAAGATACACTTATGGGTAAAAATAGGGTTTATTAAGCTTAATTTCAATTCAAAGTTATATATAATCGATGGATTAACTTTTAGAATTGGGGACGACTAGAAAAGTAAAAAGCAAAATTTTTGGATTTTAAAACATAAAATGATTTTGTTTCGTTTTTCTTCTCTACAAAAATTATGTAAATAAAAAAGAATAATTAATAATATGAATTTTGTGTGTGTGACAGTGATTTTGTGCGGGTGGCGAAGAGAATTCGAATACTGCCAGTAAAAGCAAATTCAAGGAGGGGAAGAGGAAATTAAATTAATATATGTGTTAAATATATATTTTATGGGAGCCATTTGTATTAATTAATATTATCTTATAATTATGATTTCTTTCAAAAAAAGAAGAAAAAAGAAAAAAGAAAGAAATAATAAGATTTTCCCTTTTGTTTAATGTTATTGAATGCTCCCATCTGTGTTCACTCTAATCAAAATATTAAAACCAACTTCTAAGCATAATATATTATAATATAAATATATATAGTTATGTTGTACCTTTTCTCTCTCTTAATTGAAGATTTCATTATAACTCTTAATTCTTTTGTTTAAATTTTGTTACCACATTATAGTTTCTCTAGGTAGATCTTTACTTCATAGTTTAGGGTTTAAAGAAAAAAATCAAAACTTTTGAAATAGGGTTCGGTAACTTTTATACTTCTTATATTTTGATTTTTAAATGGTATTTAAAAAAATATATATTTGTAACTTTTTTTTTTTTTGTTAGTTTAAACTAAGATGATGATCTAATAAATATTTGTGTCTTTTTCTTTTTTTCTTAATAATAACATGGAGGAGGGAGAATCCCGGACTAAAAGTTGGTAGTACATGATATTTTATGATATTTTCGATGTTTTGGTTTATTCAAAATTTGAAACATAAACTACTATATATATAATAATGGTCTAGGTAGAAAGTTAATAAAAATATATAAAATTAAAGAACAATATATTAAAAAAAGTTAAAAAATTTTTTTAATGACAAAATTGTTGAAAACATTTATAAATATAACTATAGAACTTTAAAAATTAAAATAAAATTTAGATTGAGCTAAAATAGAGTTTAGATTGAGTTTTCTAAAGTAGTGCATTAATAATGTAAATGAAATTAGTTTGAAAACATTTCTATTTATTTAAGCATTAAGGTTTCTTTATAGAATGAAGCTACAAAGATAGATCAAGAAATTACTAGTTTGGTCTATATAACATTAATGAGTTCATTAAGCTTAATAAATAAGGCCACCCTAATTAATTCTACAAAGTTTAAATAATTTTGCAACATGTTTCATCACGCACAGTTAGGTTAGAAACTTGTATCCGTCATGAGAAACAATTAAGTCATATATATATATATATATATATATATATATATATCTTCCAACGTTAAAGAAGGTAGTGCATGTAAAGTATATAGGAGGTCAATCAAAAAAAGAATTGTTAATTAATCAAAGGTCCAATTAATTCCGCGTCTGTTTTGTAAATATGCAATCACAAATAATTCAACAAAACTCCTCGGACACAAGTCCTAGTTGTTGCACAACAGTCCATTCCCCAGCTTTGCTTGTGCTAAGAAGCTGCCCCTTACTCACCCCTCTTCAGCATCTATAAAAAAAGACTTTTCTCTTTGAATAATATAATAAGGTTAAGTCAAGTTTTTTGAAGCAAGCTACTACTCTGTCAATAACCGAGTCGGATCTGGTGTATCATAAGGATTTGTCTTTTCTATTGATTTGGATCAAAAACAATTCTTGAATGAGTTCTTGTCCCTGTTTTTTTTAAGGAAAGAATTAGTTTGTTGCTCTAGTGAGCAATTTCTCTTTCCAAGCTATCGAATTCTTCGATTGGTTGTTATCAATTAATTTACATTTTTTTTGGCGCCGACTCACACATATAATGTATGTCTGATTGTTTTAATTCAGGGCCAAGAGATGCAATACATGGCAACCAATGTCGATACTCACTTTGGTCTACTATTAAGTAGTTAGGTTACATATATATATATATATATATATATATATATATATATATATATATATATATATATATATTTGGTTTGATGGCTCGCACATATAGTCCAATGTTTCAATCGTTTTAGTTCCTTTGGCATTTTTTTAAGTTGTAGTTAAAGGAAAGAAAAATTGATGCTTTGGAAAGAGAAACAGTTGTTTGTTTGTTGAGTTTAATAATTTGAACATTATTTAACTTTTGGTCGAGATTAAAATGTCTCCACTGATTAAACTATATTTATATATTTGACTTTTAGAGAATATGTTAGAGAAAGAAGAGCAGAGATACATATTTGGATAGAAAAGTGTGTATTATCGATGAGCAATGAGTTAGAGATGTAATTAATCAGATCTCGTTTGATAAACCGTTTGTGATTTTTGGATTTCTGGTTTTTGAAAATCAAGCTTAATTCTTTCTATTTTTTTTGCAATAATTTGCATTTGTCATAAATAATAGAGTTGAATTCTTAGCCAAATTCTAAAAACAAAAGCAAATTTAATTTTTAAAATCTACTTTTTTTAATTTTCAAAATTTGACTTGATTTTTAAAAACATTGATAAAAGTAGATAATAAAGCAATAAATCTAGAGATGGAATAAGTGTTTATAAGCTTAAATTTTCAAAAAATAAAAACAAAAAACTAAAGCCCCATTTTGTTTTTTGATTTTGTTTTTAAAAATTAAGTCTATAAACACTGCTTCTACCTTTAAATTTATTCCTTTGTTATCTACTTTTTACCAATGGTTTAAAAAGCCAAGCCAAAATTTTAAAACTAAAAAAAAAAAAAAATTAAAAAAAAAATTTTTAAAAACTTGTTTTTGTTTTTAGAATTTGGCAAATAATTCAACTATTGTTGTTAAGAGAGATGCAAATCAATGTAAGAAATGGGAAATAAATAAGCTTTATTTTAAAAAAACAAAAACTGAAAACAAAATAGTTTCCAAACGGGTCTAAATGGTTACCAAAAGAAGTCTTACCTAATAGTTTTATATATATATATATATATATATATATATATATATATATATATATATATATATATATTTAAAAAAAAAAAAAGAAGAAGAAGAAGAAGACCATCTATTATTTTATGCAAGTGAGAATATTTTTAAAATTTTACAATTCTAAAGTGTAACTTTGGCAGCAATAAATTAAATTGCTTAGGTCGGATTTAGTAATATTTTATTTTTTATCTTTAATATTTTTTTTTAAAAATTAAGCTTATAAACATCCTTTATTCATAATTTTTTTTTGGTTATGTTATCTACGTTTTACTAATATTTTAGAAAACTAAGTTAAATTTTGAAAAAAAAATAGATTTTAAAAACTTAATCTTATTTTTAAAATTTGACTAAAAATTTAATTTTTTTTATTTAAAAAAATGTTAAAAGTTAGAAGAAATTGAAAGAAATGTTGCTTAATTTTAAGAAACCAAATAATTTTCAAACAAAATTGTAGTGATTGTGCATGTTAATTTATCTCATATAAATAAAAAAATAAATGTATATATATAAAGTTCATATTTGTTTTCCTATTAGATAATGTTTTCATACTATATAATCAGACCTTTGTTAAGCCTAACCTTATCATATAACTTATATAAATTTATATATTTTGACAAGTCACATAATGAAAGTATCTATACTTTTCAAAGACTTAATAATTGTATATACTTCTATTTTTTATTTTATGGTAAGAAAAGGATAAAGGTTTTTTTCTTCAACCTAAAGAAATAATATATGATTTTATCTCTATCGACTATTTTCAAATATAATAAAATGAACAAAAATATTTACAAATATCGAAAAATTTTATTGTCTATTAGCGATAAACCGCGATAGACAGTGAAATTTTTCTATATTTGTAAATATTTTGATATTTTTTCATTTATAATAACTTTCCTTTTAAATTCGGTATACCATTTTAAAAGTTTCAATCCTCTTCTCGTATGTATTAATTTTTCTTTTCATTTAAGTTCTTAAATCACTAAATATTGAAAGAAAGACTATATATGAATTTGAAATAGGAATATGTTTGATATTTTTCATTCATTATTTGTTTTCCCCCTTTTCTATGAAGTAGAAATAGAAATCTGTTTGATAATTATTTTTGTTTCTTGTATTTGAAAAAAAAAAAAAAACAGAAATAAAGACTTGTTTGATAACTATTTAATTTGTTTCTTGTTTTTGATCTATTTTATCTTACTTCTTCCCTCATTTATTATTTAAATATAATTTAGTTATATAATATAAAAACTATATAACAACCATTAAATATATATAAAAAAATAATTATCAAAAGTTTACATTATCTAATATAAATAAATATTGGTATAGAATTGACAAAATCCTTCAAATGAGAAATATGAACTTGAAACAAATACTAAACTTTATCAAACAAACCCTAAGTAATTTTAAATTGATTTAAAATAGAATAAAGCAAAAATAGTTATGAATCACCCATCATAAGATATCAATATTAATTTACTTTCGATGTTATAATAAAGGAACATGTCATTCCAAAATGAGCCAAACTCAACGATAATTGGTATTACTTTTCTCTCTAGAGATCATCGGAGATTCAATCTCTGGTTGTTAAAAAAAATACATATTAATAAAATAAGGAAAAAGAAAATATGGTAGAGTCCTCCCTTCTCAAAAATTATTTTGGAGACATTTTTTATTCTTTAATAAAAAAAATTAAAAAAAGAAATGTGTCTAAAACATTCATCGATTGTCAGATAATAATTGTAGAAAACAAAAATGAAAGCTACTTTAATTTTTTTTAAGAAAAAACAAAAATTGAATTAAAACATGTCTAGAATATATAATAGTGTTTTCATCGTACGACATTAAATTAAAAAAATTATTTGGAAAATAATTATAGGGGAAAAAAATGAAAAAGAAATTTGAAAAGGAAGAACTAAAGAGGAAAAAGGTGATAAAATGGTATAAGAAAACAAAGTTTGGGAGTCACCAAAGAAAGCATAGGAATTAGCAAAGCATGTGCTTTAAATATATACACTGTTGATTTGTACGTATAAACAGGCTTTTTAATTGTCAACTTATAAATGTTGGTTCCCATTTCCATCTAATTAATTATCTCATTAATTGTTTGTCTGTGGATCATTATAACCTCCTTTTTCTTTTGGTCCCAAATGCTATTATTACAAAATAATACACAATAACTCACAAACCTAAAACTACTCAAAATAATAAAAAATACTTACATGTTAGTTGGGTTGCACACATATTTTTTTCGTCTATTTTAATCGTCTAACTACAGTTTGACATGTGATAATTTTTTTAATATTGTGATTTTTTCCTCATATTGTGTTGGTAGATTGGAATGTAAAAAATGAATGTAATTCAATTAGAAGGTAAGTATTGTTAAAAAGATGTTAAAATATTATTTTAGTCTTACATTTTGACTTTTATTTATGTACTTTCAAATGTATATTTTTAATAAATCTTAAATTTAATTATTTAAGTTTAATTTTTATTGAAATTAGTTTGCTAATACTAATCATTTTCACGTGAGAAATCTCTACTTTTAAAATTTAAAGAGAAAATACTAATATAAATTTTTAAAGAAAATAGTTAAAAGACACGTCCAATGCATGCCAAAGCTCGTTGTTTTAATTGAAAGAAAAAAAAGTAAAAAATCAAAGTACTTATTTTATAAGTTGATTGGATGTCTTGCACGTGATTTAAGAATTTTGAAACGTAATTTTGTAAGATAATATTTAAAATTTGAATAAATATATTTCATGTTTGATGATTAAAATTAAAATCCATAAATAGTTGAAATAGAATTTGTAAATTAATTAAAATTAAAAAGAAGTGACATAATATGATACTTTATCACCTCAGAGAAAATTGCTTGGGTTTTCTTCTAGAAGATTGATTTCTAGGGGGAAAAAAATGAAGTGTTTAAAAACTTTAAATCTTAATTATATGAGAATATCTTTATAAAGGATACTTTAGGCATTCATCGATGTTAGTTTTTCTTTGAGACTTTGTCATGCATACAACAAATAGCAATACGGAACAACAAAACGTTTCATTTTAATTAGTTTAAATGGAAAACAAAAATAAAAGAACAACAACATCATTGTTGCCACGTGCCCAAGACGACGTAGAGCAACCGACATCCTCAAAACGGGTTAATTTTAAAAGAAAATAAAAAGGAGTCGCCACCAATCTTTTTTACGGTGTGATTGGACACCGAAGTAAAATAAACAATTTTTAATAAAAAAAAAAACAAAAATGGTCTAAAAAACTAGAGTTGAGTTTGTGAGTCATTTGTGTATGGGGAATGTGTTAGCACCACACAACATCCGTTTAGAAAACGGTGGGCAAATTCTAAATCTTGAATTAAAAAATATTCTTTATTGTTCTTTTTTTTCTTAAAAAAAAATGTCTTATTTATTTTGCCCTCATTACTTCAATATTTGAAGCAATAATACCATAAAATAAGTGGAATAACTTCTATTCGACGAGATTTCCGAAGAAATTTAATTTGTGGAACTTGAGCTTCATATTTGTATTAGTTTCAATTTTGTGAGTACAATCTCTAATATATTTGATACTTTGATTCTTTCTCTCAAAGAAAAGTAAACACGTGCGATTTGAGATCTTTTATGAAATTTTTCTCTCAAGGTCTTCAACTCCAGGGTCTTCAATCTTTGGATTTTTAAATCTTTAACTTCTTTGGAATTTCAGGGGCTTCAATCTTCAGAGTTTGTGAGCTTGGGAGCTTCGGTCTTTAGATTTTGAGCTTCAGCCTTCAATTCTTCAGAATCTGGATTTCCAGAGCTTCAACACTTTTCTTCCCTCTCCAAAAAGGCTCCCCCAAGTGAAGAGATAAAGCCTCTATTTATAGAGTTTCTATGAGCCTTCATGGGCTTGGGCCTAATTGCTTTTGGGCCCAAAAATTGGGATTGGGCTTGGGCCCAATATCTTCTTTGGCCCAAAAAATTCACAATGGGCTTGAATTAGGTTGGGCTTTTGACCCGAGCGGCTTTAATTACTCGGCCCAATCTGATTTATAAATTCCACAATGCATTTGGACTTTGTTATGATGATGTGGCGAAATTTGATTGGCTGAAATTTCTCATTCAACAAATGTCCCCTTTTCGAGATTTTTGCACGTGTATGAGTGGATGAATCTTGAAAAAGAAGATAAAGTTGGAATCAAAATACAAATTATACGTTCTTGATTTTGACTCTATTGGATATGTCAATTTAATCAAACTTATGAATTTAGTACGTAAATTTGATTTAAATTCTGCGTATCTGACACACACTTTTTTGCAACTTATCAAAACATGAATTTGGAGTCAAACGTTTTGATTTTTATTATTAACACCATCTCCAATTTAAACTTTAGCAAAATTCGTGCTCTATCTAATTCAAAATTGAATTTGGAGTTGAGTTGAATTTCTATCCGAAATGTCTTAATTGAATGTGGGATAGAATTCGGGGTGAATTTGAATTTCAATCGATTTTAGTTAAAAAATTAGAATATGCCCAAATTTTGACTTGAGAAAGATTTGGTTTTGGATATAATTTGAACTTAATCCAAATTTTGGTTTGGATTTGGATCACACTCTAATTTATACCCATATTTTGAGCTAAGAAGCGAGTGTTTACCCCAATTTTGACTTCGAATTTGAAATATGATTTTGATTTTATTTCACTCCCGATTTGGGGATACAATTTGGGACTAAATCAATTTTTGATTTAAGAAGTATTTGATTGTGGAATATAATTTGAATGCAATCCAGGATTTTGTTTGGATTTGAATTGGGATTTGGGTCAAGTTAAACTAAGAGTTTAGAGGTTTGAGATTCCTAAATCTGTTTGGATACTAAAAGAAAGAAGGGAAATTCCCTAAATTGCGCGCGGAATCCTGTCGTCGTTTGGCTATATATACATGAAAGTACAATGCTTCCATCATTCCCAATTTGCTCCGCCTTCGCTGCTGCAGCTACTATTGAAATTACCGGAAGCCGCCGGAGTATTCTGCTGCTGTTATCAGAAGCCGTGGAACGCCGCCGGAGGTGCATCGTCGTCGCGTTGCCATTCCGTGTCGGGTAACCCATTCCACCAAAGTTTCGCCGACCACTGCAAGTTATATAATAATGGGATTGAGAGTCGGAGCGAAGACGAGTTGCGATGGGGAGGCGAGACAGCGTGAAAAGCAAAAGTCGGGAAGTAGTCTGAGCGAGAGAGCGAGTGAGCGAGAGTTGAGCAAGACAGCGAGAGAGCAAGAGAGAGGAAGAGCGAGAGTTGAGCGAGAGTCTGAAAGAGCGAAAGTTGAGCGAGAGTCTGAGAGTTGAGCGACTTTTTTTTTTTCTCTCTTTCTTTTGCGCGCTATTGTCATTATTTTCGGCCCTAATGACTTACTCCCCTTGTTTGTAGGCTAACTTGCATCCCAACGAAACAACTCTCCTTTTTTTTTTTGGGTGCTCGTAATCCTTCTTGCCAACGGTTGATTTAACGTATCCACTATGGACTCAGTGCGTGACAACTTGAATTACTAATTTGTCATCCTTTGTTGCTTTAGTGCATGAAGATTTGAGTGACTGACTCACCGCCCTTTTTGCTGCCTTGGCGCATGAAGATTTAAATTGTTGATCCGCTGTCTCTCTACAGGTAGGGACGACCCCAGAGCTCTGAACTATTGAGTTAAGGATGAGCCCAGGAAGATCTTAGTGACTATGGCCCGCCGTCACCTTACAGGTAGGGATGACCCTGTGTCTTTGAACTATTGAATTAGGGATGAGCCCAGGAAGATCTTAGCGATTTGAAGGTCTTAGCGACTGAAGTTCGCCGTCACCCTACAGGTAAGGATGACCCTGGGTCTTTGAACTATTGAATTAGGGATGAGCCCAGGAAGATCTTAGCGATTTGAAGGTCTTAGCAACTGAAGTTCGTCGTCACCCTACAGGTAAGGATGACCCTAGGTCTTTGAACTATTGAATTAGGGATAAGCCCAGGAAGATCTTAGCGATTTGAAGGTCTTAGCAACTGAAGTTCGCCGTCACCATACAGGTAGGGATGACCCTGGGCCTCTGAACTATTGAATTAGGGATGAGTCTAGGAAGATCTTAGCGATTTGAAGGTCTTAGCGACTGAAGTTCGCCGTCACCCTACAGGTAGGGATGACCCTGGGTCTTTGAACTATTGAATTAGGGATGAGCCCAGGAAGATCTTAGCGATTTGAAGGTCTTAGCGACTGAAGTTCGCTGTCCCCTCTAGGTAGGGATGACCCTGGGACTTTGAACTATTGAATTAGGGATGAGCCTAGGAAGATCTTAGCAATTTGAAGGTCTTAGCGACTGAAGTTCGCTGTCCCCTCTAGGTAGGGATGACCCTGGGACTTTGAACTATTGAATTAGGGATGAGCCTAGGAAGATCTTAGCAATTTGAAGGTCTTAGCGACTGAAGTTCGCTGTCCCCTCTAGGTAGGGATGACCCTGGGACTTTGAACTATTGAATTAGGGATGAGCCTAGGAAGATCTTAGCAATTTGAAGGTCTTAGCGACTGAAGTTCGCTGTCCCCTCTAGGTAGGGATGACCCTGGGACTTTGAACTATTGAATTAGGGATGAGCCCAGGAAGATCTTAGCGATTTGAAGGTCTTAGCGACTGAAGTTCGCTGTCCCCTATAGGTAGGGATGACCCTGGGACTTTGAACTATTGAATTAGGGATGAGCCTAGGAAGATCTTAGCAATTTGAAGGTCTTAGCGACTGAAGTTCGCCGTCACCCTACAGGTAGGGATGACCCTGGGTCTTTGAACTATTGAATTAGGGATGAGCCCAAGAAAATCTTAGCGATTTGAAGGTCTTAGCGACTGAAGTTCGCTATCACCCTACAGGTAGGGATGATCCTGGGTCTCGGAACTATTGAATTAGGGATGAGCTAGGAAGATCTTAGCGATTTGAAGGTCTTAGCGATTGAAGTTCGCCATCACCTTACAGGTAGGGATGACCCTGGGTCTTTGAACTATTGAATTAGGGATAAGCCCAGGAAGATCTTAGCGATTTGAATTTTGACCCTAGGATTGGGCACGCCTAGGGGTGGTGATGTTGCGATGTCGATATTAGGGGGAGACAATTTTTTTTGGAATATGTTCACGTCTGCTTCACCATTCAAAACTTTGATGTCTCTATTTCTTCTAGATCGGGTAATTAAGACCTAACTTCTTATGGTGACGTGGACAATAGTTTACTTTGCGGAGCATATCTCGTCTGGAAAGCATAGCTCGTGATCCTTGCAGAGGCACCTGCCTATAAAGAGTGGACTTACCTTTACTATGGAGGGGCCCCAAACTGGTTTCTTTTCAGATATTTGGCCAGAGTTAGATGACAATATGTCCCTCTTCGAGCTATCTGTTGAGGTGCCTTTTCATCAGGGGGAAAAGGTGTGGATCCTAAGGTCGCCGATTCATGACATGGCCCCTTCCCTGGATCGATTGTTAACTCTCGGGCGGCGCATGCTGGAGGGCGAGACCCGCTAAAGCACCATTGTGAAAGTCCCAGGTGAATTCACTTTTATCAACTGCTATTGGGAATGGTTGGAGCTTGTAGTTAGCTGAAATGAACGGTTTCTTCACAACGTTCGTTTGTTTAATGCGGTGATGGCCTCTTCATATACATATGATCGCAATAATGATGTGGTTCGGGCTTTTTGTAAGGCTTGGTGTCTGTCTACTAACACTCTCCATACCATGGCGAGCGAAGTATCCATTTCTTTATAGGACCTATGGTCGCTTGGGGGTCTTCCGATCAGGGGGACTTTGTATGAGGAGGTCATTCCTTGCTATAAAGAATTAACCGGCGCACGAGAGAAGAGAAGATATCTCCCAAAGACTTGTGAGCATCTGTTTGCAGCCTACTATTCGATAGTTTTACTCGCAGAGGGAAGACCGTGCATCATCCTCAAAAAACGACTCCCAAGTAACTATAAGTTCTTGGATTTCATTTTGGTTTTTTGGGGCTCGAAAATATGATAAATCTCCTGCATGAAAACAAAGGAAGGCTTCCCGCTCTCGGTCCTCTCATAACCCTGATGGTGCAAAAATCAAGTATCGTGGCTGGTCAACTAGGGAAAATATGCGGTTTAAGGAACTTGGAATAGAAGACACCTTCAAAGACAAAACATATCTAGCCGCTTTCTTGTCCTGTTGGTTGTGTCTTTTCATGTTCCCCCAAAAGGGAGCTTTCCTTCATCCAGGAGTTTTTAAAGTTGCTAGCACGGTGGCTAATGAGAAGTCTTACAGCCTTGGTATTCCAGTCCTAGCCAATATATATCATGGCCTAGGGCTGATTACTAAAGCTACCAATCCAATTGGACGTATGAACTTTCACTTTCCTATGCATTATGTCCATGGCTAGCTGGCCCATTACTTTAGCATGCATTACCTCGTACCTGTGGATGTGCGGGGTCCTAAGATGGCCAATTTTTCTGGAGAAGGTGGCTAGATCTATTTCGGGGAATATAAAGCGCGAGAGTTAATCCATAGAGGTGCAAACATCCAATGGCATGTAACTATCCAGGGCTGAAATAGGCATGAGCGTTTGGTTGATGATAATGACTTATCGTCCCAACATTCTTACCAAATTTCCAGCATGCGATCCGGTTATGTATCATCCCAGTGTGGAAATACTTTGATACTAGAATCATACAGTTCTTATCGATCTGGGGGACAGTTTGGTTTTTATCAAGGCACTCCTAATGATATAGGGGGAATGTCCCCTGCCGCTACACTTAATAACCACTTGTATTACTTCTGGGTTTGTACGAGGCGTAACACATTATCCCAAGTGTTCTTGCCAGCTCGCAAGTTGGAGCCACGTAACCATGTTACGTCACAATACCAAAACTGGTGGCTGTCAAAACATGGGAGTTATTTTGAGGATAACATTCATCAACTAGTAAGTAATACTATTCCTCCCCATCGCAACCCCGACTACCCAAGAATAAAGAGGCTAACCAAGGTGGCAAACAACTTCGTCTTATTGAAGAAGCAATTTGTACCTCTCAAAACAATGATGTTATTCATGCAGAAGCGAGTCACAGTAGTACTAGTGATCATCATTGGAAGAGACCCCCGAAGGATCCTGTGATAATAATTTTTTTGAAGGGATCCCAAGTGCTTCAGGACTCCCTAGTGCTATTATACCGTTGGTATGTATGCTCTCTGTTCAAGTTATCTTTGTTCTTTTCTTTACCAGGTAATTTATTTATTTATTTATTATTATTATTTTTAGCAGTCTCCCTTGAGTCCGCACCTTCAAGAGCTTGCGGAGCCGAACAGTGAAGAATCTTTGATGGGGCCTTATAATTTGGATTCATCCATGGACAAGGTTGATACTTCTACATTACCAATAGCTGAAACAATTGACCACCCTTACGGCCTCGTGCTATTTTAGAGGATATTCGACGCGGCAAAATGAAAGTAGGTAGTGAGAGCGTTGGAGTTTTAACCTCTCCACTTGAAGGAGTTGGTTGTTCTAAAGCCCTCTTTATAGAGAAAATCATGCCTCCTCCTGGTCCGCTAAGAATTTCAGAACCGACTCAACGCGTCTATAAAAAAACAAACGTTGGGAATCTCGAGGCTTCTCTATACTGCGGCGATGTAGTAGTTTCGAGTTTTTATCGACAAGCAGTGCTATCCTTGTGGGAAAGCATTCGGGATAAGATTGTGCATACTCCATTTGAGCAAGTTCCGAATCTCATGTCGGAAGTCACAAAGGTATTCTATGGTATTTCGAAGGTTCATGCAGAGAATTTTACTCCGCTTGAGGAGTTTGTGGAGAATTATCTCAAAAGGGTGGAAAATTTCAATTCGCTACAGTCCTCGTATTCCGCGCAATTATCTTCAACTGACAAAGATCATCAATTGGGAGAGAAAACATCTCGCATGAAAGAAGCCCTTACTTTGATCGACCAAATGATTTCACTGCATTTCTTGGTGTCAAAACAGGTTAAAATAGAGAATCTATTCTCTTTTTTTTTTTTAAAAAAAAAAATGATCTTGGAGATTGTGTAATGCTTACTCTCAAACTATTTGTTTATACAGTAGTAATATTCTTTGTTTCTCTCTTCATTTTTGGATTCCTATCTAATGACCCGGGACGTAATCCAGGGTGTGAAGAATAAAAAAAATCAGATTTTTTTCCTCGCTTGATTTTGAAATGTTCTTAACATTTTATCTATTCCACATCTTTCCTCAACTATAAAAAAATACCAAGTAATTGACAGAAACGAAAAGAGAGGGATTCAAACCCTCGGTACAAAAAAATCGTACAACAGATTAGCAATCCGACGCTTTAGTCCACTCCGCCATCTCTCCTCAAATTGAAAATGGATAATTACTATGATACATTGTATAAAAAATAGAAAATGAAGGCTTGAAAAAAGCCCTTCTTTATCTCTCTTTATTATCTTTATCTCCCTTTTATTATATAGATATATAATTATAGACATAGGAGAAGATAAAACCATTCGAGAGCGAGTTGCGCAGTTAGCCTTAGAAAAAGAGGAATTAGAAGTTAGACTTCGGGAGGTCAAAACCGAATACGGGAAACTTTTGAGTTTGTGTGATGAGAAGAAGAAGGCCTTAGACAAAAGGGAACTTGAAGTCGCGCAGATGCAAGAAGAAATCAATACTCTTGAGAGCACTCCTACTATAACCAATGAAGGTGTCAAGGCTTTTGCTACAGTTCGGGACAACATGGAAACTGCACGCGAAGAGTTGAAGAAATTCAAGTGGAGGCTTTGAATTTTTTTTTTTTTTTTTTTTTTTTATGTACCCACCAAGGTCCAGATTTAATGAAATTTATATATATATTTTTTGATGTGACTGCACTTAACAAATTTTAAACTGCCTACGTACCCTTTTATAATAACGGGATCAAGTCATTACGTAGTTCATTGCTAATATGTTTTATATATATATAGTTGTTCGCTTTTAAGCTCATGCGGGCCAAGAGCATATACATCCATTTTCTTTTTGTATATAACGTTAGGCATAAAATCTTTTAAGGAACTTGCCACTAATTGGGCCGATTCTTAATCCATCTTGGTCAACGATCTTGTATGCTCTGTTTGTATAGACTTCTTTTACAACATAGGGTCCGTCTCATTTAGGTGTGAACTTATTCTCTGTATGTCTCGTTGTGATGATAGGTCTTCTTACAGCAAGTACTAAATCACCAATCTGAAACGATCGAGGCTTCACATGTTTGTCGAAAGCTTTAGACATTCGTGCTTGATAACATTCCAATGCCTGTTGAGCCTCGAGTCTCTTCCCGTCAAGTGCTTCTAGCTCTTGAAGACGTAATTTGGCATTGTCTTTAGTAGTTAGTCCTTCTTGAATCGCCATTCTTAGCGATGGAATTTCCCTCTCTAATGGGAGAACGGCTTCTACTCCATATACCAGAGAGTATGGTGTGACTCCTGTGGGAGTGTGTTGGGTAGTTCGGTAAGCCCATAGGACTTCCCCGATCTTTTCCTGCCAATCTCTTTTCGTTTTAGAGACTACCTTTTTTAGCAGATTACATAAAGTCCTATTGAATGCTTCTGCCAGTCCATTCGCTGCGGCATTGTACATAGAAGACTTGTACTGCTTAAATTTAAACTTTTCGCACAACTTGTCCATCAGACTGTTGACAAACTGTCTTCCATTATTTGTGACAATACGATGAGGGATCCCGTATCTATAAATGATGTGCGTATGAACAAAACTTACGATGTTTTCTTTTTTTGCTTCCCTCAAAGGCACAGCTTCAGCCCACCTTGAAAAGTAATCTGTTCCAGCAAGAATATAAGTGTCCGCTCGACGACTTAGGTGTTATAGGTCCTACCAGATCAAGTCCCCAAGCATCAAACGGCCATGAAGCTACTGTCGGGTGAAGAGGCTCTAGCAGCTGATGTATAAATTTTGCATGGAATTGACAAGCTTCGCACGCTTTGCATACTGCATGGAGTCATGCACTATTGTGGGCCAGTAATAGCCCATTCTTTTCAATTGATGCTGGAGTTTTGGTCCGGATTGATGAGCGCCACAGACCCCTGAATGTGCTTCATCTAGGGCTCGTGCAAATTCTTCTTTCCCTAAACATTGAAGAAATAAACCCTCATATGAGCGTCGATAGAGTGTATCATTGTAATAGATAAATCGGGCAGCTCTTCTTCGTATCTCAATTTTGTGTCGCGGGTCCGTGGGAAGCTTCTCGTGTTGTAGGTAATTTATAATACAGTGTCACCAGTTCTCCTCTTCGATCACAAAAACAGATATGGTATCAGTTTCTTCATGTTGTTCTTTGATTGGCGGAATGATCCACCTTTGACAAAGAGGGATATTCATAGGAATGTCGCTTGCAATTGCCAAAGTAGTAGCAAGATTTGCAAGTGCATTCGCTTTCCTATTCTCTGACCTTGGTATATGTTCAAGTATTATACCCTCAAACTTATCTATGAGCCTCTTAGCAAGGATAAAGTAAGATTTCAAGTCCTCATGTTTCACATCATACCGGCATGAGAGCTGATTTATAATTAGCTTTATCCCCGTAAATTTCAATGTATATTATCCCCATATCCGAAGCTATTTGTAGACCGATGATGAGTGCTTGGTATTCAGCAACGTTATTTGAACATAGCTCACTGAGCGTGAAGCTATACAGTAACATGTGCTTTTCTAAGGAAATAAAGATAATGCCGACGCCTGCTCCACTTCTTCGAGCTGCGCCATCAAAGTACATGGTCCAAGGCTCCATGATTTCGGCGTAAAATACTTCTTCGTCGGGCAAATCTTCACATAGTTCCCAATCTGATGGGATCGGATGATTAGCCAAGAAATCTGCCAGTGCTTGACTCTTCACTGCCTTTTGAGGTACCTACACTATATTATATTGTTGAAGTATAACTGCCCATTTAGCGAGGCGTACCGTGATTTCTAGCCTAGATAGGATGTACTTGACTGGGTCGGCTTTTGCAACCAAGTATACAGTGAAGGCTTGCATGTAGTGTCTCAACTTGTCTATTACGAAGAACAAAGCAAGACATATTTTCTCAATTGGAGAATAATTTAGCTCGGCTCCAGCGCACGTTCCTTACCTCTTTCCTTTTCTTGTGCGAGTAATGCTCCGATTGATCTTTCTTGTGCAGCTATGTATAATATCAACGGTTTTCCAGCAGTCAGTGCACTCAGGACCGGCGGGTTGAGCAAATACTTTTTTATACTATTAAATGCATTTTGGCATGCCTTATCCCATTCAAACACTGTATCTTTTCTCATCAATCTCTGAAAGGGTTGACATCGACCTGCAAGATTAGATATAAACCTTCTGATGTAGGCCAAGCGGTCTTGGAGACTTCTTAACTCATGCAGGTTTTTTGGACTTGGCATTTTCTGGATGGCATCAATTTTAGATTGAACAATTTCTATCCCGCGGTACCTCATAACAAACCCTAGAGGGTTCATCCTTAATTGATAATTCCTAAGCCGCTCAAAGACAAGTTTCAAATCTTCTAAATGGTCATGTCGTTTTTGGGATTTTACCACCAAATCGTCCACATAACATTCAACATGCTTATGTAACAGATCATCGAAAATCTTTTGCATAGCCCATTGGTATGTAGCACCTGCATTCTTTAATTCGAAAGGAATCACCTTGTAACAATATATACCTTTTGGAGTTCGAAAAGCAATTTTCTCCTCGTCTTCTAAAGCCATTCGTATTTGATTGTAGCCTGACGACCCGTCCATGAATGATAAGGCCTCCTGTCCTATGGTGGCATCCACCATAATTTCAATGATGGGTAAGGGAAAATCATCTTTTGGACATGCACTATTCAAGTCACAAAAATCAACACAAATACGCAGTTGGCCATTCTTTTTCTTTACAGGGACGATGTTGGCTATCCATGTTGGATATTTGACTTCACGAATAAAACTAGCCTCAATTAGTTTGTTAACTTCCTCCTCTATTTGAGGAATGAGTTCTGACTGAAAGTGTCGTTGGGCTTGCTTGATTGGTCAATACCCAGGCTTAATTGCTAGGCGATGGACTGCCACTTTTGGATCGAGCCCAGACATTTCTTTATACGACCAAGCAAAGACATCTTTGTATGCCGTGAGTACACTCACATACTCCCTTTCTTCCTCATCAGTCAGTTCTGCACTTATGAAAGTTGGATGAAGCTCCTCTATTGTACCAAGGTTGACTTCCCTTAACTCATCAATCGTTGATTGACCACCGTCCTCAAGTGATGACGGAGCTTCTTCTGCCTCTTCCTCAAGCACCTCAGGCTCTGATGTTTCTTCTACTGTGACATGGCAGAAATTTGTCGCGTCCTCTTCATCTTCTAGGTCGTTCTCTTTAGGTCGAATGATGATGATGTCGTGTCGCTTTACTTTTAACGAACCCTCTGTATTTACTGAAACAAGCAATTTTCTTTTCATTCTTGATGGAACAACACTGCGAATTTTTTCGTCACTTTTTATCTCACATACTTTGCCGGAGATCGGTGTAAGGGATCGTTTTTGACTTCTTGTTATGGTGACGCTTAATCTCTTGAAAGCAGATGCTCGCGAGGTGGTAGTTGACCACACGTTATTCATCTTCCGTGGGCTTACACTTAACCTCTGGAACGCAGAAAGTCGGGTATGGCTGGAAGTTGAAGGTTGTTCTTTATTTTCACCCCCAAGCATACTCAGCCTTTGATAAACCGATGGACGTGCCATAGAAGAAGTAATGCGACTAAAGGCAGACATTCTTTGACCTTCACTTCTCTTGTCTTCTTTAGAGTCATTGCTTTCTTCCACAGTAATGTGACAAGTTTTTATAATCTTTGCTTTTCCTTTTCTGGTTATACGAATCGGCTCCAGGGGAATATATCCAAGTCCGACCCTTGAATAAGGGATAGTATACCCTTCTTTCTGAAGCTTCCTTTGAGTAAGGGAGAGTTCCGGTCTTTCATCAGATATCTTCAGGGTTTTAAACTCAGTATGAGCCTTGAAATCATAACCTGCCTTTGCCAGTAGCCTATATGCCTTGGGATCAAAGCCATCCTTTGTTCGTTTTTCTGGCAGAGTTGCCCTAGCTTGCTCTATCTCAGTGTTTTTTATCTCACTCTTGAAATCATAACTCTCTTTCAAAATTTCGACCTCTCCGATCATTAGATTTTTGGAGCATTCTACAAATGGTGATTCTCCTTTCTTGCGTCGAGATAGAGGGACATAGCGTAAGATGGGAGATTTTGAGTTCTTTCCTTGTGTGCTTATCATCCCTTTGTTCTTTGGCACCTCAGGTTTGACTTGAATCATTGATTCGTCATTTCCTCGGCCGCTGAAAGCATCCACTTCGCTCAACTTCTTTGTCGTAACTATTCGTTGCTCGGGCCTACAGGAGCCTTTGGCCACTGGAACCTCGGTCGATATGACTGCTAATGTCATCACTTTTCATGTAGAATTTCGGGTCAGCAAAATGAGATTCAGCTTCTGAAAAACGGTTTGGTGTCGGCATCAACTTTCTTAATGCCTTGCTGATAAAACTTAAAACAACTAATGGAGCGTGGACGTTACAACTCTGTTTTCATGAATCCAGGGACGTCCTAACAGTAGTCTGTATGTAGTTCTTGAATCGATCACATGAAATAGGGTATTTGCTCTTAAATCCCCTATGACGAGTTCAAGGCGAATCATGCCTATTGCTCGCTGCCCTCCTTGATTAAAGCCTTGAATCACCATCGAAATGCCTAACTGGTTCATAGTCGATTTTGGCATTATGTTGACAGCTGATCCATCATCAATGAGGATCCGACTAAACTTTTGCTATCAAATATATCCAGACACAAATAAAGGTCTATTATGAAGTTTTGATCCGAGTAACAAATATTCGTCGGTGAATGATATCGCTATGCAACATGAAGCGCATGTGTCTGCTTGAGAAGTAGAAGCAGTCGGACGACTATCACCTTTTAATATTTTGACCAGTGCATCCTTGGTCTCCTGTGGTAGTGACAACAAATCATTTATGCTGAAAGAGGGTAGTTCTTTTGGTCGGGTTGTTGCCTCTGCCGTGTTTGAAGGAGCGCCATCTTCTTTCGTCGCATTAATGACGTGACACGCAACAGTTTCACCTGAAAAACTCTTTGGAAAGAAGTCTCCCAAGGTTATCGGTTGCCGAGGTCGAGGAAGTTCCTCGCTTTCTTCGATGATTGGTCGAGGTCTTTTCATACTCGACCTTGTTTTTCTTTTTTGGGTCTTGCTTCTTCTTTTATGGTTTCAATGCGAACGTGATTCTTTCTGAGTAAAATTTTGTTTATATTTCTTTCGTCGGGTTACCAATGTCCATCCTTCATCTATATCTTCAACTCGTTTTTCTTTCTTTTGTAAGTTGGTGTTCTGAAAGTCGATCCTCCCTGTGGCCTTTAATGCCGGATATATAATGATCGGCTCCAAAGAACCAAACTGGATTAAACTCCCTGTTGCAAACATGAGGATGTCCGGATGAATCATTACTGCAGCGTGATTTGTCTGTGCCACGTCCTCTAGGTCCAACTCGATTTTTCTTTCTTGAGCTAATTTCAAAATTAACTCTTTTAATACAAAGCATTTTTCCACCGGATGACTCACAACTTGATGATATCTACAGTAATTTGAATCTTTTACTCTCCCCAATTCTGCTGGTCGCTTACATTCAGGGAGCTAAATTAGTCGTTTCTCGAGCAACTGTTCCAGCATATCTAGAAGATCGGAGTCTGGAAAAGTGTAAACTTTCTCTTGTCTCTCTTTCAACGTTGGTCGTTTCTTCTCGCCTACATCTTGGCGCTTCTCAATCTTCTTCTATTTAGCAGTAAACTTTAAAGGAGCCGTATTTACGATCATAGCTTCTTTAGTTGCACCCCTCGATACCTTCTGGGTGCTCTTCACTTCTTTCCTTTCTTTCTTTACCTCCTGGATTAATAAATCGTTGCTCCCTCTATTAGCAACGCTCAACTCTATATCATGAGCTCGAGTAGCTAATTCCTCGAAGGTGCGGGGTTTTATCCCTTGTCGGATGTACAAAAGTCCCTAGTGCATTCCTTGAGTGCACATTTCGACAGCTGATAGTTCTGTCAACCTATCTTTGCAATCAAGGCTTAGTGCTCACCAACGATTAATGTAGTCAATGACTGGCTTGCCTTTTCGCTGCTTAGTAGCAGTGAGCTCTATCATACTAACGATACGTCTAGTACTGTAGAAACGATTGAGGAATTCTCTTTCAAGCTGCTCCCAGCTATCGATAGTTTCAGGCTCCAGGTTAGTGTACCAGTCGAAGGCGTTTCCCTTCAGAGTTCGAACAAACTGTTTAACTAGCAGGTCTTCTCTGGTTCCAGCATTTTCACAGGTTTCAATGAAGTGAACAACATGTTGCTTTGGGTTGCCCTTTCCGTCGAACTGCTGGAATTTTGGCGGCTGGTACTCATTTGGCATCCTTAGGTTGTCAATCCTCTTCGTATACGGCTTGAAATACAAGATGGAAGTCTGAGTAGGGCCTCCATATTGAGCCTTGATGGAGTTCGCAATCATTTCTTGCAACTGTTGAACAGACAATGAAGCAGTTAAAGTTGAATCTTGGGGCTGGCTGTCTTGCAAAACCTTCTTCCCTTTGTCATTGCTCTTGACTGCGGGCGTATGACTTGATTCAGCCGCGTCAGGACTTTCAATATGGTTCTTGAGGGATGCAATCTCATAATCCCTTTCTTTAACTGCCTTCAGTAGCATGTTAACTTTCTATTCAAGTTCAGCCATTCTCTCCTCACTTGTTCCCACGTCAGCCATCATGACTGACATTACATTTGGTTGGGATGCCTCCTCGCTTGGTCATTCAGAAGCTGAGGTATGCTTGTCAAGTGTAGGATTCTCTTTGATGACGACCCCAGCTTCGAGTCTCTTGAGATCCGTTCCAATATATTTCTCGCAATCTCAAAGATAGGTTGCTCTTCCAATTGTATTTCCTTAGAGCGGTTGCGAGTAATCGGTCTTCTAGAAGTGTCACTTGAAGCGTTAAGAGCATTGTCTTTGGATGCCATGTCGTATGTCTTGTGCAGAAGAAAGAGATGAAAGGTAGAGAGGGTCCCATCGGGAGTGCCAATTTGTTCGACGAGATTTCCGAAGAAATTTAATTAGTGGAATTTGAGCTTCGTATTTGTATTAGTTTCAGTTTTGTGAGTACAATCTCTAATATATTTGATCCTTTGATTCTTTCTCTCAAAGAAAAGTAAACACGTGCGACTTGAATTCTTGAGATCTTCTATGAAACTTTTCTCTCAAGGTCCTCAACTCCAGGGTCTTCAATCTTTGATCTTTGAATCTTTAACTTCTTTGGAATTTCAGGGGCTTCAATCTTCAGAGCTTGTGAGCTTGGGAGCTTCGGTCTTTAGATTTTGAGCTTTAGCCTTCAATTCTTCAGAATCCGGATTTCCAGAGCTTCAACACTTTTCTTCCCTCTCTAAAAAGGCCCCTCCCCCCAAATGAAGAGATAAAGCCTCTATTTATAGAGTTTCTATGGGCCTTCATGGGCTTCAGCCTAATTGCTTTTGGGCCCAAAAATTGGGATTGGGCTTGGGCCCAATATCTTCTTTGACCCAAAAAAATTCACAATGGGCTTGAATTGGGTTGGGCTTTTGACCCGAGCGGCTTTAATTACTCGGCCCAATCTGATTTATAAATTCCACAATGCATTTGGACTTTGTTATGATGACGTGGCGAAATTTGGTTGGCCGAAATTTCTCATTCAACAACTTCCATCAATTTGACTATATTATAATGGAGGAAAAATTCTTCACCTCAAGAAAGTGATAAGTTATTACATTTTCTCAAAATCCGCCTTAGGATAGTCTTTAAATAAATGAAGTTTTTTTTTTTTAAAAAAAATATTTATTAAATTCATTTTTTCTTGAGATCAAATCTTGGACTCCCAAAGATGTGATCCCTCACTTTAAGAATTCTAGGAAATCGGACTCCCAAATTTTGGTATTAAAAACAAGTTATTAGAAAAATAATTGATTAGAAGACCTTTTGAAATAATAGATTAATCTTTTAATGTTTGAAAACATGAAAATGTGTAATTTTAAAGAAAAGAAATTTAAATGATTTAGAAGAAGCCTTGTGAAATTTTGAAAAAAAATTTAGAGAAATTTAAATTAGAAGGATTTTAAAACTTTGAGAAATTTTAATTGAAAAGATTTTAAAACTTTGGGAAACTTTAATTAAAAATCAAATAGGACTTAATATGAACGTTATATAAGAAAAACATAATTAAAGATGCATCATAATAAATTAAGCAAACATAAAAGGGCATAATAAAATTTAATAAAACATATATTGGAGATGGATCTCGGACTCCCAAAGAATCGACCCCTCACCTTAAGAATTTTAGAAAATCGGACTCCCAAATTTTCTAAATTCAGTCATTGGAAATTTTAAGGAAAACCTTTTGAAAACATTTTTTTTTTTAAAGAAAAGAGATTAAAACATCTTCTTTAACAAAACTCAAAAGGGTTTAATATTAACAATTTGGCAATAAACTTAAAATGCTAGATAAGTTTTACAAAAAAAGGACATATATGTAAAGTTACATGGATAAAACATATAATTTAATAATGCATTTAAAGCAATAAATAAATAAGTGAAGACATTTACCAATATATTAAACGTTTAATGAAACATATTGGAAATCGACTTCGGACTCTCAAAGAATCAACTTCCTCACCGCAAGATTCTAAAAGATCGGACTCTCAAATATTTCTATGATCCGTCGTCGGAGTTTTTTTAGAAAAAACAAATAAAAGTTAAGAACATTAGACTACTATCGCTTAATTAAAACACAATATGAATATATTAGAATAGTGACAAAACATAATTCTTGAAATATAAAATGATTAAATGTGATACTTAAGATAAAATAGACAAATAAAGCCCAAGAAAAAGGGCAAATAAAGAATATAAAAAGATAAATTCAGGAAAAGAAATAATAATAATAATAATAATAATAATAATAATAAATAAATAACAATAAAATTAAAAAAGGAGAAGGTAAATGGCACAACAAGTAGTAAAATAAAATAAATAAATAAATAAAAAAAGTTAAAGGCACATTGGCATACTTAAAAAAAAAATAATAATAATAAATAAACAAATAACTTATAAAAAAAATGAAAATAGTAGCAAAATATCTAACACTTTAAGCACTTCTTTTTCTCAAGTTACTTGAAGAGGTAGAAGAAGAAGAATGAAAAGCAAAGTTGGAAACAAGGACACCAAACTCCGTGGTTGTAAGTAAGGATGGAGGCTCTAGGGTTTTTAAATAAGAGATGATTTTGCGTATAGTTGCTAGGTTTTTGTCTTGGAAGAGAAAATGAGGATATTGGGGTTGTTATGGAGGAGGCTCCCAATGATTTGTGTTGAGAAAGAAGGGATTGATGCTTGAGAAAAGAAGAGGGGAAAAAAAAGGGTGTGGAAGCTAAAGCTTTTTGAAGAGAAAATGAGGGTTAATGGAAATCGTAGCTTGGAACGGATTTTTGGGAGAAAAGAGGGGATTATAAAGGCTAAAGCCATTTCCACAATTGCCAATTTTTTTTTAATGGATTTTATTTCAATTTTAGTTAGACAACTAAAACGAAATTCAAATTTTTTCCACATCTGCTTTGCTTTTCCCTTTTTTTTTTCTTACCTTAACTAAATTGGTTACTTTAACCAAACTAAAATAAAAGTTAGAAGAGGTAAAAATTAACATAAAAAGGAAGATAACAATCAAAATTAGATTAGAAAAACTAAGATAAAAATTAATCTAAATATAAATTAATTTAAATGAAGCCAGATAAAATAGGATGGCTACAATCATACTCCATAATCTAGAATTCATTTATTTGATGTAATCCAAAAGTAGCAAATTAAAACTTTGATAAATGACATTGTAATAAGATAGTTTTTACTTATCGATTGTTTGGTTTAAGGTTTTATAGATGCCCAGAAATTAAGAATGTTAGGGAATAAAAAGCATGAGAATAAGATTGCTGGGAATCAAGAATGGTTGTGTTTGATTGTGTATGTGAATGTTATCAAAATTTTATTTGAACAAATTATCTTTATATTTAATTTATAAATTTAATCATGGACACATCTATAAAATTTTAATAGATTAATTGATAAATAATAAATTCAATCTAAAGTTTTAAGCAAAATTAATTATTTAACAATTAAATAATAATATTAATTAAAATATTAATTATAAGTATTTGTAAAATGAGTAATTTATTATTAAAGTTACTTGATTACATAATTCGATGTATCAATTTGATGAATTTATATAATTATGATATATTGATTAATAAAACAATAAAAATAGTTTGAAAAAACAAATATAACATTTTGTGATTGAAAATTAATTAATTATAATTCATCAATGATAAATTAATTATACTTATTAAAAAAAATCTCATATAATGATAATTGATTCGCTACCTATATAATTTATTAATGAATTGATAGTATTAATTAAAAAAATAAGTGTGTATATATATATATATGATTGTTTATTTATTTATTACAAGTTTCTAAATTATAAATTTAATATTTATATTTTAATTAAAATTTAATAATATTTAAAATAAAAGAATAAACTCATGTATTAAAATTAAAGAGGAGAGAGGGTGGGCCTAAAAAAAACTCACACTCTTGGATGGGTATCCTTAATGAGTATATAAAGAATGCATATTCTCATGCAAAAGCTTCAAAACTTGTACCAAATAAGGGGATGTGTATCCTTTACCAATTCCCTCAATCCAAATGGCCCTGAGTGTGTTTCTTTGAAAAAAATGGTTTATGGATAAAGAAAAAGGGATATTTAAATCAAATGAACTTTCATTATAGAACAATCTCTTTATAAACAACATTTTAGACACATTCTTATTGTTAGATCGTGATGCTTCACAACGTCAGTTTGAATCGCATCCATGTGTGAATGGATGCTCTAATTCAATGTTTAACCACCTCTATTTGAAGAGTCATATCTCCTAATATAAATTGCAACCTATATGATGAAAGGAAAAATAAAAATGTACTAAAGTTGTAAAGGTGATATAGTACATGAAATGTACTATCTTAATGTTTCTAATCTTGCCTGTGGAAGATATTTAATGTGCTTAAATATGTTATTTGTAGGTATCGAGCAATATAGAGGTAGAATCGAACGCTAGGAAGAAAACCGTGCTAAAACGAATCAATTTAGAGTTCTGATGAAGTAATTAGGTTAAATGGAAGCCAAAAAGACTACAACGCCCCTAAAAGATCTCGTCACGACGTTGTCTCGCGATATATTGGTTTTTAGGTCATATCTTTGGATCTGAGTGGTCGTTTGCAGTGAATGACCACTCGTTTTCTTTGTTTTTTCGCCATGCATCTATCCATCTACAACATTAGTTTTACGTTTTGAGTTTAATATTTCTCTGTAATTGGGCTGAAAGATGGCGGGATTTTGCTTTCTCATCTCAATGGGAAGGTAAGGATCCCCAATTCCTAGTCTTTGAGGTTTTCTCTAATTATAACTTTGTGTGACTTATGTTAAACTCTTAATCTTGATTGTTTCGATTTTGTCTTTGGATTCTTTCACTGTATTTGCATGTTTATGGTTGTATTTCTATTTGAGGATATACGATCATTAGCTAGGTATTTAAATTACAATACATGACATATAATTGTAATTTGATTGAAGGTAGCAAAAGGTTAGTTGGACTTGTGATTCGTTGTCTATGGTGAAAAGCGTTGCTCTATCAACCTAGGAAGAATCATGATGAATATTGATTTAGGTAATTTCTAGTTGATATTCGCCTTAGCGTAATCCTAATTCATAATGCGGTTACTATAAATTAATTAGAATATTTTTTATCTAATTAAATTGACTAATGTGATAAATTGGAATCTCACCTAGCTTTTTTAGTGAGTTGGCTAATCTTATATAATATAGAACCTAATCCAATAAATCTATGATCAAGCAAGTAATTGGAGATACCTCTAAAAACTAGGATATGCCGCTTTTACTTTTATTGCAATTTACATTCCGCATTTTATTTTTTTACGCTGGCTTCCTCAACCAATACACAACCCCCCCCACCCCCCAATTTTATTGCTTTAACTAAACAACTAGCTTATCTAATCTTTGTGCTTCCTGGCGGATCGACCCGATTTTGCGGCTAATACTACACTTTAGTGGTAATGGTCATAAAGATCGGTAATTATAAATAATATTTGATTAGTCTTTTGGAAGCTGTACCAAAAAGCCTACATCAAAGGGCAAAGAAGGGAAGTAAAGATTCTCCTCTATATTCCCATTTATATATAGTATAGATATAAACAACAAAGTAACCGTTTATGGGCTATTAATTTTTTAGATCTATTGAAGTAGATAGACTAAAATTGTACATTTAAGAGTTTAAAAACTAAAACATAGCAAGTCGTACAATGTAGAGAATAAAAGGGTATTAACTAAGATAATAATTATAATAATCGACTTGAATATAACTCAATAGTTAAGATATCTACTTTTTTCACTCACATTCGATAATACTATAAGAAGCTTCTCGTCTGCACACGTCAAAATGAAGGGGAAGGAGAGATAGTTTTTTTTTTCTTTTTTTTTTTTTTTTTTTTTTCCTTTTCATTGTGGATTGATTTGCAGGTTATTTGAGTGGGGTTAGTGCATACGGTTTAATTTATGATTACATTAGTTTGTTCCTTTACATTTAATTTTTTTTAAAAAAAGTAGTTATTTAATTTTGGTTTTTATTATACAAGGTAAATCAAAATATTTAACTCTCAAACATTATTTATTATTTATTGCATATCTAGATCCAAACATTAATTATTTGAAATATTAAATTTCAAATATTTAATATCCATATTTGTGAATATGCATTGGTAATCTAAACAATGATCTTTTAGTTTTAATCCTAACGTTTTCATGTATTTTCTTTTTTTTTCTAATAGAGAAAATATTTTAAATGATAAAATTGTTAAAAATATTTACAAATAATTGCAAAATAACACAGTTTACTTGCAATACATCGCAACAAACTACTATTTTTGTCTAAATTTTGCTATATTTATAAATATTTTGGTTTATTATTCTATTTTTGAAACCAATCCTTTTTAACCGTTTAGCTTTCCTTTTATATATTTTTAAATATTAATAAATTTTTTAATCTATATCTCCTGAATTATACGGATGATATTAATTAGTTTTGATGATAGAAGTTGAAGGACTAATAAGACCAAAAATTATAAAAATGAGTTTCGATTTTTAAATATTCTAGGGAGAGATTGAAGAAATCTTTTAAAATATATGTATCACTTTTTTTTTTTTTTTTGAAACATATACACATAGTTTCTTTTTTAGTCCGATTAAAACAGCAGTCAAAGAATAAATGGTTACGAGACTCAACTCCACCCTCATAAAGAAGACACAATCAATAGGGATATCGAGTAAAGTTCGTTAGAAGGCTCCAAAGAATTAAAGAATCAGTACTCTTAGGAGGATGAAACTAGCTTCCAAAACCTTAGAAAACTTGAATAAAACAACAAACAAAGAAAAACATATACAAACTCACCCAACCAAAAGACCCTCAAAACACATCTCAAACAAAAACAGATCCCAAGAGGATAAATTTATATGAATTTCCTAACTTAATGGAAGCTCTACACCGCTTAAAACAAGAAAGGAGTACATCAAATCCAATAACCTGACAAATCACTTAGGGGACGCAAGGTAGCACCATGAATTAGAAGATTATGGCTCTTCCAAATTTAGGAATTAATGATAACACAACAGGCTACTTTCCAAACCTTTTACTTTAAACTATTGCACTATGCACTATAAAATTACAAATTCCATCAAACTTGTTGCCCTATTGAGATATCTTTTCGACTAAACCTTTGTCAATTGGTTTTGAGATGAAAACCCATGTTATTTGATATGATATTTGAGCCCGTAAAGACTAAACAATTTTGAGATGGAAACCCATGTTACTTGTTATGATATTTCAGCCCATAAAGACCAAACAAATATTGAGATTGAGAATCTCATATTATAAAATCAAGGATAAAAAAAGTGGAAGTTTTGAGACTAATCAGCAAGTTGTACAATTTTTCCACAAAAACTAGTTTCAAGAACTGATATTAGAAAAAATATAAATAAATAAATAAATAAATATAAATAAATTCCTATGAAATAAGGTGTATATATGTGAGTTAGGGCTCGTTTGGATTGACTTGAGAAAAAAAGTGTTTTTCAAAAAACACATTTTTATTTAAACTCTTTTGATAAAACATTTAAAATACACTTTAAAATCTATTTTGAGTACTTGCCGAACACTCCACTTTTTTTTTTTTCAAAATTACTTATTTTTCAAATTAAACTCTTGAAAATGCATTTTAAATGCACTATTAATTAAGGTCATAGAATGAGGGTCCATATTTTCATCTTTTTGTAAAGTTTAACTTAAATTTCTATGCAGGAGAGATAATTAAAGTTGTGGTCCATCTCAAGTTATTAATTCAACTTCCTCTTTTCATTTTTAATACATTATTAAAAAAAAAATGGCTATTCAGTTTGTGGTGGAGGTCCCTTTGGGTGGCCATTTTTTATCCATACAACTAAATGTATTGGAGGATAAACAAAGTTTCAAATGTTTGATAAAATGTCCATGTAGATGAATATTTACTCAAAAAATTCATAAAACTAGTGGAGGTTAACTAATCATTGCACTATTTTAAAAATATTATAAATATTAGGAGAAAATATATGTCCATTATATAACCAAACTTAGTGTCTAAAAGTCATGTCTCCTAATGATACATTCTTAGTGGCCATGAAATTTCATCACCTACTTGCGAAATTGCCTATAAATAGTGGCATTTGGTGGTTGTTGATGATACACACATTAGAGAGAAAAGAAAAGAAAGGATTTGGGAGATTTTCACTTTCCATAAAATTCCACTTTCATCTCTTTTTAGTTTATTTCATATTATTATATTATTATATTATTTTAATATTATAATTTCTCGATTTTTGTATTCCCCTTTTTCTATCATTTTTCTCCTCAATTTTACAACACGTTATTAGCACGAGCTCTTGTTGTTTTCTTGCTGAAGATAGGTTCATAAGGTATGCCATTTTTCTTTATTATATAATTAGTAAATTAAATGTTGTTTTGCATGTTTAGTATATATTAAATTGCTAATATAAATACAATTCTTTGTGAAAGTATTGTCATGGAAAATCTTTCAAAAATAGAATTCACAGCCCTTGACATCAATGGAAATAATTATTTGTCATGAGTATTTGATACTAAAATACATTTAGATGCTATGAACTTAAGAGAAACAATTAAAGAGGACAATACAACATCCATTCAGGAATAAGCAAAAGCTATGATTTTCCTTCGTCATCATCTCCACGAGGGATTGAAGATGAAATATCTATAAAAGATCACTGTATCTTAGGGAAGAATTTAAAAGAGAGATTATGATCACCAGAAAACAGTTATTCTTCCTACAGCTCATTATGAATGGATGCATTTGAGACTCCAAGATTTCAAATAAGTAAGCGGCTACAACTCCGCATTATTTAAAATTAGTTCAAAATTGTTATGCATCAGAAAATTACTGATGCAGATATGTCGAAGAAGACATTTTCTACATTTCATGGCTCGAATATGTTCATGTAGTAGCAATATCGAGAGAAATGTTTTAAACAATATTCTAAATTAATTTCATGCCTTCTCGTGGCTAAACAAAACAATGAGTTATTGATGAAAAACCACGAATCTCGACCAACCAGAACAACATCATTTCCTGAAGTAAATGTGGTAAATTTTAATAATCGTGGTTGAGGTCGTGATCGTGGTCGCAGTCGAGGTCGTGACCATGGCAGAGGAAGAAATAATTATTATTTTCGTGGTGGTCATTCTAATCATCCAAATTTTGAAAGAACCACACGAGATGATGATCATAAAGGAAAAGCTCTACAAGATAAAAATTCAAAAGGTGATGAGTATAAATGCTTCTGATGCGGGATGATTGGGCACTGGTCTCGTGTTTGTCGTACATCAAAACACCTAGTTGATCTCTATCAAGCTTCCCTGAAAGAAAAAGGGAAAAATGTGGAAGCAAATTTTGCATACCAGGATAATGATATATTTAACCCATCCAATATCACAAATTTGGATATGGGGGACTTCTTTGAATCTCCTGAGGAGAAAATCAGCACAAATGATGGCTTAGCAAGTGTTTCGTTTGATTTTGAGAATATTTAGAACTAATGTCGTTTGTTTTGTCCATCTATCTTTCATGTTTTTTTAAACTTTTGCATTTCAAGTTTTGTTTATCTTGTTGTAATTATTTTATTTAAATGAAGAATCATGGACAATTTTGATATGTTGAGTGACTCAACAATGAGAAATGAATATCTATGCTTGACAGACTGTGCAACTACACATACAATACTTACAAATAAAAAGTATTTTTCCAAATCGACAATGATGAAAGCAAAAGTCAATACAATATTAGGTTATATAATATATCGAAGGATTTGGTAAAGCAAATATTATTTTGCCTAGAGGAACAAAATTTACAATTAACAATGATGCTTCTATGAGGAGAGCAAATGTATTGTATTCTTCTAGAAGTATTAGATTGTATGAAATATGTACCATTTTTCTTTCACTAGGATTCTTTTTTCATTAGATTTTTTCTTAGCAAGGTTTTAACAAGGCATATTATATATATATATATATATATATATATATATATATATAATGGGCATCTAAGGGGGAGTATTATAAATATTAGGAGAAAATAGATGTCCATTACGTAGACACTGTATTTGGTCCGACCTATTATTATTATTATTATTATTATTATTATTATTATTATTATTATTATTATGGATAACATATATTTTAGTTTTTTTATATAAAATAATGGGTTTAGAAAAAAGAAAAAAGATTTTTCCTTAAGTTTTTGAAACTTTTAGAAAGATGTAAAAAAAAAAAAAAAGAAAAAGAAAAAAAGAATATACTAAAAATGAAAAGATAAATTTTCTTCCCTTTTTCCCTTCTTCCTCTTTTCCCCGTTTCTCTCCTTTTCTTCCTCTTCTTCCCCATTTTATTTTCTTTTCATTATTTCATTTATTTCATTTATTTATTACTTATTCTTATTATTATTATTATTATTTTATTCTTCCATTTCATTTTTTCTTCTTCCTCCATTTCAAACTTCTTCCTCTATCTTCCCTAACATAACTCAACTCCAAACCTTCCCCTCTCCCTATAAATTGATGGAGATTTTAATGAGGAGGGGGAGGAAAAAAAAAAAGAAATTAGAGTGAAAAGTTAAAAGAAATACATAGTGGGAGGAGAAGAAGAAAGTTTGTGAGATTAAAAAAAAA
>QLSR01001493.1:838014-850406 GCA_031780015.1 Citrullus colocynthis
CACAACCTCTGGTGAACCCGAAGGAACACAACCTCTGGTGACCCCGAAGGACCACAACCTCTGGTGAACCCGAAGGAACACAACCTCTGGTGAACCCGAAGGAACACAACCTCTGGTGAACCCGAAGGAATACAACCTCTGGTGACTCCGAAGGACCACAACCTCTGGTGAACCCGAAGGAACACAACCTCTGGTGAACCCGAAGGAACACAACCTCTAGTGAACCCGAAGGAACACAACCTCTGGTGACCCCGAAGGACCACAACCTCTGGTGAACCCGAAGGAACACATCCTCTGGTGAACATCCAGCCGACGTAGGGGAGTTACCACTACCCAATACTCATGACCAATTTAAATTCTCACTCCTTTACTTCCATGAATTTATACACTAACAGCGCTGTTTACAATCATCTCATATACAACCATAAGCATTTCACATACATCATTTGAAACATAGGAAAAATCATACAAGCATGCTATCTCAATGGGCGTAGAAGTATTACTCATCATGGCAACTAAACATAAGGCGGGAAGGTGGTTCAGGTAGTAAAGTCACTTACCTGAGCAATTATATTCACTTATTCGCACGGCAGTCTGTTGGAAAGTTCTTGGTCCACCAAGTGTGGCTTAACTTGCAGTTGCTCTAATCCTTTTGACCCAACACAATTCCTGGCCACCTAAGGGAATTTTTATCACATAAGTCTCAAGCATCAACAGTTTTTTAACCAAATTAAGCTATAAATTTTTCCTTGGGTCCGAGATACTTACTCTCACGTTACCGATTTGGTGACGAGAAATCAGGCGTGGTTTGATTGAAATGGCAGCGGAGGAGCACCGGGGTGGAAGAGAGAGAAAGTAGGCGGCACTGCAAGGAGAGAGAGAGAGAGAGATTGATTGAAACCGCGGCGGCGCTGAAGATGTCGCGGCGGCGCTCCACTTGCGAGGAAGGAGAAGAAGAAGAAGAAGAAGAAGAAGAAGAAAGAAGAGAGTAGCGTCGGCGGAAGAAGAAGAAAGAAAGAAAAAAACCAGGGGGGGGCGGCGGCAAGCGAGGGAGAAGAGAAAAATCCCTTTTTACTTTTTCTTTTTTTTTTTGGCACGCAAATCGATGCCTATTTATAAAAACCCAAATTCCCTATTCCTTCCTCCTTTCCCCTTTTCTTTTCCAACCAAACAAAATAAAATCAAATAAAATCTTCTACAACCAAGATTTACTTCAATTATCCAAATAAAATCAAATAAAATCTTCTACAACCAAGATTTACTTCAATTATCCAATCCCACCAAAATTAATCACCTTATTTTACTTGCCCTAAGATAAAATTATCTTTTTTTTTTTTTCTAAATTCCAAATTTTTCCTTAGCTCAAATTTCTAAATTCCAACTTAGCTTAAATAAAGGCATGAATATATAAGGATAACTATATTTTTATTATTATTATCTTTTTTTTCACACATAATAACTTAAACTTATTTACTAAGAAGATTTACCCCAACGATTTGGGGTTGTTACAATTTTTCAAGTTAATGTCAAGTCTACATAAATGTGAAAATATTGATGAAAATGCCGACATGCACACAAATTTAATAATAGGTGTATGAATTGATTTTTTTTCTATAAAATAAAAATTAAGAAACACTTTTGGTCCTTCTTAACTTCATTAAAGTAACAATTTAGTTTCTAAACATTAGTTTGTTATAATTTAGTCCTGATACTTTCATGAAAAGAACAATTTAGTCCCACAATTTTAATAAATAACAATTTAGCTCATGTTCGTTACAATTTGTAGTGATTTATCCCTTATAGCGAAAAATATTAGAATTGATTTAATGAAATTCCTTATACATATAGATTGATAAATGGATTGAGAATCAAATTTGTTAATATATTATAAAGACTAAGTCATTATATAATAAAAATGGATACTTATTTTGTATGAAATTTTACAAGATAAGAACTACGTCGTTACAAATTGTAAAACGCAGAGATTATATCGTTACAAATTATAAAATATATGAATTAAATCATTACTTATTAAAGTTTAAAGATTAAATTGTTATAAATTTGCAAATATGAAAACTAATCATTATCATCTAAACTTTAGAGACTAAATTATTAATTTCATAAATATTTAGAACCAAAAGTATTAATAATAATAATAATAATAATTAAAAGAAAAAATACATCATTGTGAAATGGAGGGAACTCCAAAATTCAAATCCGTCAACTTTGGCGGTCGATCTTCAGTCGGCATTTTGAGAACCAGAAATGACGCCGGAAAATCTCCTCAATCTCCTTCAAACCACCCAAAAGTGCACCTTCGGATGTCCGATCATCGACCGCTCCGTCGGCGGCGGCGTTGCCTGCAGCTCCCTCACTGAAATCGTCGCCGAAAGCGGCTGCGGCAAAACCCAACTCTGTCTCCAGCTCTCTCTCTGCGCTCAGCTCCCTCTCTCCAATGGCGGCCTCAACGCCTCATCTCTCTACATCCACACCGAATTCCCTTTCCCCTTTCGACGCCTTCAACAACTTTCCCAAGCATTTTCCTCTTCATATCCCCAATTTTCAAACCCCTCCGATCACATCTTTGTCGAACCCGTTCACTCTGTCCACCAACTGTTCGACATAATGTCCAAGATAGAATTCTTCCTCCAAAATCGAAATTCCCAATTGCCCATCAGGCTTATTGTGATTGATTCGATTGCGGCGTTGTTTCGCTCTGATTTCGACAACACCCCATCTGATCTCAAGCGGAGATCTTCTCTGTTTTTCAAGATTTCTGGGAGGTTGAAGTTGTTGGCTAAGAAGTATTCTTTGGCTGTGGTTTTGACGAATCAGGTGGTTGATCTGATGGGTTCTTCTGATGGATTGAATGCTTTGAGAATTGGGAATTTGAAGTTCTTGTGTTCGTCGGGACGACAGGTTTGCCCGGCGCTGGGGCTGGCGTGGGCTAATTGTGTTAATTCAAGATTGTTTCTGTCAAGAAATGAGGAAGTTGTTGGAGAAGGTGATGGGATGATGAATGGTAGTGAATTACTACAACGAAGAACTAGAAGATGGCTTCATGTTGTTTTTGCACCACATTTGCCTAAATCATCTTGTGAGTATGTAATCAAGAGAGAAGGAGTTGTGGGAGTTGAAAGCCAATGACCTATTTCTTGTCTACTCATTAATTTTGTGGAGGGAGAACTAAAGTATATATTATCTATGCTCTGGTTGTGTAAAGTGATGAATTATAGAAATTTAAGTTTGTGTAACCAACATTTTGATTTTCTTTTTCTGTTCAATGACGCATGGTTTGAGAGGATTTGAATTCTACTTTCTAGGTTGAGAGAATATGTATAAACTAGTTGAATTATACTTAAATTGACAATTAATGAGTTGTTGACTAGTAAAAAAATTAAATAGAGATATAAAAGATAGATTTCATGATTTTGAGTTTAGGATGGATATAGGATCATAAAACCCTAGAAATTAACAACTTTGTAGTTTGGCTTTTCAAAGAGAAAAAAAGATAACTTAGTAGTCAGGAAAATTGAATTTTGAATACAATATGAGTATGATTTTAAAAGTACTTTTGGACAACATTTTGTACAATTCTTTTTAGTTGAAGTACTTAATTGGGTACCACCTTAGAAACGGTTGAACAATGAAAAAGCAAATAATAAAATTATTTGTCGTCATACATTTTCAGAAGGGTCAAGTTTACATGTATTTAAGTGTAATATTGTATTTGTTAGTATTAGAGTGCCTTTTAACCTACTCATTTTAGTATGAGTTCATCATGAAAAAGAGAGTAATGTGTTTTTCATTAAAGCTTTGAAATAATTAAATTTATTATAAGCTTTTGAGTTGATAAATAATTTAGATGACATCAAAACAGGAGTCAAATTAAAGTATATCAATTAAAATATTGATATAATCAAATTTACTATAACTCATTATAACTCATCAAGTTAAGGTTTTAAATTTATTAAGGATGTTCCCGATTGACAGCTTAATTTGTTTGAGTTGATTAGTAATTTAACACTTGCTATTTTGCAAAAAGTTTGACACAAGGGAAATAATAAGAATTTTAGAGAGACGGAAAGATCGAGTGATGATGTTAGAGAGAGTTGTCAAATTTAATGCCTCCATGTGGCCACCGTCACTAGACTTTTTCATAATTATGATCTTAGCTTGACTTTATTAGATTCAAGTCGAGTCGCATTTTGTAGTTTTTCAAAGGCCACCCTTTTTGGTTATTCTAATGTATATTCTTTCATTCTGCTCAATAAAAGCTTAGTTTCTTACCCAAAAAAGCCTTAGATTGTGCCTGAAGGAAGATCCCTTTTTGGTGAGTGTATAATATACACATGCTTAATTATAGTGGCTCATCCTTTGTTCAAAACCCAACCTCCTACCATCCTAATAAGGGATTTCCATCAGAATCCAAAGAGAAAGAGGAAAAAGTTTGATTTAGTCACACTTCAGTTATATATCAATCCATTTGGTTGGAAAAGAAATTTAAAAAGTATATATCCTTCAAGACAAAGTTGTAATTCACCACATGATTTATAAGCTGCTTTTCTTCTTTTTGCTCTTTATATGCTGACTATATCATGACAGCATTTTCTTCTATTCCTTGCAATGATCCAATCCAGCAGTTTTAAACTTTTCCATTATGACTGCAGTCCAATTGTGATAGCAGTTCAATCCCAATGCTGTATTAGGTTAAGGAATTAGGCGACAAATCGCTCCTCGGCACCCCAAAGCGTTCTGCCCTCTTACGCGCGCAAACGCAACACTAAATAGTCCAAGCCAATTCACATAAACGAACAGTGGATAATCACATTTCTTAGAGGTATTAGATACAATTCTATGAATAAACAAAATGAAAGTAGCATTAATGATAAAAAAGAGATTAAATCTTTACTGTAGCATTACTCTTCTGTATAAGTGTTTGATACTAATTAAACCACAAAAACATTGAAGAAAATAATAATGGAAGAAAGCCCGTCATTGAAGTTTCTTTTCTGTTTTTTTATTGGTTTTTTGGATCTTTGCAGTTGTTCTTTTTGTGTTTCGATTTGTTCTGCTTTTTTCATTCCCTTACAGAGTTTGTATCTTTGAGAGGTAGTCTCCTTTTATTAATTCAATGAAAAAAATTGTCTCTTGTTAAAAAAATAATAATAATGGCATAAAGCCCGAATACATTTATTTACACAGGCGATGTTCCATGTAATATTTAACAATTCAGCCAGACATTTACAAACTTGGCAACTGTAACAATAATGAATACATACCTTAATTCCATTTTGAGCTTGGGCATGGTATGGAACTCAGCACATGAATGTTATGTTATTGTTCTTCAAACACGTGTCCAACACCTGTGTAAATAAAATAATGAGGTGATTTAATATAAGTATAACTCAATTAGTTAAGACATATATACACAACTAAGAGTTCAGAAGTTTGAATCTCTCCAACCCCACTTGTTGAACTCAACAACAATAGTAATAGTGAGATCAAATCAATAGTGCCCTTTAGGCAGGATAAGTTTTCAGATTCTTTGAGCTTCCAAATTTGAATAATCTACCTAGCAAAGTTCGCATCACTTCCCTCTATCTCATTTTGAGGTATCTTAAGCCATTCTGCTGGGCTGCCATAAAAACCTTGTAATCAACACCTTATAATCTATGAGAAGTTGATAGAATATGAAGTATAATTTTATGACAAATGAAAGAGGTTTTTGTTTTTCAAGAACTTAGCCCAAATTTCCATGGTACTTTTAACTTATGTTTAATGGTTTTCTTTGAGTGGTTAATATGGTTTGGATCAAAATGTGACATTGATTGGTGATAATAAAAAAAACAAGGGACATGAAAACCTTCACAAGTAAATTTAGCTCTCTAAGACCTACATAAAACACAGAATATAAGTGCATACCTGTTACAATGGAAAATGTTGTCTGTACAATCGACTTTAAGTCTCAAGCTGAATAAAAGACAATGGGCACTGCAAGGGAATATTGGGAAGAACAATAAAAGGGGAACCGTCATTAGCAAGATTTGCATAAAGCGACCAAAGGGATTTAATCAGTATAGCATATGCAATCTGAATTTAGAAACCATTTACATCCATTAAGATCTCATGAAATACCAAACCATCATAAGACAGAGAGACAGTATACGGTCCATTAAGTCCAAATCTTATGGTGTAAGCCAGTAACCACCAATTCCATCATCAAGAAGAGGTATAAAATGGCCAAACTGAAATAGGAATTAACTGGAACCAGCTCTGGAAGGCTAACTAACAGGTACTTGCATAATGCAATAAAAATGGCTAATTGAATATGATACGAAAAGATCAGATTGTCACTGGTTTACAAAAATCAAAGAAATACATTGAGATGAGGGATAAGATAAAAAGTGAAGAAATCAGATCCAAATGCCAACACAAAAAACAAGCCACCATTTGTGGGCAATACAAAGTTTTTTGTTATTTTCTTATTCTTATTAAATGTTGCAACTATCAAATTTCTCATTTGTGTGCTTGACCTTTAAATCTTAGAGCCCTCTAATCAACTGAACGTGTGACCAATAGTCACCACCATGTTTGAGAATACCTACCCAACTTTTCCAGCTAATTTTGTATTTTGCGAGGGAAAACAACAAAGCATAAGAAGATGATCAATATCTTCCTCCAAATCTCAAAAAAAAAAAAAATAAAAAAATAAAAAAAGACACATCTCTGCATGTTAAGGTACAAAGAAGGATATATCTTTATGAGACCGCTTGATGGTATCAAACATAAGCTACCGGCCGCATGAAAACCTCTACCTTTATGAATACCTGTGTCCAGGGCTTTCCAAAGCAAATTTAGAAGACCTCTTCAACCTCGACATCAAGTATGATCTAGAAAATATGAAAAGAATCCTATTCTAGATAGATAAAAATCTAGGATTGATATAGATAGGAGAAAGAATCTCCTTTCACAAAAGGACAGGCATGGTGGATAGGAGATTCACGTTCCCGTGAAAAATGAAACATCTTGGTTGCGGAGCTTTTACATGACTTCTAGGTCTTCCATCAACAAAATTTTAAAAGAAGTCGGAGAAATTCACCCATCAATACAACCTTTTATCCAATAATAGAATGCTTAGAATTCTAAAAGATATCACTTCTCCAGATCATTATCCTTCTCTAAATCAATATTAGAAACAGGGCCCAACCTTTATCTTGCTCTACATTCTTTGATTATTAAATGAGAGCGATGCATGACAGACTAAAATTTGTGCATTTTAACCAAAGAAACTCAACTTTGGAAATACATGATTAAATGCCTTCTTTTGACCTTGAAAATAAAATCTACAATAATAGTTTGTGAGTATAGCTGGAAAAAATAGTTTTGAGTATGGCTGGAAAGAAATAAGACCATTTTGAGTTATGACTCTTTTGACCTTGAAAATGGATTGATTTTTTGAATAATGGCTGGAGAGATTGTTGGGAATGTGATCAAAGTCCCACATCGATTAAATAAGGGGATAATCATGGGTTTATAAGGGGAGAAAACTATATCCAATGATGAGGCCTTTTGGGTGAGACCAAAAGCAAAGTCATGAGAGTTATGCCCAAAGTGGACAATATCATACCATCATGGAGATATATGGAGGAACATTGTCCCTAACAAATTGGTATCAAGCCATGTTGGTAAAAGTCCTCAGGTGTCGAACAAGATGTAGTCATGGGCAGAGTATTCGTCCGTGGTTGAGCCTTCAAACAGGTAGAGTGCTTAAGTGTAATTCGGATGGATGACTACTCCGCAGTTGAGTTGCGGTGCATTCAAGTGTAATTCGAAAATCAAATGACTATTTAAAGGAAGGCTCGGCGGTCCTTTGTTCAAAGTGGAGAATTGTTGGGAATGCAATCAACGTCCCACATCAATTAGATAAGGGGATGATCATGGGGTTATAAGGGAGGACAACTATCTAATGGTATGAGGCCTTTTGGGTGAAACCAAAAGCAAAGTCATAAAGGCTATACCCAAAGTGGACAATATCATACCATCATGGAGATATCTGGAGGTTCATTGTCCCTAAAAAAAATATAAGAGGAATTTTGACGATAAATATTGTTCGTCGTCAGACTTTTGAACCAGCTCATCTCAAAGCATCTCTTTGGTGTTCTCTATCTCATCGTTTTGATGGTTTCTCTCTAAAGGATATTAATTTGAATTGGAATTCTTTCATATTTCCTTTGTAATCATTTTCTTTTGCTTTGTATTCCGGCTTTCTTTTTGTTTCACTCCTCTAAAAGTTTGTATCTTTGAGCATTAATCTCATTTTCATTATTTCCTTTCTAATCAGTATCTGATTTTCTTTCGCTTTGTATTCAGGTTTTTTTTTTTTGTTTCACTCCTCCACAAGTTTGTATCCTTGAGCATTAATCTCTTTTTCATTAACTCGATAAAAAATTTTGTCCAAAACAAAGTTTGAGTGCCCCTGATGAGCCTAATGAATTATGAATCAATATTCTGAAAGTCTCACAGCATTTCCAATATAAGAGGGTTATAGTCAAGCATTAGACAATAAGATATCCCCAAACATTTTCAATTGATCAGAAAGAAAGTAAATCTAAAGCCATGTAATTTTTTGGAGTAAAGATTCTATACACATAAATAACATGCTTCAAATTGAATCCAAATTTGCACAACCTAGAGAAAAATTAGAAACTCACCAATCAAGAATATAGTGAACATCAAAGCAAGAGTAAATTGAACAGAACATGCAAGCTGAAGATGCCAGGGTCTGTATATTTGTCGCTGCTGAACCCTACCAAAGAGCTGAGAGAAAATGTACAGTTAGAGTTACCCATAATCGCACAATTACACATAACAAAATATACATTGTTTCATGTTCAAATGAAAGTTTGAAGTGGGAATAGATTATATTCTGTACATAGTGCAGAAAAATGTTAGAATATGGTTTATGCTCATTATTTCATACAATAGTATGGATAACCTTTTCTTCATTGCAATAAGAACTTATGGCTACATCAGTTACATTATAAGATAATAGCCAAAAAACAACTAAAATTTGCGTTTCCTATCACACAATAAAATAGAAATCTAACAGACAAACAAAACTAAATCTACCAGATTGAAGCAGTTCCTTGCATTGCTCACCTGAGAAAAATTTCCACATCCGCACTTCCAGAAGACTGATCCTGATTTTCCTTTTCTTGAAACTTCTAGACTTGTAATAGACTGTTTTCTCTCTTGATTTTCATCCACAATTACAATTTGCAGGTCATGAACAGTTGGTGGACTTGCTCTCCTTGCCTTTGTTGATCTATCCATTTTGCATAGTGCATCATCATCAACTCTTCTAAAAATTTCTTTCACTTCCAGATCTTTGACTTTCTGTGAGTCTAGATCTACAGCATTAACATATTCACTGCCCTTCATTTCAGAGGAATTACTCAAGCTACAGGTAGAAGTAAGATTCATATCTGCCACTACTCGTTCATGATTCTCATATATAGAACTTTTTGCTGAAGACCCGCACACTGATGATTCAGTTTTTGCAATTCGTGGTACTTGCGATATGCCAGAGAGAAATGTAGCCAAATCATTGCATTCTTCCTCATTTAGATTTACCCATCGAAGTGGCTGCTTGCCGTCTTTGTCATAAGATTTTCTTAAAGCAGCTTCAACATGGGAAATTTGATTTCCAATGGCTGCAATAAATAATCTATGTCTTTCCAACAAATGTTCTTCACTTCTGGAACGGTAGCTAACTCTAACAGCTTTCTCAAACTCTTCAAGCTAATTGTCAACAGAAAAAACAACACTCAATATTGTGATTTATAAAAAGTAGAGTTATAGGTTCAAATAAATCAAAATATAAATATAGCTTGACTATCAAACAAAACTCATTGCAAGTTGTCAGTCTAGTTATACATCTAGCTTATCATCTAAGAATCCCAATTATGCATTCCATTAAATTTAGGAAGGTATACCTGATATTTTCATGACAATAAGAAATAGAACAGATGCATTTTTTTAGTTCAATTTAGTATCCTACCTGCCATTTGGCTGTGCCGAGAGTCGTTTGTACCTCCCGACGGAGTTCATCCAAATCATCAGGACTTAGCCCTTCTCTTTTCTCTCTTATCCATGTCCTATATGCAAACTCCATTCTGAAATCAAAAATCAATAGAAGAATCAATATAGAAGAAAGAGGCAACAGAAAAATCTCTGAAATTTGAATAGATAAAGTTTAATGGTCTAAGAAATGGTCAACAAATGAAGAAAGCAGTAGAATCCCTCCAAAACCATATAAACTTATAGCCAGAGCAGCTTTACAAATACAGCAAACAGAAAAGAAAACTTCTTTGGGGATAAAATTTAGGTTCTTGAACCATCACTAAACTCATTAAACGAAAACCCAGAACATAAGCTTCAGCCTCTTTAAAAGAAAAAATACGGCGAGAGAAGAATAAGAAACTAACATTAAGAACTCAAAACACCCATAAACAGATCATCACAGACTCAAATAAAACTAACCCAGAAAACAACCCCATAAATTATACAACAAATCGAAATAGAATTCAATCAACATGGAGAGAAAGAAAAAGGGAGGGGAAAAAAAAACCCAAATCAAAGGAACAGTAAAAAACGTACGTATCGGCAGATTCTTGGACCTGCTCGGCCGCATAAAAGAACCCATCCTTCTTCCACAAATCGAAACTATTAGCAACTAACATTGAGGGAAAAGAGGGGGTAGGAAAAACAGAGCAGAGATTCTGAAAGAAGGAAGAGGAAGGTTTAGAAATCAAAGATCATCAAAATGGAAAAATGAAATGTTGGTTTGATGGATGAAATGGGAAGGTAAAAAGGGTTCGATTGTTGAGTAACTGGTGTGTTGGGTGCTCGAGAGAAGCAAGAACAGAGATGAATACAAAGAGACGAAGCTCACACAGCCATGAGATAGATGGAGTTCTCTCTGTTGTTTGCTTGTTTCTTGCGCAATTCCCCACCTTTCTTTTTACAAGGCTAATAATTAAGAGAAAGAGACTCAAATTTATAAATAAATACTTTTTTAATGACATAAATAAAATACTAATAATAAGAAGAATGTTAAAATAATATTTGACTCCATATCCACCATACCTTAGAGTATAATTTTAACATGCACAATGTTTCAAGAAAAATAATTATAATATCCACTCAATCTCAATCTCCTTGTACTAAAAACATGAGTTTTAAACTTCTGTCAACAAGTTAGTTTTTAGATAAAACTAACCTATGGTGGATTTTGAATCTAGTTTTTATTTTATTTTTAAATTTTAAAATTTATAGATTAAGAATGTTTTTTTTTCCTCTTATTTTTTTTATTGAAACAAACTTAAATAATGACAATAACTTTTCAAATAAATAAAATAAAATATGCTAATATGATTTAAAATTTATAGTAGAAATGGTAACAGATAATAAAAAAAAAAAATATTTAACAAAAAGTCAACAATAAACTGGTGTATAATGTTGGGTTGGAAGCATTTGTGTGTGTATATATATTTCAAATATATGTGGGGTAGAGGATTTAATTATTATTATATATTTCAATTGTAATTTTATAATAATACATACATACATACCGTAGAAAATTGTAGAAGATTAGGAACAAAATTTGAGAAGAAATAAAAAAACTTACATTAAGAATTAAAATATATGTTCACTCTTTATTTTTAAAATCACTGACTTCAATTTAGCTACCAATTTGAGTATACATCAATGGTTTGGATCAAAAGTCATTTTAGTTCTTGAGATATTTTTGTAAATGGTTTTATTGAAATTTCATGCCACGTGGCTTTTGATAATTTATGTGATAAATATGAATAATGAATGTAAAAAATGTTACATAGACCATTAGGGATCTTGTGTATGGTAACAAAAAGAAAAAAAGATTAATCAAATATTAAAGGGAGAGACTAAATTGTGTGAGATAAAATTTATGAGTTATAAATAGGTTAAAATCTTATATTAGTCTTTCTATTTTGAAATCAGTTATATATATATATATATTTCAAATATGGTAAAATCAGCTAAAAATTTTACAAATATAGCAAAATTTTACATTTAATTAGTGATAGACTGTTATAGATATTTATCAGTGATTCTATCACTAAGAAAAAGCAAAATTTTGTTATATTTATAAATATTTTCAGCAGTTTTGTTATGTAAAATAACTTTTCTATATTTTTAATATATCTAAATAATTTAGTCATTTGCATTTGATAAATCTTAAAAATAAAATAATAATTATAATTATTAGTATCACATTGTGTCTCTTATATAAAAATATAACAAATAAATAAATATTATGCATTATGCAAAGTTAGAAGAACAAAAGA
>QLSR01001493.1:850770-869556 GCA_031780015.1 Citrullus colocynthis
AAAAAAAAAAAAAAAAACAAAAATAACTAATTTTAAGATTTATTGACACTGAGGGATTCAAATTAAAATGAATGATTTTCAAACAACTTAAATAATATTCTAATTTAAACAATATCTTAAGGAAGAAAGGCTACAAGTATTTAAATTTCCAAAAACTGAGGACAAATATATACAACAATTTCATGATTAAAAATAAAATTAAATTAAATATTAAAAACAGATTAAGATTTTCCAGCCGAAAATATGAAAATTATCAGCTGCTTCTCGTGCACAACATAATTGGAAGGAGTGACAGCGAATACTTGCCACGTGTTATTGATGACGTGGGAACCAATGATTGGATAATAAATAGGAGAGTTTATACGTTTGCATGTGTTATAAATAGACACAGCGTCGGCAACCGGGGAGGAAATGAATGGGACAGCTTTGTTTGTTGAGCTGGCAATTTGAAGAGCCACTCTGTCAACTTTATTTATTCGCCACTAATTTTGAAATTAGTGGAAGGTACCACTTGTTTATATAAATAGTTGTTATCTGTTGTTCTAAGTATTTCTTCATTATATTTTTATATATTTAGATTTCACTCAAATATGATTTTAGTTGATTTATATATATTTCTATATTCGAGTGCTAATACTTAAGATTTAAAATTCTTTTATGTCGAAGGAAAAAAAAAAGAATATATTTTAGGATGAACAAAAATGAAAATGAAAATTTAGGCATGTGCTTTATTAACATTGTTCTTGAAGTGATGTGATAGTCGCCAACAATGATTGTTGCCAGAGTTGGTTGTTTGTGGTGATCAATTAAGTTGGCCACCAGATATAGTTGTCGGAGTTTGGAGTTAGAGGTAGTCATTGAAATTGATTGCAAGATGTGGTATTCACCAAAGGTAGTTGTTATTGCTATTGGAGTTGGATGTAGGAGATGGTTGTCGAAGCATGTCATCGACAATGATTGTTATCGAGTGATGGCCATAGTCGACAATAGTGGATATTGCTAGAGTTGGTCGACAATAGCAACTAACAAGTAGAATCATTGGAGGGAAAATGAGAGAAGGAGATTAGATGAAATTTCTCAATAAAATTGTAAATTTCAATAGTAAAGATAGCTGAAATCCATGAAATTGAGTAATTTGTGAAGTTAATGGCAACCAGCCTCTAAAACAAATGAATCTTATATATGTTTAGAAGTATTTTCTTTCTTTCTTTTTTAAGATTAATCTTTTATAAATATATTATTTCATTTTCTTTACGCATTTCATTTTTTTAAAATCTAATATGCATTACACTATTGATTATATAATATTATAAGTATACATAATTTATGCGATAAAGTATGTTGGTCAATTAATTAATATTATGTGAGATTCAATTGAAAATTTTAGTAGGTGACATTGTTTTTAGTGTTTATAAATATATTATTAAATATACTTTAAATAATTTTTTTATTTTGTAAATTTGCTATTAAATTCATATCCGAAAACATTGAAAGCGAAGAATAAAACTATGTTTTCCATTCAATTTTTTATTTTCAAAGTTATGTTTACAGTATATTAATTAATCGCACCTTAGAGGCTCATTAGATATTTTTTAAAAAAAAAAAAAATTCTTGTATCTATTAGTTACAATATTAAAAAGTTTATTCTTTATATACTTTTTGGAGTTAGCATCAGTCCAAATTTATTATTTATTCTAAAATTCTTTACTAAAAAAGACAAATAAATTTTTAAGAAAATAAATTAAAAAAACCTAATGGTTGGTATTCATTGTTCAATATTAATCTCATCATCTATCATTGCCGTTGACAAAGAAGGAATGTCGTTTCAATGTAACTTCTAGATGAATTTAATATGTAATAAAGGTTGTCTCTCACATTAAGTTTGATTCTCTAATTAGTTTATATTTTAAAAAATGAACAACTTCTTTCTTTTTAGGCCAAATTCTTTTCTTCTTCACAAATATTGTCTTATCTATGTAACTATGTGTTTGATTAGCATGCAATAGCAAAAAACTTATAGATTTAGTAAAGGATGAATTAGAAAGTACATTTACATGCGTTAATTTTGGACTTAGGATTTAGGTTTTATTTGAGTCGTAATTATTAAAATTTCTTTGACTATCAAATTAAATTGCTATTGACAAATGAGGATACATTGTCAAAGTTTTGGTATAATTGAACGAAGAAAAACTCCCAAGTGAATAAGAAGACATTTACAAAATGAAGTATTTAAAACTGCTGACAATTTTTTCTTAAATGACATTGAAATTCTTGTCAATGTCAAGAGAATTATTTAATGGAAGAATCATAACGGTGATAAAACATTTTTTCTTTCTTTTTTTTTCTTTTTTTTTTTTTGCCCGCCAAGTTAACGAAGTCATGCGTCAAAACTCTGACATTTTGATCGGTGACATATACATTTACATATTTGAATCAAGTGGTTAGGGCATATACTTTCCATCGATAATCAATTTCTGGAGAAGCATTATCAGATATTAAAACTTTGTTTATTAGGCAAATTGCAAAAACCATGATATTCTCAAACTTCCAATTCTAAAAATTGAGCCCTCAAATTTGTACAAGTACTAAAATTGGACTCTCAAACTAAGTGTAAAAATTGTAAGTTTGAAAGTTCAATTTTATCATTTGAAGTCTAATTTTTACTACTATTGTAAGTTTGAGGATCCGATTTAAATATTTGTGTAAGTTTGAGAGCTCCATTTTTACAATTGAAAGTTTAAGAATGTAATTATAACTATCATCATATTTTAGGAGTAGTTTTTGCAATTCCCCCTTTGTTTATTTTATTCAATATCTCAAAATGCTTGAGATAGAGAAGAAAAGAGCTCTAAAATTAAGAACCAATAGAATTACAGCATCAACAACCAATCCCATAAAGCTTTATGTGGTTTGTTAGGTGCAAATGACATGTTCCACAAACAAAAGTAAAGCATAGAGTATCACTATTCAAGAGCAAAATTATCTAACGTCCATTCAACAAAAGCAAAGCATTAAGCTTCTCTAGTTTGCCCCCTTTTTTGTGTGGGGGGTCAGAATTTTCACAGAAAGGAAACCGTTGAAATCAGCCTCAATCAAAATTGCATTCTTACAAGCACAGGAATTTCTAATTGTTTAATATTCATACATGACCAAGTAAAGAAAGCTCACAACAGGATCAGATCAGTCAATCACTTGCAAATCATCCACCTTTTGGCCTCATTTTGATACAAACACCCCATTTATCTACTTACAGGACTAACAGTCTCCTTTATGATAAAATCTGAAAAATGGCTTACCGGAAACAAGCATATATCCAAAGGGTTCGTGTTTTTAGCCTCGTGCGTCCTCTTCCATGCATTCACATAATGCAAATTCCACCCTCTTGCGACCAGCATGACACGATGTCAGACATGAGGAAACTATCTTCCTTTGTACGTCCTTGTAGCTCAGTGCTAACTTTATATCCCATTCTGTACTTCTCCTGCAAAAGACCAAAACATTCAATTTTATTCCACGGAAAAGTGTTCCTTCAATGAAGTTGCATTTACACTTCATTACCTGTCTTCATTCTCATCCTCAAGATTTTCCATCATTCCAGAAAAGATTGAGAGGAGTTCATCGAGGACTTCCATTTCATTTTCCAAGCTTCCCTGTAGCTACGGATATAATATAAACAAGTAATAATAACCAAGGTAAAAAGGTTCTGAATTCAAAGGGCCCTATGATAACATGATTTTACTTTTAGTCAAATTCCAAAAACAAAAATAAGTTGTTAAAAACTACTTTATTTTTTAGACCCCGTTTGGTAACCATTTCGTTTTTTGCTTTTGGTTTTTGAAAATTAAGCCTATTTTCTCCACACTTCTTACAATAATTTGCATCTTTCTTTAAGTACAATGGTTGCATTCTTAGTAAAATTCAGAAAACAAAAACAAGTTTTTAAAAGCTACTTTTTTTAGTTTTCAATATTTGGGTTGGTTTTTTAAACCATTGTTAAAAGCTAGACAACAAAGGAAGAAATTTGAAGGTGGAAGTAGTGTCTATAGGCTTAAAAACAAAAACTAAAAACGAAATGGTTACAAAACAAGGTCTTAGTTTTCAAAACTTGGTTTGGTTTTTGAAAACATCGGTAGAAAGTCAATAACAAAACAAAGAAACTTAAAGGTGAAACTTATAAGCTTAATTTTCAAAAACAAAATGGTTATCCAACTGGATCTACTGTTTTCTGAGTTGGATGACTATTACAAACATCAGGGAAATTTGCCTACAGAAGTCAAAAGTAACAACTAAGAAATAAGTGAAACAAGATTTTTTTAAAAAAAAAATAATAATAAAAAATAAAAAAATAAAAAAATTTACCTTACGGTTGGAGTGTAATCCAGGGCACTGAGCTTTCCGGAAACACTCTAACAATGGTGAGGGAAGACCATAATGGAATATACCTTGGTTCTTTGACAACCATGTTCCCCTCACCATATGAGTACTCCAGTCTGACGTGATGTTATTGCTATCATCACCGAAGTCAATGTCTGCACTCACAAATAAACAATGGCAATACTAATAGAATAAGAAAGATAAGCATAAATTACGTATTTATAAAGTAAAAGGAAGCACTATTCAAATGTTTAATGGACAGAACTAGAAAATACCTAATGGAATGACATCATTTACGTTATCTCCTTCCGGTAAAAAACCATAGAAAGTAACTAGATGAGAACCAGAGTAATTCCCATAACTAAGGTAACACTCTTCCCCTGCACGGCATGGTCTTGACAGACAGAATTTCAAGGAATTTGTATCTGAATCAACTTTGCCATAGTGTAGTATGTGCGGATGCAACTGTCCCAGAGAACCAAATAGCAATGAAGCAAAGGAAGATGTGAACTCAAATTCAAAATAACATATTAGACACGTGAAAGAAACAAGGAATGAACAAACAATAAATATGAAACAACTCATAAATAAGAAATAAGAAATCAGAATGCCATCCAAGTTTAATGACGAAGAAAAACATGAATCTATGGTAACAGCCACATAATTGAGCAAACAAGTATAAAGATGAGAAGAAATCAATTTGAGGTAAGAAGTAACAGCAAGGAAGGAGATCTTAAAAATAAACTAGTTCAAGTAAATTAACCTACACTTCGTACAATTTTTACAATTAAACTCAACCCCCATCCATGGGGGGGAAATGGCGTGTGGGGTATAAGAAGCAGGAATCGCACATACCGAGTGGTTGAGAAAACCAGCAATTGGAACCAAGCAGGTTCTGAGTTTTCCATCAGAGAACATGATTTTCAAGCTATTTGAATACCAAAGTTCACAAGCCCACAAGAACTGTTCCCATGAGTAGAATTCCTCTGGGAAGACATCAGGATGGTTGTTACATAACGCAGGAAACAACTCATTGTATTGTTCCCGCAAGTGCTGCAAAGAAGTTAACATTACATTTAAATAGAAGTAGAATATCGAATTATGATATCCAAAAGTCAGACCATCAAAATGAAGTAGAAAAGATTGGACAAATGAGCTAAATTTCCATCCTTAAAAAGAGAACCAGACGAGAAATGATTTTATCTTTTCACTTTATTTCAATTAATGTCTACTGCATCTATCCAAACTTCCATGAACCCCAGAAAATATAATGAGAAAAATGTAGTGAGATTACTTTTCAATTATATAATGAATGGAAACTATAATTTGCCACTAGAGGTTGTTTTAACAAATAAATAATAACCGGGAATATTTGTGAAAACTGAACCTCTTTTGCTTGCATTAGCTCATCAAAAAGTAGGGTTCCGTCCAAAGTCATCATTGCGCCAACTCCAAAACTTAACCCTGTGAACTTTTTGTAAGATATTAGACTACGAAAATAAAAATTACCTCATGCACATTTCAGAATATGTTTAAGGTTTAGGTGATTCAACATAACTGTATCTTTGTCATTTTCCTGCTTTAGTGCCCAGAAGTCAGATTGTAAAAATGATAAACTAATTACAAAGGAAGGGGTGGAACATGTGAGATAAAGAGTATGCACCTCAATTACTATGATAAACAACCTCACCATCAAATATGCAAGATGGAACTCTTTTTTAGGTTAAATCTACCATGACTCCATTCCTTCGTATCTGAGCTATTATTCTTTCCAACATTATTATCTTTCTTGGGGTGATCTTGATACCTATTATTTTTTATATGATACTCCCGCCACTGCGTCACTAGTTCTAATGTCTCACTTGAAATTTATTTTCAGTCTCCTATTTCCTGATTTCCTGACGAAGTCAATGGATTTTTTCTTATTCAACTTTAAAACACTTTTTCCTCCATTGAAAACTAACCATGAGTGTTTGAGGGTGTGAGACAGAGCAAGGCTTTCTTCCCTTCCCATAAATTCTGTATTTGCGTATCCCATTATAAGCGGATAATCATATCTCCTATTTAGAGAGGGAAGGAAAAATGTCTTCTTACGAATTCACTACTTTCACTTTGGTCCAAAGAGATCCAGAAACAGGCCATCTGTGGACGGCATCATCCTATTCTCTTCCACTTCTATTGAGAAATTTACAAATCTCCTCCTAGTCATCAGAATGTTTTAAGCTTCCTCTACTCTCAATGTTAATTGGAGCATGAGCTACTTTGCATCAATGTTAGTGATTCCATCACCCAATCTGCTGCCAAACTGCAGTCTTGGTTGCCCCAAACTGCAGTCTTTTTGAGACCATATTTTAATCAAGGTTTAAAAGAAGCTAAAAGGGTGGAAATGCCTTTCTTCTTCAAAGGAGGCTACCAAACTCTCATCTAATCCCTCTCTCTCTAGCATCCCCATCTGTTATATGTCTTTAGCTTTATTCAAAAATGCTTGAAAGAATTCCCAAGTCCCTTTAATAAAATATTTCGACTTTCATAGGAAAAGTTGTCCTCATTTGACTAGTTCGAACCAGATTTCATGTTCCATCTCTAAGGGTGATCTTGGCCTTGGAAATTTGCAGGGAAAGACAGTTGCTCGTGGCTAAATGGGTTCCCATTTGGAGGAAATTTATTAGTGACAAATGGGGTTCCATGCTTCTTGATTGGTGGCCAATGACAATTCCATCAGTCACTTCAAGGTATCTGACAAGACATTTATAAACCAAAGGCTCTCATCTTTACATTGGCTCCTTCAAGATTGGAAACTGATTTTGGGAAGATTTGCCAATCTTAAGATTCATCTTCCAAAGATGAATAAAACGGCCCATCCTCTGGGACAGCAACACAAGCTCCTACAAGCAAGAAATTTAACGATGATGAGTACAAAGACTGGCTCTTTCTGATCAGCAACACTGAGAGCTTAAGCCCTAACTAGACTCCCGGAAGTGGCCTCTTGACCCAACAAGTCCCTTTTCATGTAGATATCTCCACCAATTTTTGGCCACCAAAAATCCTTCTATCCACCATGATCTTATCAAAGTTTTCTGGAAAGGAAAATCCCCCAAAAAAGTAAACTTCCTACAGGAGGTGGTCATGGGCTATACTAATACTATGGATAATATGCAAAGAAGATATCCACTGCTTGCTCTGTCCCCAGTGCATGCTCCCTTTTCAAGTTGGACCATGAGTCCCAAGATCATATTTCTACAAGCTGCCATTTCGATTCTGTTTCCTGGGATGCTCTTTTTGAGGCTTATGGATGAACCACCCTTTTGCACAAAAAAGCTGTGATCAACCTACGCACTATTATGGTAGCCCACCCCTAGAAAAAGCAATCAAAATCTCTGTGGTTGAACTTGACTAGAAGCCCCCTTTCAACCACTTGGCTTGAGAGGCATAGTAGAACTTTCAACGGAAGGGAGAGGAACTACACTTATTTGACCTTATTTTGCACACAGCAGCCACTTGATGCAAGCTAAGATTTTTTTATTTTATTTTTCCTTTCGTAATCACTCTCTTAGTGATATTTGGGCTCGAATTGGAACGGATTTTGCAACCACACAAGGCTTTTTAAACTTCATTACATTAATGAAATTCTGTTCCCCTCTCAGAGAAAAGAAGAAAGCAAGTTAACTTATATCCTTATGCATACAAAAAGAACAAAAAGAATTAATACACTAGCATGCAGCAGTATAGCAATAGACGTAAAAAGACCATCGGTGCTAACTGCTCACTGAAAATTCTTCAAAAAGGAAACTCAACCATTTGATATGTGTGCACCCAAATCTCATGCTGAACACAACGGAAATACAAGAAATCAGTGAGAATGGTCTAAAGGTAATGGTAATACCAGTATTAAACGCTTCTGGTAGTGTATCAAAGTAGTTCTTGAATTCGGAATCAGCAATGTGCTTCTCCTTCATACTCCATAACAACATCATTGTCTCAGATAGCATGCCTTCAACCTTAGATAATATGGGATACTGGTGGAGAAAAAAAAAAATCTCTCCTTAGCTGAATGATCAAAGATTCTTGAAAATCCCTAAAAATTCTTTAAACCAACTTTAACTCTAGATATAAGCATTTATTTACACAAGCAACAGAGCATTATTAAAGATGAGATGAGGAGTATCTGTATGGTGAGAATTAATAAGGAATTCATTCCATAAGACATAATTTTAAGATTATAATTTTTTTTATCCTATTTTTAGTGCCAGAAAAGTTCTAGACGATTCAAATTTTAAGATTGGCAACTACAACAACTTCTTATGATGAATTTACCATGGTGCTTTTCTGCACAAGCTCCTCAGAAATAATAATAGCCAGAGGGATCTCCAATACAGTGTCACCAACTTCTAAATCTTCTTTGGCTATGGTTCCTCTACCAGCACCTTCAACATCTATATGAAGAAGAAAGTATAAAAATTACAATTGTTTGTAACTTTGGTGCGCTCCAATATTTCAAACTTATAATTCTACAATAATTCAAAATCAAGCATTAATAGATGTGGATTACATGAATATTGCCAAGAAACTGTGACAGCGAAGACTTACAAGCTATCTCCAAGCTTGTTCTAACACCATTGCTCTCACCCCACTGTAACAAACGGTTTTCTTTCCCGCATCTGTCTTCCAAAGTTTTAGCATCCATACTGTATACATCTCCATACTCATGGATCATGTGAATAGCTGCCTTCCGTAATTCTTGCAGGACATTAAATTGGACGGGCTTACAACTAGAGAGAAAGATGTCAACAAGAGAAATTATTGTACTGAAGGCCTCCACTTCATTCCTGGGGCTGTAGAAATCTACGGGTGTGCATTCATCATTTTCTCCAAAATACATTTCAGGCTGCACCTCAATTGTTACAGTAGCTATCAATAACTATTTATCCATACATATATTAGATGATTTCAGACTAAAATACAAATAAATACTACTTGCTTCCCCTCTTCTTTCACCAACATAAAGAAAAAACTAGAATGCAAATGAATTTTAGTTAGGCACACCCAAGTACAAAAATTACCAAGCACTCTATCCACGTAATCCAAGATATCCGGCACTCCTGAATAGCAGTAACTTAAATATTTCCAGACACAGACAAGAAAACATTGAACTAGAGAAATTCCTCAGGTTACCTCATTTAAGTGAATAATTCTTGCAATTTGTACCAATTCTTTCAGAACAGTATCTACTTCCTCAGGACACATAGAGCACTTCAAGTAAATGCGATTCTCAGACTTGAAACCCTGTCTTTCTAATAAATTCTACAGAAAAATGTAGAAATGATAAGGTATAGTAAATCAACTGTACGCTAGAGTATTATACTGTGACCACCAAACTAAATGGTGTCCAACAGATCAAAATACATAGATTCTCAAAGAAATATATGTAATGAGATAAATGATGTAATGTACCTAGTTCGATTGCATAGAATAAACTTCCTACGTTGATTGTTTATTGTATTTATGTCAGAAAATATAAATGGCGATAGAAAACCATGTGGGAAATTTCCTTGCACTTCCTTTATGTGGGAACACTTCATGTATGGCTTTGGCATCTCCAAGCCTTATAACCCAATTTGTGAGATCAAATCAGGCTACTAGAATATTCAATTACGAAAAAAGGTTCTTTAGGCTTTCAAAGTTATACAATTCTTGGGAAATATAGATCGAAAGGATTAAATGCAAATAACTAAAAGAGAAAGATAATGAAAATGATCCATCATAGAATTCACTTGAATGTCAGCATGGGTTTTAGTAAGTAGAGGTCAAAGAGAACCTTTCATTGAGAAAAAATGAAAGAATACACAAGCATCCAAAAGAACAAGCCCACCAAAGGAAGGGCCTCCAGTCCCTTAATTAGAAGAGTTTGGAAGCATGCCAATTTTGTGCTAGGCCCCCAATCCATTACACATATCAAAGAAAGAATAAGAAAGGAGGGGAGCAGGCCTAATAGGCCGTAAGGGGAAGTGGGCTTCGGTTGGTCCAGGTATTCGGCAGTTATCTGGGAATTCAGGGTGGGTAGTTGCCGTACGGGTGGGGAGTGTTATTTTGTAGGGTTGGCAGCCGTTGGGAAGATAGGTTTGTTTTTGTAGGACTTTGTCCTGAGAGGGAGAGGCCAACACTCTAGAACTTGCTGGGTATCTTGTTCTTCTATTTTGTGTCTTCTTGTAAGGTGGACTGAAGGCTAGAGCCTTGTTTCTGTGAATATATAACTCGGGGAGTTCATATTTTTCTGATTTCATCATACTCTTGTTAGGTATATTGTGTTTGCAGGTGGATACCTAACAAATTGGTACCAGAGCTCAGTTCAACGCTAGGGATCACGAGACGAATGGCACAAAAAATGGCGGAGGAAAGATTCGAAGCTCATGAGAAGGAGTTGACGGTGTTGAGGGACTTGGTAGTCACGACGTGCAAGAACGTGGAGAGAATGTCGGAGGACCAGCGGGTACTAACGGAAAAATGGAACAAAAGTCAGTCGATGTTGACGGAAGTTCCGCAGACAAAGAACAAGGAAGCAGAGGTCGAAGAAGGCGAGTCATCACAGGGGAGGAAACGGGGATTTGACCGGAGCAAATATAAGAAGCTTGATATGCCCGAAGAAAGCCCCGACGGGTGGATATTTCGGGCGGAGACTTTCTTCGAGATTCATGAACTGTCCAACACCGTGAAAATGAAGGTATTAGTGATAAGCTTCTCGCAAGAGGTAGTCGATTGGTACCGTTGGGCAAACAACCAAAAGCCGATCCAAAATTGGAAGGAGATGAAAGAGAGAATGCTGGAGAGATGAAGACCCACGCTAGGAGGGACTCTCACGAATCAGTTGTTGATGATAAAGCAAGAGGGAGCTTATGCAGACTACCGACAGAAGTTCGAAATATTCTCAGCCCCGCTGCCAGACCTGAAGGAGAGTGTTTTAGTGACTGCATTTTTGAATGGGTTGCGTCCATCACTGAAAGCCGAGGTCGTGAGTAGGAGACCCGTGGGCCTGGACCAGTGTATGTTAGAAGCCCAATCCATAGATGACTGAGATATTGCACTGAAGTTAGCCCTTGAAGAAGTCGGGTTTCGGGGGTATGATCGAAAAGGGGAGCAGTCTCAATGACCGGAGTGAAATTGGGAGCCAAGGGTGAATCGGGCCAAAGTAGGCAGGTGACTGTGTTCAAAAAAGGGGGTCTGAGCAAGAAGAGAGAAACGCAAATGAGGAGATTGACTGATGCCGAGTTTAAGGAGAAGAGGGATAAGGAAGGGCTTTGTTTCAGGTGTGATGAGAGAACTTCCAAGGACATCGCTGCCGAATGAAGGAAAAAGGGGAGCTGAATGTGATCATAGCCGACGAAGTAGAGGAACTTGAAGATATCCAAGAAGAAACGGAGGCTGAGAAAGAGGCAAAAGCAATGGAAGTAGCGGAAAATGTGGAGCTAGCATTGAGATCCGTTTATGGGTTTTCGACACCGAGACGATGAAGATGAAGGGAATTGTGGGAGGGAAGGAAGCCATTGTCCTCATCGACTGCGGGGCGACCCACAACTTTATCCACCAGAAACTAGCAAATGAACTAAACCTCCAAGTAGCCGAGACGCGAATTATGGTATTGTGGTGGGGAATGGAAAGGCCATCCGAGGCCAAGGCGTGTGCAAGTCGGTTATGGTAATGCTCCAAGGGATCACGATAGTCGACGATTTCCTACCCGTAGAGCTGCGCAAGATGGATGTTATATTGGGGATGGCATGGCTGAGTACCACCGGATTTATGGGGGTGCACTGGCCCTCATTAACCATGACTTTCGCCGTGGGAGAGGACCAGGTAACGCTAAAGGGGGAGCCGTCATTGACCAAAACAGAAGTGAGTTTGAAGGTTTTGACGAAGATATGGGAAACAGAGGACCGGGGGTATTTAGTTGAAATTTAGAAAAAGAGGCGGAAAAAGGGGAAGATAAGGAGCCGACGATAGTTGAACCCGAGGAGGAGCGGTTGCCCGTGATGATTCAAAGCCTTTTGGAGCGCAATGGTGATATATTTGAACTGCCGAGGGGATTACCCCCCAAGCGGAGGTGGATCATCGAATTGTGATGGCTGAGGGATAGGCACCAATCAATGTAAGGCCATACAAGTATGGGCATGTTCAGAAGGATGAGATAGAGAAACTCGTAGGAGAAATGCTGTCAACGGGAATTATAAGGCCAAGTAAAAGTCCATTTTCGAGTCTGGTACTCCTGGTTAAGAAAAAGGATGCGGAATGGAGATTTTGTGTGGATTATCGTAAGGTGAACAAGGCCACCATTGCGGAAAAATTCCCGATTCCGGTGATTGAAGAGCTGTTAGATGAACTACATGGGGTTAGCATGTTTTCCAAGCTAGATTTGAGGTCGGGTTACCACCAAATCCGAATGGAAGAGAAGGATATCCCCAAAACAGCATTTAGAACGCACGAAGGGCACTATGAGTTCTTGGTCATGCCGCTTGGATTGACCAACGCACCAACAACTTTTCAATCCTTGATGAACGAGGTTTTTAAACCGTTTCTGAGAAGGTTCATTTTGGTATTCTTTGACGACATCCTTGTCTATAGTGAGGATATTTCTAACATGAGACTCATTTGGCGGTGGTTTTCAACGTCTTGAGGGAGCACAAGTTGTTTGCCAACAGGAAGAAATGTATTTTCAGCCAGTCAAGCATACAATATTTGGGGCATTGGGTTTCTAAGGAAGGCGTGGAGGCCGATGGTGAGAAAATTAAAGCCATGTTGCAATGGCCTACCCCTAAAAATGTGACCGAGCTGCGTAGTTTTTTGGGGCCCACAGGTTATTACAGACAGTTTGTGTTGAACTATGGTATTTTGGCTGCCTCATTAACATAACTTCTTCACAAGGATGCTTTCCAATGGAGTGAAGAAGCCACCGAGGCGTTCAACATGCTAAAGAATGCAATGTTCACACTACCCATGCTAGCCTTACCAAACTTTGCTTTACCCTTCACCATTGAGACTGATGCTTCTGGGATGGGGGTAGGGGCGGTTCTGATGCAGGAATCTCGGCCAATAGCTTACTTCAACCAAACTCTATCAACAAGAGCAAGGGCTAAATCGATATACGAAAGAGAATTGATGCAATGGTGCTCGTCGTGCAGAAATGGAGGCATTATTTGTTGGGTAGTAAGTTTACCGTCATTTCTGACCAGAAGGCCCTCAAGTTCCTCATAGAGCAACGAGAAGTACAACCCCAATTCCAGAAGTGGTTAACGAAATTAGTGGGGTACAACTCCGAAACCCTATATCAACCCGCATTACAGAATAAGGCGGCGGATGCTTTGTCAAGGATGCCAACACTGACGGAGATTCGAGTGTTAACTACTACGACATTGGTGGATCTGGAGGTAGTGCAGCAAGAGGTCGAGATGGTAAGGACCTACAGAATATTATTGCCAAGCTGAAGGAGGATCCCGACTCGGTCCCAAAATTCTCACTTGAGAGGGGAAGATTACTTCACAAGAAACAGTTGCTAATCCCAAGCACTTCTTCTTTGATTTCATCACTTTTAAGCACTTTCCATGACTCAGTTATAGGAGGCGACTCGGGATTCTTGCGTACATACAAGAGAATGACAGGGGACTTTATTGGAGGGGCATGAAGAAGGACGTAAAGAAATACGTTGAAAGTTGTGTAATTTGCTAGAAAAACAAGTCAGAAGTGGTCAGTCCAGTCGGGTTGTTGCAGCCTCTTCCGGTCCCAGAGAAAATATGGGGAGATATCACCATGGATTTTATGGAAGGATTACCCAAGTCACAAGGGAAGGACTCCATCATGGTGGTGGTGGATAGACTGAGCAAATATGGGCACTTCATAGCCCTCAGCCACCCATATAATGCGAAACAGGTAGCTCAAGTCTTTGTTAGGGAAATTATAAGGCTACATGGGTTTCCCAAATCCATTATATCCGATAGAGACAAGATTTTTCTCAGTAAGTTCTGGATTGAGTTATTTCCCAGTCAGGGAACGACATTGAAGAGGAGCACCGCCTTCCATCCTCAAACCGATGGACAGACCGAAAGCGTGAATAGATGCCTAGAAACCTACTTAAGATGCTTTTGCAATGAACAACCTAAGGCATGGTATGGGTGGCTACCATGGGTCGAGTATTGATGTAATACTACCTATCATGTTTCAATCAACACCACCCCTTTCAACATTGTTTATGGCACAACAGCCCCACCATTGATTTCTTATGAGGAGAACAAGGTATCGAACGACGCAGTGAAACAACAACTAATGGCGAGAGATAAGGCCTTGGTGGCTCTCAAGGAACACTTGGGAATGGCCCAAAACCGTATGAAGAAGATTTATGATTCGAAGAAGAGGGAGGTCGAATACGAAGTGGGAAATGAGGTCTTTTTGAAACTGAGACCATACCGCCAAAAGTCATTAGCCAAGAAGAGATGCGAGAAACTTTCCCCCAAGTTTTACGGGCCATATAGGATGCTTGAAAGAATTGGGCAAGTGGCCCATCGTCTTGAGCTTCCAAGGGAGGCTACAATCCACAATGTGTTCCACACATCATAATTGAAGAAGAAGGTGGGGGAACGACAAGTGGTTCAATACACCCACCACAACTGACGCAAGAGTTTGAGTTCCAGGTTCGTCCAGAGGATATATTGGGGGTGCATTGGAATTCAAAGTTGAGCAAAGAGGAGTGGTTAATCAAATGGGAGAAGTTGCCGGAAAGCGAAGCGACATGGGAGGAAGCAGATTCATCAAGTACCAATTCCCGAACTTCACCTTGAGGACAAGGTGCATTTGAAGACCGGGGGTATTGTTAGGCCCCCAATCCATTACACATATCAGCGAAAGAATAAGAAAGGAGGGGAGCAAGCCTAAGGGGCCGTAAGGGGAAGTAGGCTTCGGTTGGGCCGGGTATTCGGCAGTTATCTGGGAATTTGGGGAGGGTAGTTTCCGTACGGTGGGGAGTGTTATTTTGTAGGGTTGGCAGCCGTTGGGAAGGTAGGTTTGTTTTTGTAGGACTTTGTCCTGAGAGTGAGAGGCCAGCACTCTAGAACTTGCTGGGTATCTTGTTCTTCTATTTTGTGTCGTCTTGTAAGGTGCACTGAAGGCTAGAGCCTTGTTTCTGTGAATATATAACTCAGGGAGTTCATATTTTCCCTGATTTCATCATACTCTTGTTAGGTATATTGTGTTTGCAGGTGGATACCTAACATTTTGATAATTAAAACTTGGAGGGGCAGTCTAGTAAAAAAATATGGACTTTCGTTGGTATCACTTTCTTTTATTCTTAATTATGGTCTTAATTATGGTTTAATGTAAAGGTTCATATATTGAGGCTGGGTTCCTGGTCCAACCTTTTTTACACATCATACTTCTTTTATGGATGTCCCCGTTTCTTGCTACAAACTAATAATAATATTGAAACTAGCAAGGGATTTTGGTTAAAATCACATGTTTTATGTAAGTGCTAGTTTCTTCTTTATTATTGCTTAACCTGTGAGCATAAATTATAACCATCTTCATCATTCACATGAATGTGTCAATCTTAACTATTACTCAAGAAGTTAGAAAGTCAATGAATGGAGAAAAGATAAATAACTGCCAATATAGGTTGTAACTTCCCAGTTCTGTGCTCCTAGTCGATTCAGATTTTGCTTCAAATTTAGTAGGGACGCTCACTTTGTGCACTCTCCTGATCAAGGTAGCAGTGTACACAAGCAAAATGTGGCTATTCATATTTCACCTTCCTTTTGTTGAAAAGACGGTCATTTTGGTCCAATGCAAGAAATATTAAGCAGTCGTTGACATCTCCTGCTTCATCAGATGAGGAATGCTGCAACACACAAGCAAATGCAACCAAACAGTTTAGAACTAATTGTTTTTTTTTTCCCTTTTTTCCCTTAAAATAGAGATACTGTTAAGTGAAAAAGACTTGGCCAATAAAAGAAACACAAAGCTTCTCCATGTGTAACCCAAAACCTTCCACTTTTACCTTTACCTTCCTAGAATACCAAAAGTAAAGAAATGGAACATGCAAGGACAAAGAGCTTCTGTGATGAAGAAAGCAATGAAAAATCAAAGAGAAAGAAGAAGACAAAGCAAGAGTTTTACACGGTTCTGCAATTTGTGTCTATGTCCACTGTGCAAAGGTAGCTTCAACTGTTTTATTCATCTAACTCAAGAACTCACTGAATTACATCAATTGTACAGAGCTTGGAAGTTCTACAAATACTCTTCCAAAGATAAATCTAGTAACTGCCTTAACTGCCTTCACTGCCTTCACTGCCTTCACTGCCTTAACCATTTAGACTCTTTGTTACTTATGGTTAAGTTAGACTCTTTGTTACAAATGGTTAAGCCTTGAATTGACTCAGGTTTACAAGTGGTCACCCATAACAATTTAACATCCAATCCAACCTCCAACCCCAAATAAGAAACGAGAAGCAATGGTAAAGGAAGAAAAATAATACATTGAACTGAAATATGAATCAAACAGAGAAAACAAGACTAATCCATCGAACCACCCAAGAGAATTTTCATTTCCAAAATGCCCAATAAACCAACATTCCGGCACTAAATTATAAGCTATCAAAACTCCACCAATCAAAGAAGTAACTATAACAGGAGAAGTCGCCCAAGAATCCAAACAAAAAAGAACAGCAAGGAACAAGAATTGAAGTAAGGTTCACAAACGCTTTCTCCTGTACAGTTGAAATGAAAAATTGGAAGAAAAAAAAAAGGACATATCAAACAAAGATCAGCAGCGACAAAGTTCCCCCGATGAGCATGGGGAAGTATAAGTAAATTGCAAGAAAAGAGAAGGGAATGAAGAGTTTAAAAGCGGTAGAAGGGTTGTTTACCTGATTGTCAATCTCCATTGCAACGCAGCAGAAATGCAATGAAGAAGTTGAAGAAGGAGGTGAAGGGAGAGAGTGGAATTTGAGCGGCAGAATTTGTAGAAGAAGCTTTTTTAAAGCTCTGCTCATTTCATTAGAGAAAATTTGGGTTAAAAATCAGTTTTTGTCCCTAGATTTTTTTAAAATAACAATTTCGTCTCTCAACTTTATTTCGTAACGATTAATTATGTATTTTTAATTTTATAATAATTTAATCTTTAAATTTTATCATACAATAATTTAATCTTTATACTTAGATTTAATAACGATTTAGTCTCTATTATAGAAATTAGTGTTAAGATTTAATGAGAATTTTTTGTATTAATAAACTAATAAGCTAATTAGAGACTCAATATCTTTATAAAATAAAAAGTCTACATCATGAAATAATAAAAAATGACAAATTTTGATGAATTTTTTACGTTAGAGACTAAATTATTACAAATTTAAAAGTACAAAGACTAAAGTTTAGGGACTAAATCATTACAAACAAAAGTTCAATAACTAAATTGTTACTTTCATGAAAGTTTAGGAACTAAAAGTGATTTTTAACCCAAAAAATTTTATTAGTGTGATTGATTTTAATTTGACTTCTACAAAATGCACTTAGTCAATGTGGATTGATTTTTGGTAACATTGCAAATTTGGTCTTTATAATTTGGAGAAAATTTAGAATTTAGGCTATGTGGTTCAATAAAATCTTCACAAAAAGTCCCTACAATAGGAATTATGTATGATAATTTTATCAAATTGTATGAACTAATTTTTAACTTTTAAAACTATAGAAATTGAATTCTAACTTTCTCCAAACCATGTGAACCAATTTTATAATCTAACCTTATTTTAATTTGACCATAATATTTAAAAAGTTATAATTCTACTTACTACAGTTATAATTCTACTTACTACCTATTTATTATGAATATTCTACATTATATTACAATATTTTAATTAGATGTCTATAACTCCAAGATATACATTTGTATTAAGTTGTATTTGGACTGACTTTTTTAATGTTTAAAGAAGTGTTTCTCAGTGAAAAACAAAAACAAAAAAACAAAAAAAAAAAGTTATAAATACTTAGAAAATCAATCCAAACAGGCCATTAATCTCTTTCATTAACCCTGAAATTATAGTTATGATCAGTTACAATTTTGAATTGTGTATATATTGCAACTTACTTCATTTTGGTGGTTATATAGAGATAGTGGTTGTATGAAACCTTTGCAAGACACCTCATACATTTGTTATCTGCTTTCTTCCTCTAATCTCTCTTACTCTCTAAATGACTCTTTGGGCCCCAAATTTGAATGGGTTGAGTGGACTCATCGCAGAGTGGAGAGTGTGTAAAGATAATGGGGGCAAAGCTTATTTAACCACCATGTTGTTATAGTAGCACCATTTATGTGAAGCCCGGAAACTTGACCTAAGCTTGTATGCTAAGGCAAAAAAAAAAAAAAAAAAAAAAAAAAAAAAAAAA
>QLSR01001493.1:869845-886409 GCA_031780015.1 Citrullus colocynthis
AGAAAAAAAAAAAAAAAAAAAAAAAAAAAAAAAAAAAAAAAGAGATTGGTGAACTTTTGGTAAATAGTTTAACTACAAGCCCGTGGAGTTTCGAAATTTCTAGACTTGTGGAGTTGGTCAAATTTCTAACATCTTAAGAGCCCATGCATTAAGGGGAATCAAGGACGCATGTGGAGGGGCTGTTGATGGCCTTGAGGAGGAAGTTTATGTTTAGAGGTTATTTGGCGAGATGGACGCCTAGTAGGCGTGCAGGAGTGCAGGCGAGCGTGCGAGGCCGAAGGGGCTAGTAAGCGTGCGTCTTGCAGCCAGGCGGGTAGGCGTGCAAGCAAACAAGCTGATGTGCGAGCATGTAGGGAAGCCGGCGTCAAGGAAGGCGCAGGCATCTGGAGAGGGCTGATGACGTTACATGCACGAGGGAGCTTGACAGGATGTGCGCGAGGATGTGTGCACCTGTGTCTTTAGAGGTTAATGGAGTGTGGCAGTGGCATGCAACTATGTTTTTGCCTGTGTGGGCAACAATGTGGGGACAATGTGAACATGTGGTTGAGGTGCCGCCTAAGGCCAGCTTGCTACACTTAGAATTTTTAGCAACACTTGGAGTAAAAAGACTATTTTGGACGCATGGAGTGAGGCTTGGCTAAATAGTAGAGCAATTTGTCTTAGGTTAAAGACTATTAGGTCAAGTTACAGGTGTAGGAGGCACGTTGGATGAAAAGTGGCTAAGTATAAAGTAGTTTAGGTATGTTGGGATGCATAGTAGAAGTCTAGGAATCTATGCCTAGAAGTTAAATGCATAGGAAGATGCATTGGACGCATACGAATGTGCTCAGGAAGTTTGTAGCTAAATGTTAGTAGACTTGTGATGGTTCAAAAGAGATATCTAAGTTAAGGAAGGATGAACGATTTAAGAACCTAGTTACCAAAAGAGAGGTTGGACACATACTAGTTTAAGGAGAAGAATGTTGGCTAAGTATTAAAGGTTAAGAGAAACCATTAGAAACTTGAATTCTAGGAAGCAAGGGATGAATGTCTAAAAGAAGGAATCTTGGACGCATAATGCGGGGATAGACCATTATGGACACATAAGAAACATTAGGTTGGATGCATAGAAGCAAGTTGGATGCAAGGCATGGGGATGCACATCTTGGATGCATATTGAGACCAAGGTGGATGCAAGGTAAGACTCATTTATGGTTTAAGAATGCGTTCAAAAGGTTGGAAAGAAAAGTAGGAGGTAGCGATCGAGTAGTTGAACACCTCAAAAGTAGGAGGTGTCAACTTGCATGAAGATGTAAGGCATGACGAGGCCAGCTACTTTGGTTAAGTGTCAAGCCGAGGATAAAGGCATGGATGACAAGGCTTGAGTTCCACTTCTATAAATATGACTTGGGTTTCATTTGTATATACACTTGAGGATTGATTCTAAGAACTTTGAGAGACATGAGAGTGTTATGGGGAGGAATTTTGAGAAGGATTAGGCGTCCAACAAACCTCTCAGGCATCCAACCCAAGTATCTCAGGCGATTAGAAGGTGTTAGGCATCCAAGACAAGTTCCAGGCATTCAGAAGACTATTACAGGTGCCCAGCAGGCAGTCCAGGCATCCAAAGTGCTATTGGTTATGATTTTCTAAGCTCAAAAGGCCTAATAGTGCGCTCGGGAGTCAAGAGCGAGCTAGGTTCCAAAGGAACAGAGGATCCAAGACCACAGAAGGAGAACTCAAAAGGAAGAAACTACACTTATTGTGAATGGTTACTTTTCTAAGTAGTAATGCTATTTCCTTACAGTTTATTGTGTGATGTGATGATGCAAAGTAAAGGAAACTAAGGCTACTCAGGATGGTCAAAGGATCCGAAGATCTAGTTTCTGATCTTGTGTCAAGGATAGAATCTCACGGGATGGTCAGAAAGTTATTGGAAACGTAGTTTTTGATATGTGGGAAGTATCTCTTATGGGATGGTCAAAGGATCGACGGGTCTAACTTCTAATTCCTTAGAGGTAAGTCTATGTGCACATAGAGAATGAAATGAGTAGCTGAGCCAAGCAGAGCCGGCAGAGTAAAGTACGATGCCGAAATGAGCCTTGAGATGAAGGTTTAAGTAGATAACCCCGTTTGTAATTGATCTTATTTATTGCTAAATTGCTACTCTGTTGTTGAACTGCTAATGGTCATGTGCTATTCTTTGTTATATGTTTAACCACTCACTAGGCTTTATAGCTTATTCTTTTCTTTTATGTTTTTATTCTCAGGTAGCAAAAGAGTTCCCGTTGCCGCGAGAAGTAGATAACCCCATTTCTTTTATGTTTTTATTCTCTTCTTTTAAGTTGTTATATGCTTAACACCACTCACTAGGCTTTATAGCTTATCTCACAGGAAGATAGGATTAAAATTCTGGTTATGTAAAATTATGTTTAATGGAGTTGTATAAATTTTATTTATAGTTTGAGTTCCAATACATAAGCGTTTGTTAATTATGATTAAGTATGTAATGTGTGTTAAGTATTAAAGGACGAGCAGTAAATGTCACAAAAGGGTGATGTTTGTTGTCTTCACGCCTCTTTTCGGGTTTAAGAGGGTAATTCGAGAGGGGATGTGACAATTTACAACTCAATGGTTAAAATAACCAACTCTATTTCCCTACAATGTTTCCAATGACTCAATCATTTGGTGACCCACTCCAACAACAACCACCGTTGGTGACTACCTCTACCTGGCTATGATGATTGTTGAGATTTATACTCTAAAACCTCGTAATTAATTATTTGTTTAATTTAATTATTAAGTATGCAAAACTAAATTATTCATTAACAGTAAAAATCCAAGATTATTATATGTTGTCTTAAACAATATGTAGTTGACATACAGGTGGATCATGTTCAAGAAATAACCCGAAGATCTATAGTATATGGATAAAGTTGGGTATCATATCTTGGTGACACTATGGATATGACCCACTTTGTCATAGTTACAAATGGTTTGATCTAAAATGTTCATGTAGAGACATGTGAGCGGGAGTATCTTATAGAAAGAGTTTGTATAAGACCGACTGCTGAATATTTAATTTCCCTTTGTAAATCTGTTAGTTGATTAGATTAATATTTCATAGGATGATCACATGCGACTTGATTTTAATCCTTTGTGAGTTATGAACTCTTGTCTGTGAGAGTTCGTCCTTTGATTTGCACGGATAAGAGTGGCTTGAGTTGCCGACTCAATAAGTTTACCATTTTAAGGATTTAATTGAATAGGGAGCTGGAAACATAACTTCACAAGATGAAAATTACTTCTTCCTGCATTGGGTAAGAAGATGACTAGTTCACTCAAGTGTTGACTCCGAGACTTAAACAAGGGGTCTCATCCTCTCACTGGCCCAAGGGGACTTAGTTTATGGTTGAACCATAGACAAATTATTCATTAGAGGAATCAATGATCTTAAGGAAAAGAGGTAATTACAAGGGTAAAATGAACATTTGACCCAACTGTAATTACGAACAACTTGTTAATGATTGACTTACTTATATTGGTTATGGACATAACTTAGTACTAAGAGTTTAACTATGGGTCTATAGTGGTTTGTCATGTTGTTAATGAATGAAGATTAATTAATCTTAGATCATCGTAGCTTATAATCTGTAGGTCCATAAGGTCCCCTTGCTAGCTTACTATGGACCAACAAGGATCAAATATGTTGAAAAAAAAAATTGAAACGTTCAAATTTATGGGGGAAATATTAATTGTATTGGATACAATTAAAACATATTTTATTATAAATTTTTATTTGAATGAGATTCAAATTATAACTCTATAATACGGAGAAGTAATTTATTTGAATATGATTAGTAATTTGAATAAAATTTGAATTAAATAGAGAATGAGAGAATTAATAGATATTTAATTGGGATTTAAATATTTAAATCTTTTTAATATGAGATATTAAAATGGATAATTATAATTATAATTTTAATATGAAATGTTAAAATGAGATAATTATAATTAAATAGGTTATCCTAATAGGATTAGGATTAACCTAGTAGACTCCTATATAAAGGGTCCTAGAGAGCCTTCATGGAAGACACACACAACGCTGCAACATAATCTCTATAACCATTTTGTACAGATTCTCTCCAAGAAAATTCTCTCAATTTTTAGAGAATGGTTCTCTGAAAATTCTCCTTCCTCATTCCCTCTTATCTTTCAAGAGTGGTTCTCACAAACTGGATCCTTGCCAGAGTCATTGCAAGGAAAATCTCATGGAAGGAGGAAGACTTCGAAGAGGAAAATATCAGTTTGAGGAAAAGATTTTGTTGTAGTTGCGTATCAGCAAAGGTACGGTGCTTAACCTTTTTTATTTAGTTTTTGTATTTTTAATTTTCTTAATAAATCAAATAACACAACCACACGCTTTTGCTGGAATTCGATCCCTTCAATGACATGCTCTGGCAACTAACTTTAATGACCCACCTTTAGCAGCCAACTCCAAAGAAGACCACCTCTAACAATCAACTACAAATGACCATCTCCGACTCCCAACTTTCCACAACTAGCTCCAACAACCAACTTCAACAATCACCTCTGACGAGATGACCAAAATGTGTATGAATGACATGATGATAAATTTGTAAGGTCTTAATGCAAACATACACTATCACAAGTTATAAACTAGGTATATTCCAAGTATCATTTCCCACAAGACTAGTGAATGATTCCATTTTTTCTAAAAACAAACTGAATGCAAACTAAGAATAACTATTAAATAAGTGAATTTGGGGTTTGGTTGCTAATAATAAAGGTCAACAGTAAATGAAACAAGGACTAGAGGTCAAGTTTCAACCCACATATAAGTTGTCATCATATATGTCATTCGACCACATCACAATTGCATTAACAAACTATGGACATAGAACAACTTCTATTTTATCTTGTCACAAGTTCTTTTAGGACAATAAGCAGTTAGTCCTATATCTCTATAGCTAACTAAATGTTAAAGGAATTCATGCAATCTTCAAGACCTATAGTATGCCTATGTCTAAAGTCACATGACAACCTATGTCTAGGCTTTTTGTCGCATATTCTTTTGTGAGTTCTACTTATATCTTAACCTTCATAGTAATAAGACTCCACTAACATGTTAACTCAAATGGTCAGTTTAACTTAACAAGATATTATTAATTCAAAAAAAGAAATAGAAAGTGTCGATGCAATGTGATTGACTGAATATCGCTTTGACTAACTCGAAAACTTTTTTGAAGAAAAAGTCTTCAGTCTAGTGCAAGTGCACACTGTCTTAAAGTAGTAAAACAATTGGAAGTATTCAAAGTCGTCTCCCAAGGGTACGGTTTTTCAACAAGAATCCTAAATGATAACAAAAATTTTCCTCAAAATTGCAATTGTAGTAACCAAGAAAAATGATATGGGATTTGTGGTAGAAAATTAAAATGTCAAAAAATTGTGAAAAAGTATGGATTCAAACATGTCCATACTCCTTTTGAAAGTAAATTCGGCCTAATGTGAAAACTTTTAACTTGACTAAATTTCATTGCTTTGGTGAACCAGATTCAACACCTATTCGATCTTCTAAGAAGTGTCTTTAGGAGTCTAAGCCATTAAACCTATATTTCTTTTGCTAATGTGAACTTAGATAATTAAACATATAATCTTTTGGTTCTACAGGTTTTGCCCTATGTCTAGGGTCAAAAACGAAGTCCTATTTCTAGGCTCTTTTCCTAAATTACTTTTATGAGAACTAAATTTTACCTAACCGTTTTCATATTAGATTCAATTTTAGCATACTAATCTAGGTGATCAAGCTAGACTAATAATGTAGAAATTAAAATCAATAAAAGCAAACCAAGCAATGAATTGAGTCAAGTTACTCTATTTTACATATTAGGCTTTTGCTACTTTCTTTAGGGCATATTTGAATCCCAAAGAAACGTTTAGCTCATGATTGAAGAACTAAAGAACAAAAAAAATTAGATGAAAGATAATTCATAGTAAAATAAATAAGAAACAATTAGATCTAAAAGAAAATACCTAATAGAAAATTAAAAAGAAATAAATACACAAGCAACGTCTTGCCTTCCTTTGATCTACTCGCTCTTCCTTTTTCAAGGAAATTCAAGCTATTACAATCCTAACTTTCGAATAGGATTGAATCGATTAGCAAGAGAGAAATGAAATTAGGAAATTAAACTTAAACTAACAAAACTAAAAAAATAGGAGAGAAGAACAATGAAGAACTAAACAAACTCAAATTAAGAACACTTTATTAGATAAATTGATGTAAATTGGAATGAACATACATATACTAAGTTGCTGAAAAATTAAATTTGCTTAAACAAAAAAAAAAATACAACTCAAACTAAAATTAGAATTAAAATAGTGAACTAACAAGACAAAGAAACTGAAACTTGAAGAAATAGATGCTTACTAGCCTTGATCTACCTTGATTCAAGCTTTTTCAAGATGAATCAAGATGTAACAGTTCCAAACTTTCGAATGAACTGGATCAATAATAACGTAGAAGCTCTAAACTTCAAGAAAAAGAGAGGAAAAACAATAAATAAAAGTGCAAATTTTTTTTGTGTTGGAGAAAGGATGAGTGAAGAATGGATGGATGGATGGAGAGTTTTTGCAGCCTACTTATAGATCCCAATGTGGTGGTGGCTGTTGAAGATGGGGAAGCCATGTGAGATGCCCTAATTTGCAAGATGGGAGGAGAAAATCCTGAAATCAAGGCCACAATCAAATATGGAAATTTAATTATGTTTTGGCAAATTGTTGTAGCAATCTGGTTGAATGTTACAACAATTTGGAACCAACGAATTTTCTGCAAAAAAATTACCAAAATTAAAAATAATATTGCCAAATTCATTCTTGTTTCACATTTAAGATTAAACATGCTACCTATGAATTATTTTCTATTTTTAAACTTGATTTTTCTATGAAAAGGACTACATATATGCAAATTTCATCAAAATCCATAGGTTTAGAAGCTAAATAATTTTCAAAATTGATAATTATTACAATGCGATGCAGTTGCATTGGCTTTAAGTCATATTATCCTCAGGATATTCACATGACTGAATCCCTTAGAAAATTTTGCTCATAAGTAAATGAGAATAAATAAACTTCATTAATCCAAATGTCATGGGTTACAAAGTGCGAATTCAAAGAAAGTTAAGATATAAATGAAAGAAAATGAGAATAGTAGAAATAGAATGCTCGAAAAACCGTACATTGATTCTTTGAATAAAACCAACAAACTAAGGGAGCTCTCTGGAAAGGATTCAACCTTTCTCAAGGGTAAATCCTCACTCTACACATGTCATCACATGTAGGAATGACCTAAAGACACTATTCTGAGGAATTTTCATTCTTGAAGAGTTTTTGAATGATTTTCGTGGATTTTCTTCAAGGGTATGGAAATTCTTCAAGGGTAATGACCTAAAGACACTATTCAAAATTGTAACAGCTTTAGAAAGAATTCTCCAAATGAACTATAGCCCGATTTTATGAGATTTTATCCTGCAAAAAATTTTGTAGAAACCCTAGCTTGGAGGCTATGAATAAAGGATGAAGTCAATGACTCAAGACACACCATTCTCGAAGAAGAATTATGCACTCCGTGTCTAGCGTTTAGTTTCTGTTTTCAGCACTTTTTTTCATGTAATCTATGAAGTTTTTGTTGCGCTTTAGTCGGTCCACCCTTATCAAAAGATTAAGGCGTTAAGACCTAACTATCCTTGAAAGAGTTAGTTGGGTTGGCTAAGGGAAGTGTTAGCGATCTCTCAGGTTGAGTCTTTGTTGTTTTTGTAATTCAACAATTTCTCTATTTAAATTCCAACATTGTTTGAATATTTTATTATGTATTTTCTTTCCATCTGTCGACAGTTTTCCGTAGTTACAAGTCTTCTTTGAATTTTCACTTTGTACTTCCCTTCCATTAGCTAAGTCTAAATTAATATACAAAAGTTGATATTAATACTAAAAGGGTTAAACCAAGTTGGTTTTCATAAAAGCAATATAGAAAAGAGCTTAGACAATAAGCCTTTGTTTTTTACTCTAGACGTAGGGAAAAACCTTTAGGACATTAGATTGTATTCTTATTCAACTAAGTTCTCATTAACCATAGACATCTAGGTCTAATGGTTTAGGCTCCTAAAGATACTTCATAGAAGTTCGAATAGGGTTGAATCTGGTTCACCATGCTAGAGTTTGAGTCAAAATTACAATTGCATGAAATATGATATTCTCTAACCGAAAGGTATGTGCATATTTGAGTCCCCCTCTTTTATCATTATCCGTTTTAATCTATTTTTTTACAAAAACCACCACTCTCAATTATTTGGCCGGTTACATTGCATTTGGATTCTTAAGGAAAGTCTTGGTTATTTTAGAGTTTTGTTACATTTGTTCTCTTTGGTTCGATATTTGAAGTACTTCCTATTATTACTTGCTAACAAGGTGTGGTTACACTGAGGATCAAATATCATTTATCTTATAGAACTATACATCATTAGGCTACATCTTGTTTGCGCTCATTAGTTGAATGACTACTAATAGGTGTTGACTTGGTCTAGGACACGATGCGGTTGCATCAAATCGTATTTCTAGAGAAACATCAAAACTGACTATAACTATGCATAAATATGGTTCAAATCACCCTAATATGCTTAATACTAACAAAGGACATGTGTTGACTCATTTACTCAAAAAAGAAAAATCACAAACAAGAAAACTCGTTCCATGAAAGTGTTTTAAAATACAATTTTGAAATTATTAGTATTAGTGTATAATAGTCTTCTTTAAAGTAATTTGATTTTAACAGAAACACCTTGAGTGTATAGTAAACTAAACAAAACTTGTGTATAAAAACACTTTTGAGAAAATGTAACCAAAAACATGAGTGTTTTATTTTGAATGGAACTTATCAAGAAGTTTTAAATTAAAATGACTTTTGAAAAAAAAAATTCTCCTAAGCAATCCAAACATGCCTTATTTCAAGATTTAATGTTAAAAGAAAATCAAATGACACGTTAAAAGAATCTTTCATTTCTATTAGCAAAATATGATATTTAACATACCACTACTTGTATAATAATAATAAATAAATAAATAAATAGTCCGCTTAAATCCATACTTTAGAATTCCATGTTAAACAAATTAACACTCCAAAACACAAACTTCCTGAACCTAGACTAAAATAGTCAACACCTAAAACATAGGCTTCCTAAACCTGTACTAAAATAATCAACACCCCAGGCACATACTTCCAACTAAAATACCCTAAACACAAACTATTATAACTAACTATGTGTCCTAAACAACCCAACCCATATGATAAAAGGAACTACCTCAACTATGTTTGAGAACTCCTCTTATTTAAGGTCAACCCCCACAACAATAATAAAAATAACTCCCAATAATGAATTGATAATCAATCCCAAGAAAGTTGACTTGGAAAGATTAAAGATTGAGAAGAAATGTGAACTTGTTCCTAATTTCAAATTTTCGAACTCTCCACAATCTAATTGGTCAAACTAGATTGAAAGTTATAAAACATGCATTCTAAACACAAAAATACAAAGAAAACATAAAAGCTTGAGAGATTAAACTCTATGATAAATTCATTCAAATTCCAATTCGATTTCAATGAGTCAAAATGCAACACTATTTATACTAAAAGAAAGGTCACTGTGAAAGGACACAACATTTCATCTATATTTTCTAGGTGCAACTAAAACTCTTCAACTCCATACATAAACCGCCATAAATGTAAAGCATGAAAATAAGTTAGTACATAATCGAGTAATGATATGGATGAATCTAGACTTTCGGATTTAGTGTGTCTATTAGATGACCAAATGTCTACTTGAAGCTTGAAAAGTTGCAACTCTTCATCATGTGTAAGAATCTTTAGCTCTATCTCTTATCATTATCACTTACTTCCTTATCACTAGTATTCACTTTGAATTTTCTTGTTCTTCTATAGTCTTATTTTATAACATGTTTCAAAACGATCATTTTTAACCCTTTTTGTTCAAATGTCAAAAAAGAATTGAGGGGTTGTTTGGTCTACCACTTGAATTGGGTTGGGTTAGTTTGTTTGGCTTACCGACTTGAGTTAGGTCAAGTTGGTTAAAGTAAGTAGCTCTCCCTCTCTCTAATGTTTTTCATGACTTCACCCATTGACAACCAACTTCAATAACAACCACCATTGCCTCGCTCTGACGGAAATCATTGTTGACAACATGCTCTAGCGACTAACTCAACAACCACCTCCATAAGCCAAACTTCGGTGATCAGCTCTAGCAGTCACCTTTGGCAATCACTTCGATCACCAACTCCAACAAAGACCATCTTCGACAATCAACTACAACCACCTCCAACGCCCACATTCAGCGATGAGCTCCACGACTACCTCTAGTAACCAACTTCGACGATCACCTTTAGCAACCACCTCTAACAACTAACTTCGTCGATCAGTCTCCAATAACTAACTATAACGACCAAAAACGATCAATTATATACTAAAAAAAATAAAAACAAAAAAACTCAGTCGGCGAAAGTGTTTTAAAATAGAAAATTGAAATTATGAGATCATAGTGTGTGATATTCCAAATTTTCAGGTAATTTAAAATTAATAATCTTGAATTATTTGGATAATCGTTCGAATTTTAAGGCTTAATTGGTTTGTATTGAGGAAATAGTTGGATTTAATTTGAAGATTAGAATTTGGGAGAGATTTAAGAATTTGGTGAATTGAAGATGAGTTGGAAAATATATTAAGTAAGCTTATAATTTGTTTTGGGAAAAGGAAAAAAAAAAAAGAATATATATATATATATATATATGTATATGTTAGGAAAATTATTTTAAATGAGAAAACTGCTAAAAATATTTACAACTAATAACAAAATATGTGATAGTCCGCGATAGATTACTATATATGTACATAGATAATAGTTTATTTTAATCTATTGATATCTATCTATAAACAATATTTGAAAAGGCCTACGTTATTAGATTGTGGATAAACGTGCAAAACTAAAAAGCTTTTTTCCCTCTTCTTCTTCGGTCCCCCGATGGCATTCTCTCTCTCCTCTTCATTTTTTTCTTTTCTTTTCTTCCTTTTTCTTCCGTCCAGACGCGCCGAACCCGTCGCTATCGGCTGAAAACGCACGCCATACTTAGTGGTTCGTCGAATGGGTAAATTTGTTTGATTCATGAGTTTTCTTGGAAGTTAATGAATTTGCATTTAAATGTTGTTGTTGGAGTTTGGCGAAGCCTTAAGTTACAGTCCAGCAAGTTCGGGTTCGGTTGAGACAAAATTTTGGTAAGTTTTTGGTGGTCTCTCCTGTTCATTTTTTTTCTTTTCTTTTCTTCCTTTTTCTTCTTGTCGTCGGTCTCTCTTCCGATTCTTCACGCCGCCGCTCATGAAGACCAGCTGTCGGACCATCCGCGATGCCCACCAGTTCCATCCAGACACGCCGGACCCGTCCCTGCCGGCTACAACGCACGTCAAATCTCTCTCTTGCGTCTGTTTTCCCCCACCGCTAGCCCTCCGTCGCCGCTATTCTTGGTGGTTCGTCGGATTCTTGTTTTTGGGTAAATTTGTTTGATTCATGAGTTTTCTTGGAAGTTAATTAATGAATACCCATTGTGTGTTTGGCTTAAAATCAATTTTATTCATGGCATTTACATGCTAGTTTGAAGTTTTGCGATTACGGTCCAACAAGTTTTCGATTTGGTTGGGACAAGATTTTGGTAAGTTTTGTTTGTGGGAGTTCTTGCGAACCTTAGTTAATCAATTTTACCTTGAATTTTAGGTGCTAATGCTTGGTAGTTGGTTTGGAGTTGTGTTGATTTGTAAGATTGGAGGTGTTTTTAGAGCAAACCATAATTTTCTCTTGTTGAGTAAATTGTGTTTGGAATTAGGCTGCCTCAATTTAAGTTTGGGTTTATGTTCGAATTTAATTAAGGTTTTCGTGAGATTTGGTTGCTTGAAAGATTATCTGAACTTAATCGCAAGGTAAGTGGTTTACGGTTCGTGGGCAAACCGGCACCGTAACTATACTATTTATGTTAAGATTTATGCATACCTTGTAAGCATGCAACGATTTACTAAATTATTGTGTTAAGCCTCATAAAATTATGAAATGTTATGGTGTGTTGGGTGCCAATGAATTTTTAGGCATAAAAATTATTTTATGGCTCTACGTATGTGAACTTTGTGTAATTGCTAAGGTGGAATGAAATTATAATTGCGATATGAAGTTTATTAGTTGTTGGATGCACAATAAAAGGGTTTGCGATATGAAGTTTATTAGTTGTTGGATGCACAATAAAAGGGTTTGTTATCTTGGTCGTGTACATCCTATGACTGTGAACTTTCGGGTTCACTACTTATGACTATGACCTGGTGTCCCTTGGGATCGGTGTCCCTTGGGACAATCACTTATACTTATGATTGTGACCTTAGGGTTCACTACCTACAACTACCTTCGGGTTCGTTACTTAGGCTTATGTCTATGCTTATGTTTTGTACACTTGTTAAAGGTAAGGATAGACAAACAAATGACAAAAAGGATCCGCGATTGTGCCTTAGGACCAATCATTGCTTTCATGCATATTTCTTTGTCCATAATATAGTTGTCAAGACGATAGTCTAAATTATTAAACTTTTATTTTAAATTTATGTTTTAAGGGGGAGCCCGAGAAAATTATTTCATGTAATTTGACTTAATTAATTTATTCGATTTATTCTGTTTTATTTTTTAAATAAAATATGTTCTATTGCTTGATTCAAAAACCGTTTTACAAGATCATGCATGCATAGAGTAGCGTCTTGTTGTTTAGAAAAGTCAGGTCGTTACATAGTGTTTAATAGTCTTCTCTTATAGTAATTTAACATTAATACAAACACTTTGAACATATAACAAACTAAACAAACTTGTGTATAAAAGCATTTTTGAGAAAATATAACTAAATACATGAGTGTTTTTATTTTAAATAATTTTTATAAAAGGTTTTTAAATGAAAATGACTTTTTGAAAAGAAAAAATTCCAAAGCAATCCAAGCATGTCCTACTTAAATTTTTTTTATGTTAAAAGAAAATCAAATGACATGTCAAACATTTTTTTTTTCTATTTGCAAAATATGATATTTAATATATCGCTAGTATGATGCAAAAAAAAAAAAAAAATAAAATGTCAAAAATTTTTTTTTTTTATTTGAAAAAAATGATATTTAAAATATCGCTAGTATGATACAAAAAAAAAAAAAAAATGTAGAAAAAACATTTAGCCTGAACTCATATTTCACAACTCCATGTTAAACAAATCAACACCTCAAATAGACTTCTTGAACCCAGACTAAAATACTCTACACCCGAGACACATATTATTCAACTTTAGAAACTATTATAATCTCATTAACTATAATAACTACAAATTATTATAACCAACTATGTGCCTCAAATCATTCTAAAGGAGCATTTGACATACATAGTTGAGTTAAGCACATAATTATAGTTATTTAGGGAGTTAATAAAACTATGCTTGAGGTGAAGAGTTGAGTCGAGTTGGTAGAGAGGTTTAGTAAAGTTTTTTTGCAACGTAGAGATTTTTTATTTTCTAGAAGCTATTTTTGTTTGCTAATCCTTCTTTTATTTATTTTTATTTATTTTATTTTTATTTATATTTTTTTTCAACCATTCAACTACACACATATTTTCCCAAGTTTTTCACACTAAGTTGAAATATCAAAATTTCATATATATTTTAAGACTATTTGCAAATAAAGCAAAATGAGCTAAACTACTAACAAATATAGAAAAAATTCACTGTCTATCAGCAATAGATCGCAATAGACTTCTATCGCGAAAGCGGTAGACTATGATAGACATCTATCGCTCAAATGATAGAAGTCTATCGTGGTATATCACTGATAGACTATGAAATTTTCCTACTGTAAATAGTTTGATATTTTTTTCTATTTATAATAATTTTCCTATATTTTACAATTTTGTGCATGTAACCATTGTACTTGAGATACACAAAATATCCATGGTTTCATAATAACAAAATTCCAAAATTCCAAAATTCCAATGTTGGATACTTTTGATATCTACGTTAAACCAAAGTTTCATATTTTAAAACTAAAAACATTCTCGTTGAAAGAAACATACACTTTTATTTTCCTTTTTTGAAATAGATAAACAAACTACATGTAACAATAATTGTATTTGAGGTAGACAAAATCCTTTTTTTTTTTTTTTTCCATAAGATCAACAAACATAGAATATGCTTGAACATTTGTGGAATGTGTGAATGGAAAATGCACAAAATATAAGTAGGTCATTGATAAGACTTCAAATTTGCTATCTCGTCCTACTTAATTTGAGTTCGTTTCTTAGTTTTATCACATTTATTTAGTGATTTTATAGGTATCAGGTAGATGAGGGCGTTAGGGAGCAAATGGAGCTAAAACAGACTGATTCAAGGCCCTAACGAAGCAACTGGACCAAACTGAGCAAGAATTACGAAATTGCCACTAGGGGCATTGCGCATCAGCTCTTTTTCCTGAGCGCCCTTTCTGATACTCAAAGGAGTGTCACGACGCTATGAGGTTTAAAGGGAATTATGAGGCACACATGCCCAGAGCGTCACAACACTAGCTCAAATCTGGCTATATGTCATCTAGCTACCAGCTTGAAAGGATATTAGTTTATCGTCATTCTCTCTTAGTAAATAGAGTTTTTCCTTCATTCTCCACCCAATTCTTGTATTTAGATGATTATTTATCTTGAGGGTTCAATTTTGAAGATGATTATTGACTAAATTTGCAAGTCCTAGTTTGGGATTAGGAGTTTCTTCTCTATGTATCTCTTATGAGATTTTGTTCTTAATTTAATTTGAATCTTTTTTGTATTGATGATTTGTTCTGTTGTACTGAATTTCATAATTGTGTTTAATCGAGATTGCTTGACACACTAGTTGATTTTGCATAATTGATTGCTATAGAATCACTCTTAATCCATAATTGTTGCATAGCTGATTTGTTTTGTAGCAATCTGGTTAAATTAATTTGTAAATTTTCGGGCGTCCCTCGAATGAATATTATTAACCAACCAAGTAAAATACCAACATTGAACATATAATTAGGCGTTCTCTATTATTTGTTGACCTTAGCAATTTTCCTCTTAAACTTAATGCATTGGACTAAATGATTTTTATGTGTTCATAATTCCATTGTAGTCTAATTGATCAATTTGGGCTTTTAATTAAGCATTCCTAGTTGATTGGCTAAGAAATAGATACAAGAATAGATAACATATATTGATTCAATGATCAAGAGAGAAAATTAATGAAAAAGGAACTCCGAAATATTCCAAGCTAGATCCGCTATTCCTTGAGAACTCGTTCAAATTTTACTCACGCATCACCACACTAAATTTCGTTGAAATTTACTTTTTCGCACTTTTAAATTGTTCACAATATCAAACAACCTCCCTTCCCCCTCCACCTCCAGTTACTTTAGAGCACTTAGTATTATAATAGATAAATACTAATCTCCTTATGGATTTGACCCATACTACTGTCACAAGCCAAAAATAGGAACGAATTTCATTTGATAATCAAGACCTTCAACGAATCTTGGCTAGCAATCATCAAAGGGTTTATGATTTTTTTCTTAATGGAATATATGTCAAATTATTGTATGTTAGGGTTTATTATATATGTATGTTGGTTAGTTTGGAGCATTTGTAATTCAAGAACATGACTTAGGAAATTTTAACAATATTATGTCCAAAATTTAGTATGCGTGTTTACAGAAAATGCATCTCAATTTTTAAAAAATTAGAAATGTATGTGTATATTATATAGGTTTTCTTTAATGAAATATGAAATGTCTATTTTTCTTTAAAGAAAAAAAAAAAAAAAAAAAAACTACACATGTCTTGTGGGGTTAAAAATAGACATGTCATTTGATCTTCTTTTAAACCAAAAAATTGAACTAGGGTTATTAAAATTGTTTGGGAAAGAAATGTTTTCAGAGAGTTATTCTCATTTTTTCATGTGTTTGGTTACATTTTCTAAAAAATATTATGTACACAAATTTGTTTAGTTTAATAGACACTCAAAGTGTACATATTAGTGTCAAACTAGATGACTATTAAACTAATATTTTCAAATTTTTATCCAAAAAAACTTACATAAGCCGAGTTTGTCTTAATGTATGATTGGTCAATTTGATTGCGAGAACTGATCGACGAAGTTGATGGTCGGAATTGGTTGGAGATGGGACAAATATAATATTAAAATTTTGATATGAGATATATCGTGATTCAATGATTATAGTCAAAGTGAGCATAAATCAGCTTTATTGAATTTAAACTTTTGCTACTTATTGATATTTGGGAGATGTTATTTCATTTTATATTTTACTTATTTTATATATAGAGAAAAGGTTAATGGGTCAAATATGGACAACTTTGACTTGATCTCATCACAGTTTTTTCTTTTGTCTTTTGTCTTTTGTTTTTTTTTTTTTTTTTTT
>QLSR01001493.1:886596-961534 GCA_031780015.1 Citrullus colocynthis
TTTTTTTTTTTTTTTTTTTTTTTTTTTTTTTTTTTTTTTTTTTTTTTTTTCTTTTTTTGTGCAGAGCTAATCCAACTTTGATTCTTTCATATGCTTTCCTTTGATTCTTCATCAATCACTCATTTACTTTTGTTTTTGTTCTATAAATAATAATTATTTATTATAACTTTGCCAATAATTGCTTCCAAATCTTACTTTAATCAAAGTTTGTTTACCAATTTTCAAAGATTTTAATTGTGTAGGTAGACAAATATTCAAATAAATTCGTTAAAATTACTTTTGTCAAATTTAAAATTACTTCCAAACATCTCTTTAATTCAAAATTTATTTAATATTTAATTTTACACTTTTAACTGTAATATTTATATCATTAAATTAATTTTGAACAATTAAATGCATGTTTTACGATGAGTTTGATAATGAAAAACTGTGATTTTACACGAATCACTCACAAACCTATCTTTAAAATTATATGTGGTAGAGCTTAATCTCCATTTTCAAAATGTATTTAGAAGTTAAATTTTCAAAATGTATTTAGTTATGATAAAATGATTCTTGGAGTGTGACCAAAGTCCCACATTAATTAGATAAGAGAGAGATTCATAGTATATGAAGGAGGACAACTATCTCAAATGATATGATAAATTTTGAGCGAAACAAAAAAACAAAGGGATGAAGGTTTTGTCCAAAGTGGACAATATTATGGAGATCCGTAGTCCCATAGATGATTTGTATAAATTTGATAGTGAAGCTTTACACAAGTACATTTCTTTTCGGGTAACTTATGAATCCGATCACGAAATTTTCAATGCTTTGTCTATTTATCCATAACAACTTTAAAATGTTTAATTTCCTTTTAATACAACAAATATAGGGGTAAAGGTTTGAACATTGGACCCTAAAAAAAATGAGTAGATATTTTAATGATAATATTTAAAATTAGTTATCATAGACTCATGATTATGTCTGTTTACTTTATATTTTATATTTAAAAAAAAAACTTCTAATAATTAAGTTACGAAAATTTTCAATTTGTGTACACAGTAATTGCCATTAACATCATAGGCACTTCTTTCTGTTGGTCATCTTTCTTGTTTTCCATTTGTTAATGTTATATATGTCGTTGCTTGCTTTGAATGGAGCCACTAACATTTCTTGCCATCTACTTGTTGTTCACGTTGTTTACCATCGTCTCTCTCACTGTTCACCTTTGGTAGAGGTTGAACATTCTCTATTTATTTCGCCATTTCTCAAACTATAACTTAGTCTTTTTACTTCTCACTGTTCATAAACAATTTGTTGTTCCACATCTGGGCGCTACTCACGTTTACAAATTTTTTTTTTAAAAAATAATTTTAACCTATATATCATTTTTTTTTATCAAGCCCCGTTTTGGAATCATTTTATTTTTTTGTTAACGTTTTTAAAAAATTAAGCATGTAGACATTACTTTCATATTCAAATTTATTCATTTGTTATTTATTTTTTAGTAATCGTTTAAAAAACTAAACCAAAATTTGAAAACTAAAAAAAAATAGTTTTTAAAAACCTATTTTTGTTTTTAGAATTTGGCAAAAATGCAACTATTGTGCTCAAGGAGAGATGCAAATCATGTAAAAAATAGAAGAAAATAGGTTTAATTTTCAAAAACAAAAACAAAATAATTACGGAACGGAGCCTAAATTATTACTTAGGGACGTGGTTTTTCACCTAAAAAATTACGATACTCATAGAAGGAAAATATCCAATTTGACGAAAAAATAAAAAAAAAAATAAAAATAAAAAAATTCAAGGGGTAAAAGTGGTTGAATTTTAGGGTTTGTTGAAGGTAAAGGTAAAGTGTTAAAAAAGAGGGGAAAAAAAAGGAAAAAAATCAACGGACGACCTAAAAAAAAAAAAAGAAAAAGAAAAAACCCTTAGAACCTGAGAACAAAAGAAGAAGAAAGGGAAGAAAAAGAGGGAAAGAAAATCGGAAGAAAAATGTCTGAAAGAGAAGACTCTCCTTCTTCACATCATCATCACCATCATCTTCCTCCTCCTTCTTCTCATCTTGAATCTCTCTGTTTCTTCTTCAAAATCCTCCTTCATTCCCTTCAAATCTTCTCCAGAAACAAACGCCATTTCCTCTCCATCTTCCTCTTCCTCTCCTTCCCTCTCTCTCTCCTCCTCTTCGCCCTCTCTCTCTCCTCTCACCCTCTCAAATCCCACATCCTCCACCTCGAATCCGTCCTCCGCCATTCTCCTACCCGTTTCGAGTTCCGCCATGTCTTCTCCGAGTCTCGCAACGACGCTTTCTCCCTTCTCCGTCTTCGCGCCGCTTTCTTCCTCCCTATTTACGCCTTTTCCCTCTTTCTCGCCGTTTCTACCGTCTCCTCCACTCTTCTCTCCTTCCAATCCAAACGTCCTACTCTTAAATCCGCTCTCGCTGGTTTTAAAAACTCATGGACTCGTCCTCTCGTTACCACGATTTGTATCTACGCGATTCTCCTAGCCTATTCAATCCTTCCCAACACTCTCGCTTCCATTTCTCCATCTCCGGCTTTAAGGTTTGGAGTTTTGCTGTTTGGCGTTATTTTCGAGGTGTATTTGATTTCGATCTTGAGTTTAAGCCTTGTTGTGTCGATTGCCGAGGAGAGATTTGGTTTTGATGCGATCCGTGCTGCGGCGGGTTTGATGGCCGATCGGAGGTTGAGCGGTTCGATTCTTACGGCGATGTTTCTTCTTGCGTCCAGCTCGATCTCGTCGGAGATGGAGGGGCTTATGGACGGCGTTGATCACTGGATGAGGTCGACGGCGGCGGTGACGTCGAATGTAGCGATCAGCGTCGGGGATAAGATCGGGTTAATTTTTCTGTACGGAATGGTAATTCTTTCCGGGTATGTGGTAACTACGGTTTTTTACTGCGAATGTAGAAAGAGGGATTTTGGTAGGGTGGATAATGAAGAAGATCGTGATCATATTGTCATGGTTTAATTTTTCATTTTTTTGGGTTTAAACATTTTTCATTGATTTTAACTGATAATTTAATTAGAATATAATTGGCTTGGTCAATTTTTGTTTTTCATTATTATTAATTTTTTTTCAATGTGCAGTTTGTATATTCTATTAGAAAGAAGGCTATTATACTTTTAGTTGGGATTTGTCTATTTTGTTTATTTTTAGCTTTTTCTAACTAGTTATTTTTTTGATATGATTTGTTAAATTATATATATGGATTGCATAATAAAATTCTACTTCATTACCTTGATTTAATTTAAACAAAATGCTGAGTTATAAATGAAAAAAATGGATGAAATTTAGTTAGTCAACAATTATTTGATTGGTAACTTAAGCTTAATTTGATTGGTAAAGTTGGATACTATATTTCAACGAAATTCGAATCTCCCACCTCTTACATACTGAAAAATAAAATAAAATAAAAATTCTGTAGAACCATGTACGGTTAAGGTAGGTCAAGTATCTTGTAGGAAAAGAAGAAAAGTTAGTTTTGAAACTAATTTTTAGATTGCAAGTAAACAAATTGTTTGTGTATAATATGTTCTAGATTTTTAACTATCTGTATAATAGGTTTGAATTTTATAAAATAACTTGTAAGTTTGAGACATATTAGACACATAATTGAAAGTTTAAAGTTTAGGAAATCTATTTAGTGACATTTTTCTTATTAGACTAGACATATATTTTGAAAGTCTAAGAATCTAATTTATAATAACCTAAAATTTAAAAATTATGGACTAATTTAGTTGGTTTTGTCAATTGCTGCAGTTTTGATTAAATGAGTAGAAGTTATCTGCCATTCATATTATGCCTCATCCAAGGTTGTCCTTTACATTTTTTAGGCTCTTAAGAAATTTAGTAGGGTAAATATTTTGATTATATATTTAAAAAGATATATTGATGGTTTTAATTTTATATTTACATGTTTTTTTTTTAGATGTCATGTGGTAGCATCTTGGAACGTTTGTCCAAGAGTGGAGTTACCCACAATTAACATTTTTTTATATATATATATATATATAGCTATGCACAATTAACTTTAAAAAGTAAGAGGTTCAAATTACTACTTTCACATTGAACTAAATAATAATAATAATAATAATAATAATAATAATAATAATAATAATAATAAATATGATAATAAGTATGAACATTCTCTAGAAAGCAAATTTGTTTTGGCCCAATTTAGAAGTAGAATCTTTGTTTCAAAATCTGTTGGATTTTCTTTCCTTGGGGAGATTGCTGATTGCCAAATATAGTCCCCCAAGAAAAGAGGATTAGAAACATTCAGGACAGCTCTTATTTTTAAAGGCTTATAGACTTTAAAGTATGAAATTACTGTTTTGTCCTATAAAATAAAGTAAAACTCTTATTATTATTATTATATTTCTAAAACCTCAAAATACTTTCAATCCAGCTCCATTCCTTATCTCTCTCAACCTCTTGGATGTTTGCAACTTTACTATGACACCCTCAATTATCCATAATTTCTAGTAAAACTTACATTTTTGTTATGTAATTTTGATTTTCTTACTTATTTTCATTTCAACATTTTTTTCAATCTAATTCTCTTACATTCTTTTTAAACTAACAATAATGGGTGTTTTTTTCTTATCATATATTTGTGATGCAAGCATAGTTCACATAAGTTACTTTTTGAATTTTTTTTTTCTTTTTTTTTTTTTTATAAAATGAAAACAACAAGATAGAGAAAAAAACACGAACAGGAAAACATGTTGAAAAGAAAAGAGAAATTCATCCAAGTAAAGAGACTCCAATTCAAGAGGAAAAAAGTTAAGTTGCAACAAACTCAAACCCAAAAATTTTTTTGAATTCTGCTTTCTCGGAATGTACTGGAAAGTCATAGATTGGAACAAAGGCCACCTAATTAGCCACTTTCAAGAGGAGATTTAAAATTCCTTGAAACATTTGAATAATAGCCAATGAGTCAGAAAGGACCATAATGTGATGAAAGCCCATTTTGTTTGGCAAACGGAGGTCCTCATAAATAGCAACGGCTTTGGTGCCCAAATTACTTGAGAAGAAATCGTGACACCCCTTAAGGATGCCAGAATATATCCAGACGTACCCACAATCCCTCCAAATCCAATCCTCATGGAATTGCGCGTACAAACAGCATCAAACATGAATAAAATTCACCTCAATATTCTAACTAGCAAATTTGTTGGCTAATCTATGTGCAACTTCGTTTGCCTCAGAAGATGCACTCCCCACACATTCCACGTATTCCTAGATCGACTTACATCAGATTCTACCAACGAAATCAGAGTGGAGCAAAAAACTTTATTTTTGTCACCCTAAGCAACCCAAGCAGTGATACATGCTTTAGCCAAATTATCGTCATCGAAATTCTTGGTTAGCTCTATCCAAATATCAATACACTACATATCTTTTGATACACCAAACCACCTCTCTTTCTTGAAAGAGAAAATACCAAATTTGTCTTGCTCTGGGACACCAAAAAAGAGCATGACTTACCGATTCTTTTTATGTCTGGACACAATACACTAGGGGCAAACCTCCAGCCCACGTCTACACAACAAAAGCTGATAAGGGAGGCATTCATAACAAGATTTCCACACAAAAATTGCCACTTTTGACGGGATGTGAAGATTCCATAATCGACGCCACATAGCGAACAAATAAGTCGAGCAGGATCCTTTATCCAAAGTGCATCCCAAAATTGCACTCTTACATCAACTCGTGACTATACACTCACCATTCTTATCAAAATGTCAAATCCACTAATCTCCCCCGTTAGTTCGACTATCAGGAATTTGAATAACTTCTTCCACAGGTAACAAATCCTCATTTTATTGTTTAGTATCTCATAAACCAAAGGAATAATATAGTCAACCACAAGACGCCTCTCGCTCCTAGCACAATGTGTAACAACCTGAAAAGTGAGAGGTCTAGGCACCCGTTGGTCATAAAAGACAAACGTCGACCTACCATTACCAATCGACTTCCTAAGGTTGTTAAATAACACCCCATTACCCCAACACAAACCTTTCCACAAATATGAACTAGAGTTATTTCCATTAGCTTCTAAAATGGAATTAGGAAAATAACGACCTTTTAGGATCTACTCACCAAAGATAAGGGATTTTTAAGGATTCTCCAAACTTGCTTAGTCGATAGAGTTTAGTTAAGAAGTTCAATATCTCAAAAACTAAGCCCACACATTTCTTTAGGAGCATATACTTTCTCCCATTTTAGCCAATGAATTTTTCCTTTTATCCATAATCAACCCCACCAAAATCTAACACCAAATCTCATGAGATCCGAACAAAGTCCCTTTAGTAAAACGAAAACAATTTCTCTTGTAATTGTTGGACTAAATCAAACATTTGAAATTGTAAAATTGAGCCAAAAAATTCACCTAAATCAAAGTTAAATTAGACAAGGAAAGATATTTGCAATTGTTTTTTCTTTTTAGAAGTTAAATTAAGATCTTTTTTAACTCGAATTTTGGCCACTGTATTCTTAATTTAAAGCAAGTAATGAACATCACTCAAATTCCTTGCAATGATGGCAATTTCCTACCATGTTACTTTTTGATCTTTGATTTGGGATTATGCCATTAGCAATATATATATATATTAGATATAGATATATAAATTCATTATTTTCACCATAGTCAGAATAGAAATGGAGAGGTACTTCAGTGGAGCCAAACTTGAAAGTGAAAACTAGTACATTAGTAGTAAATATGGAAGCAAAAAAAAAAAAAAAAAAAAAGGCAAAGTAGACATTTATAGAGCAATAAAGAAAAACTGAATATATACATATGCACACACACAACATAATGAAAAAGTGAATATAAAGAATGAAAAGAAGGATTAACATTGTCAACTTTTATTTTATATGTACATTTATTGACTTTTCATATTAAATTATGCACTAAAAGAATAAAATAGTTTTAAAAGCCTATTACATTATTTAACTATACTTTAAATGCCATATTTTTGTAATTGGAAAAACAAATATTATTATTCCATATTGTTGACACGAAAATTATCGAAAATGTATTTGACTTAGTTGTATTAACATGTGTTTTTGTCTATAAAGGTTGGAGGTTTGATCCCCACCTCCAAAACTATTATACTAAAAAAGTATATTGTTCATACAAGAATTTAATAAAGAAATTTGATATGTGGAATGAATTTGGGGTTTATTGATTTTTGTGGAGGTATGATGCAACTTCTAATATTTGTCCATTCTCTTTCTCATGCATATGCTTGAGTTGAGAGCTGGAGTGCTTATTCTCGAAAAAACTTGGTTTGTTGATTTTGTAAGTTGGAACTTGACTTGTTGCTCTCCTATGTTAGATTTAGACTTGTTGATCTTGTATGCTAGATCAATTATTGCCCTGTTAATCTCGTATGCTAGACTGATGTATTGAAGTCTTTGGTGCTTTGAACTTAAGTCTTCAAGGAGTATTTAGTCTACAAGAGTTTAGGAGTATTCTAATAGTGGGTGAATTTTGTTTGAGTTCCCTAAGATATATAAATTTTTGAATCCCAAAATAAGGAGAAACTCCTCTATTTTTTATAGAGTTCTCATGAGGCAACCTAATGGATTGTAATTAGGATTATTGGAAACGGTGGGTTTTGTTGTTGATGTTTGGAGTGCAGAGTTGGGTTGGGTTGACGGCGTTTTTGATTACAGTGTTTGGATGGCAGGATTGAGTTTGGGTTGGGTTTGAGTGTTTTTTTTAATTAATATTATTTTGACTGTTTTTCTTCTATATCTGTTTTCAACGCCATATATTATCAACTTTAGCCCGTCATACTATATAAAATTCAACTATCATGAACCTTAGATTTTAGATTGAAATAACTTGGGAAACACGAAAAGTCTAACATATGAAATTCAAATTACATGAACAATAGCTTCACTTTGTAGTTCAAGTACTAACATTAAATAAAAACAAACAATCCATACAAACGTAGGAAGGAAAAGATAAGTTTTGAGAAATTGCATTGATATCCAATTGGAGACATGACCATTTTTTGAATGGTATAATTTATGGAAAAAAAAAAAAAAACCCGTGATGCATAGGGCCCCATATCCTACTTAATTTTCTAAATATGCCCCCAAAGATGTTAGGTGTGGTTTAATGGAAGATTTCGGTGGATTTAGTTGTTAATTTTTAGTTATAATTTAAGAAACAGAACCATATATATGTCCATTTTAAAGGTATAGCGGTATGCTCATATGTTTTTAACAAGGCTTCAGGTCAATACAGAGCACAGGGTACAGATTTAGAATTTGAACAACCCCAAGGGAGGAAAATCTCTACCTTCGCTTGCGATATGGAGGTTTTCCAGAAGATTGAATGGGGTGCTTCCGCCCCATTTTGGCCGAAGTGATTATTCAAACAAAGATTTTGGCCAATCATCACCCGAGCCCAAATTTATGACCCAATTAGACCAAATCCGTTTATTCAATTCAATGACCGTGACATGCCATTATCAAGATCTACCAATTTTTATCTTCAATTTCAATTTGAAACATATGTTGGCTTTTAAATAGTCATAAATTTGATAATTTATAATTGCATTAATTTGAGAAATGACATGACAATTTATGATTGGTAAAAAAAATCTCACTGAACATATTTACTTATATTTTTTTTTTAAACAAGAAAAAAATAATACATGAAAATTTTATTTTTTCTTGTCCGCACTCCAATACCCAAAATGAAATGAGAAATGAGGCAAGAGACATGGATGAAGAAAGCAACTCCTATTCCATTATTGTTATGTTATATCACTGAAATTGCGCTTAGCTCAATAGTAATAAACATTCACTCTAAGGTTGGAGTTTTTATTCTAATCTTTCTTATTTATATACTAGAGAAGAGATTGTCATGTTTCATCTTCATCCTTGTCAAGTTAAGAAAAGGAAAGAAAAAGAAAATAATAATAATAATAATAAATAAAGATGTTATGGCTAATTAATGCCAAAGATAATAATATGCATTGAATAGAAGAAAACTCATGTGGTTGGTAGAAAATTATGGTTAGTTTGAAGTTAATTTTTATTGTTTTTTGGTAATTTAAAATTTCTATTGAAAAGGCAAAAGTATATAATTTTTTAAGTCAAACCAGAAGCTATCATTGGAGATTAATTTAAAGTACAAGATTAAATTTGAATATTTAGAAACACATAACCTAGATAAAGTAAATTTTGAATTACATGATCTGAAATATAATTTTTTTAAAAGAAAACTAAATTACAAGAAGTTCTCATAGCTTTATCTTTCTTTTCTTCTTTGATGAACTAAAGTTTTATCTTTTGTTTTTAGAAACATCCATATTTTTTTCCAAAAAATTACAATAGTAATATCACCTTTTACTTTTTTTTAATATAAATATTTCAAAATTACGTTTTAATAAAAATTTAGAAATTTATTAAAATATTGCATGAAGAATGGAGACGAGAATGTTGTGCCATGACTGAAATATAAATTGAGGCTTAAATGCTACCACACTATTTTACTTTTGTCACACTCATTCCATGTCCTCATTTCTATCCAACATTCTTACGACTTGCGAGTTAAAAAAAGAAAACTAAATGTGGTAACTGTCAAGAATTATACGGTTCAAATTCCGCTACTCCTAATGTACTAAAAAATAGTTAAAAAAAATGCTAAATTATAAAAAATGCCATTGAATTTTCAACTTTGTGTTAAAGATACCTTTGAATTTTCAAAAGTTTCAAAAAGTTTGAAAGTTTGAAAATATTTTTTAAACGAGTATTAACGGTTTGTGTTCATATGCTAACATAAAGAATATTTTTGATGTTTTCTTTTAAGTTTAAGAATATTTTTGAATATTTTGAAAGTTCAAATGGTATTTTTGAAACAAAACATTAACAGTTTTCATCAAAAACTAATATAGTATTTTTGTACTTTTTAAAATAATTTAAAGGTATTTTTGAAAATTAAAAAAATTTAGAAATATTTTTTACATAAAATATAAGGTTTATGGGTTTTTTTTAGGTACTTTTTTCAAGGAAAAAAAAAGGGTTTTAAAAGGGCAAAAAGGTTGGTAAAAAAGTGTACCATAGGACTCTAATGGATAGGGCAAAACCCGAATTGTGAGACCAAGCATAATCAATCAAATATGTCCATTTGGACGGATCAAAACTTGCTCTGTACAGCCAGCTCGATGAGAGCCATTACACAAATGTCATTCTCCGGAAGATAAAGAGTGTTGATGCGGGCAACTGAAATCTATAAATGGATAAGCATTCGAGTAACAAACCACTGCACTTTGGAGATGGCTTCCGCTGCGCTGATTCTCCCCATCAAAGTACAAACCCTTCCGCTTTCTCAATACCTCTCTTTCCGCCATTCCCATCCTTCTGCAACTTTCTCCAGGTAATTTCGGCTTTCTTTCTCAGATATTCATTTCTCCAATCCATCTAATTGATGGGGTTTCCCCCTTTTTCATCTCATGTGGTTATATCTGTGTATTGAGGTTTCTTAACTTGCTTTTCATAAACGATGATTTTCTTTGTTTAATTGGGGCTTTGTGTCTGAACTTTTGTAAGTTGTTAAAGTCTTTGCCCCAAATGGTGTTTGATGGTTTCTGGAAAACGTTACGAGCTACTGAGTGGTAATAAAAGCTTGTCTTTCCCTTTTTAGTATTGATTTGATTAGAGTTTGAATTGCTCTGAGATGTGTTGTAATTTTTGTGTTCTTCTGATTATTGGTTGAGCCATTTAGATTTTCCCTGTTCTGATATAGTTCGTCATGCTTTGAGAAGTCTGGTTTTTACTTCCATGAGTTGGGGACCTAGCTTAATGCTTCTTTTATACATGTCTGGTTGTTAAGTTTTTTCTCTGCTTGTTTTTGTTTTTTTTTTTTGTAAGTGGGTAATGGAGCTTCTCTCCTTGCTCTCTCGTGATCACTAGTCGTCTCTGGAAGGCTTCGTCCACTTGACAAACTCTAGAAAAAAAAAAAGGGTTTTGAGTCGTCCCGTTTGATAACCATTTGGATTTTAGTTTTTTGTGTTAGCATAATTACTTTAAATCTATATCCTATAGATTAACTCTAGGATCATTCATGCCAAATTGTCAAGAATAAATAACATACCGAATTCCATTGAGAGATTGATGACAGCTCAGATTCCATTGAGAGATTAATGACAGCTTCAAGATGACTATTGTCTTCTTCAACCAAAACTTCGAATACCCCTAGTGGGATTTCTCTCTAAATGGTAGCCAAGAAAGACTAGGTTCTTATTGTTTTGGTGTGTTGGGGACTGTGGCCCTAAATTCTCTTTATATTCTAGTTGGGTTTCCATTAAACCCTAATCAATCTAGGAATAGGCTTCTACCCATTAAGACCACACGCAATTGAGAATCTAGGGTCTTAATTTAATAGATCACATAATAGGGCCCAATCTAATAAAATAAACTGATGTGATAAAATACTAATCTACATATATAACTCATATTTTATTATACGTATTATTATTTAAAACACGTCTAACATTTTGGTTTTCAAAACTATTGAGGAGAAAAAATGAGATTTGCCCCACTTTCTAGAAATAAGGTTTTTGAACATTTGCTGATGTCAAATTCGGGTGAAATTACCAAAATTCAACTTCGCACACGTGGAATTGGCTTTCTCGCTCTCTGAATCTTGCTCTTGCACTCTTGCTCTGTTGCTCCCTCCTTTCCTTCCCATAGATTACTCTCTTCTCTCCCTTTCTCTTATCCTCACTTTCTTACTCTCTTCATACTTTGGCGCTCGGTCTCGCTTTGCAACGCAGACTGAATAGAGAGAGAAGGAGAAGAAGATGGCTGGAGTTGTTTCTGTGGACTTGTGGGAGCTGGTGCATAGTCTCGTCGAAGTTGGTCGCATCGGAGAAGAAGAAGAAGAAGTAAGGGTAATTTTGTAAAATTAAGGGTCACAATTCTTAAGTTTGGGACAAAAATCATTTTGGGCCTTGAGAATGAGTCTTTTAATCATAGCATGAATTCGGACCTAGCTTCTTACATATGTTTGATTGTTCAGTTTTTTTATTTTTTATTTATTTTTATTTATTTAATAATTGGGTGGGGAGCTTCACTCCTTGCTCGCTCATGGCTTCCATAGTTGTCTCTGAAAGGCTTCATCCACTTGCCCAGCTCTAGGCAAAAGCAAGGGTTTTGAGTTGTTGGTTTGATAACCATTTGAATTTTTATTTTTGGGATTTTTCAAAATTAAGCTTATAAAGACCACATGTTTCTTTGTTTTGTTATTTATCCTCCAATAATGTTTTAGAAAACCAGCCCAAGTTTTGAAAACTAAAAAAATGATAGTTTTTAGGACAATTATTATAAATGGAAAAAAATATCAAACTATTTACACCCTCTCCCATGATCTGGAGTTAGCTGCAGTTGTTCTAGCATTAAAGATATGGTGACATTATCTGTTTGGAGAAAAGTGCCATATCTATATAGATCATAAGAGTATGAAGTATCTCTTTGATCAGAAGGAACTTAATATGAGGCAAAGGAGATGATTGGAGCTGATCAAAGATTATGATTGTACTATTGAGTATCACCCAGGAAAAATGACGTTATGGCTGATGCTCTAAGTAAAAAATCTAGGGGCAGTACAAGTTCTTTAAATGCTATAATGCTTTGCTTAAAGAATTTAGAAACAGTGTTACTAGTTTAAGAGTGACTGATGATGGAATGTTGTTAGGACATTTTCAGTTGAGGCTCAAGTTAGTTGATGAAGTGTTAAGGAAGCAGTCAGAAGATCTTGTGATTAAGAAGCTAAGGGAAAAGGTCTAGCGACGAGTGGATTTCGAACTAAGATATGATGGTGCACTGCTGAAATAGAGTAGGATTTATGTGCCAAAGGATGTGGAAGTTAAGAGGCACATAGCTCAACTTATGCTATGCATCCTAGTAGTAGTAAGATGTATAGGACGTTATGGAATGTCTATTGGTGGCCAGGTATGAAGAGGCAGATACCTGAGTATGTAGCAAAATGTTTAATTTGTCAGCAAGTAAAGCCTGAATGTCAGAAGGCAGTAGGGTTGTTGAATCCACTCCATATTCCTGAGCGGGAGTGGGAGCACGTTACGATGGATTTTCTGTTTGGATTGCCAAGGACTCCAACTGGTGTAGATGAGGTTTGGTAATTGTTGACAGATTGACGAAGACAACATGTTTCTTACCAGTTAAGACAACCTACACGTTAGATAGACTGGCGTAGATGTACGTAGATAAGATTGTAAGTCAGTACAGAGTTCCAGTGACTATTGTATCAGACAGAGATCCCAGGTTTACTTCTAAGTTCTGGGTGAGTTTGGGATATTTGTATGGATGACCCATTTTGAGAGGCCCACTCGAAATTTGGTCTCACTTTTAAAAACACTCGAAATATGGCCTTCTGTTGATGTCATCACTGCGTGAATTTTCCACTTTAACCCTTCTTCTTAAATTCTTCTTCCACCATTTCGTTCTCGCAGTTTTTTTCTTTTTTCTTTTTTCGTTTTTTCTGCTTTGCTTCTTTCTTCCTTTGTCTTTTCATTCCTAGTGAGATGTTATTTTATGGAGACTTCAATTTATGTCGCCTTTTTTTCTTTTTCCATTTTCTTCTTTCTAGCTAGACTTTCTTAACCAGAATGAGAGGAAAAAACGACGCTGATCAGAAAGAGCGAAAGTGAGATCAGCGAGAGCGAGATTGAGAGATTGTCTAGAACGAGAACGAGAGTGAGATCAGCGAGAGCGAGACCAGCGAGAGCGAGATTAAGAGAGAGCGTCTGGAACGAGAACGAGAACGAGAGCGAGATTAGCGAGAGCGAGATTGAGAGAGAGTGTCTGGTGTGGAACGAGAACGAGAACGAGATTGAAATTGATTTTTAAACAATAATGTGCGTCTGGTGTGGAACAAGAACGAGAACGACAAGCTAGACGTATTTGTGAGGCACGAGAATGGGAAGTGAGATTGATGATCTCACAATCACTCTTAAATCTCTCGCTCACTTTCTATCACGCTCTCACTATCACTTTTTTTGATCAGTGTCGTTTTCTTCCTCTCATTCTGGTTAAGATTCCTCTTATTCTGCTTACGAAAGTCTCGCTGGGAAGATGAAAATGAAAAAAAAAAAGGGCGACATCTCCAGAAAAGAACGTATCGCTGGGAAGATGAATGAAAAAAGAAGAAAAGCATAAAAAAGAATAAAGACAAAGAGGGCGACTGAAAATTTCAACAAAGTGGATAGGCGGAAAAGAGAGCGACCGTAAAAGCTTGGAAGAAGAAATGCAAGAAAACGCAAAAAAAAGAGAAAAAAAAGAAAAAAAGAAAAAGAAACGCAGGAAAAACGAAAAAAAGAAATAAGAAATAAGGCTACAAAAGGACAAAGAAAGGAAGAAAGAAGAAGAGAAGGTTAAATTGGTAATTTTATAAGGTGATGACATCAACAAAAGGCTAAATTTCATTGGTTTTAAAATTTGGGGTTACTTTTCATTTCTACGCAATTATTCCGATGAGTTTGTAGCAGGCTTTGGGAAGTAAGTTGTAGTTCAGTATAACTTTTCATCCTCAGACTGATGGATAGTCAGAGACGACGATCCAAACCTTAGAAGATATGCTCCGAGCTTGTGCTTTGTAGTTCAAAAGCAGCTGGGATGTATATTTGTCTTTAATGGAATTTGCATATAATAACAACTACCAGTTGATCATAGTTATGGTTCTGTATGAAGCATTATATGGTAGGTCATGCAGAACCCCAGTGTGTTGGGGAGAGGTTGGAGAAAGGAAGTTGGTTGGACCAGAGATTGTACAGATTACGACAGAGAAGATGGAAATGATTAAAGCGAATCTTAAGACAACTCAAGATTGACAAAAGAGCTGTGCTGATAACAGGAGAAGAGACCTTGAATTTGAAGTTGGTGATAGAGTTTTCCTAAAGTTGTCATTGTGGAACCGGAGTTTTGAGGTTCGGTAGGAAAGGGAAGTTGAGTCCAAGGTATATTGGACCTTACAAGATCTTGGAAAGAGTTGGATCAACAACTTACAAGTTAGCTTTGCTAATAGAGATGTCCAAGATTCATAACATGTTTCACGGCTCGGTTTTAAGGAAGTATATTCCTGATCCTACTCACATACTTGAGATGCAACCAATCGAGCTAAAAGAAGATTTAAGTTATGAAGAAGAATCGGTCCAAGTGTTAGATGAGAAGGAACTCCTTACATTCTAGTTGACATGTCAAAATAAATTCTAAACTTGGTATATCTCATAAGGATTTAAGATTAGACTTACCAAAAGTATTCCCAGCTTAATCCACAAGCTTACCTTCCTCAGTTTTCTCCACTTCTCCTTTCAATCTAAATAAGAAAATGCGAATAAGTTCACAACAATATCACATACTTAAGTTAGGTGCTTAGAAATGAAAGTAGTGTTTATAATTTACCACCTCCTCATAAGTATTTTGTCCTCGAATTTCAGTAGGTTGCTAGCTTCTCAAAAATAGATGTGGATACTTCTTGATCATTTGTTCCCTTGTTTCCCAAGTAGCTTCTTCAACGCCATGATTCCTCCCAAGTACTTTCACTAACGGAATCACCTTGGTCCTCAAAACTTGTTCCTTCTCATCTAACACTTGGACTGGTTCTTCTTCATAACTTAAATTTTCTTTTATCTAGATTGGTTGCATCTCAAATACGTGAGTGGGGCCAAAAATATACTTCTTTAAACTGAGATGTAACACGTTGTGAATCTCGGACATCTCCATTGGCAAAGCTAACCTGTAAGCTCCTGGTCCAACTCTTTCCAAGATCTCGTAAGGTCCAATATACCTTGGACTCAACATCCCTTTTCTACCGAACCTCAAAACTCCTTTCCACGATGACAGCTTTAGGAAAACTTTATCACCAACTTCAAATTCAAGGTCTCTTCTTCAGTTATCAACATAGCTCTTTTGTCGATCTCGAGCTATCTTAAGGTTTTCCTTAATCATTTTCACCTTCTCTGTCGTGATCTGTACAATCTTTGGTCCAACCAACTTCCTTTCTCCAACCTCTTCCCAACATACTGGAGTTCTGCACGACCTACCATATAATGCTTCATACAGAGCCATACTTATGCTCGATTGGCAGCTGTTATTATAAGCAAATTCTATTAAAGACAAATGTACATCTCAACTACCTTTGAACTGCAAAGCACAAGCTCGAAGCATTTCTTCTAAGGTCTGAATCGTCCTCTCAGACTGTCCATCAGTCTGAGGATGGAAAACTGTACTAAACTGCAAATTAGTTCCCAAAACTTGCTGCAAACTCACCCAGAACTTAGAAGTAAACCTGGGATCTTTGTCTGATACGATAGTCATTGGAACACCTTATTGACATGCAATCTCATCTACGTACATCTGTGCCACTCTATCCAATGTATAAGTGACCTTAACTGGTAAGAAACGTGCTGCCTTTGTCAATCTATCAACAATTACCCAAACCTTGTCAATACTAGTTGGAGTCCTTGGCATTCCGAACAGAAAATCCATCTTAACGTGCTCCCACTTCCAGTCAGGGATAGGAAGTGGATTTAACAATCCTGCTGCCTTCTGACGTTCAGGCTTTACTTGCTGACAAATTAAACATCTTGCTACATACTCAACTATCTCCCTCTTCATACCTGGCCACCAATAGAAATTTTGTAACGTCCTATACATCTTAGTACTATCAGGATGCGTAGCATAAGCTGAGCTATGTGCCTCTTCAAGAATCGCTTGTTTAACTTCCACATTCTTTGGCACATAAATCCTACTCTGTTTCAACAGTGCACCATCAGATCTTAGTTTGAAATCCACTCTTCGTTGGACCTTTACTTCCTCCATTAGTTTCTTAATCACAAGATCTTCTAACTGCTTCCTTACCACTTCATCAACTAACTTGGGCCTCAAATGGAAATGTGCTAACAACGTTCCATCATCAATTACTCTTAAACTAATAGCACCATTTCTGAATTCTTTTTGCAAAGCAACTCTTATAGCATTTAGAGAACTTGTACTGCCCCTGGATTTTCTACTTAGAGCATCAGCTACAACGTTTGCTTTTCCTAGGTGATACTCAATAGTACAATCAGTCTTTGATCAGCTCCTTTGCCTCATGTTAAGTTCCTTCTGATCAAGGATATACTTCAAACTCTTGTGATCTGTTTGGATATGACACTTTTCTCCGAACAGATAATGTTGCCATATCTTTATTCTAAAACAACTGCAGCTAACTTCAGATCATGGGTAGGATAGTTACTCTTGTGAGGTCTCAATTGTCTAAAACATAATTATATCAGTTTTTCAATTTGCATCAACACACAACCTAACCCCTGGCGAGAAGCATCACAGTAAACTTTAAACTCCTTACTCGACTCCGAAAGTGCTAGGATAGGTGCATTCATCAATCTTCTCTTTAGTTCCTGAAAGCTTTGCTCACACTTCTTGTTCAATTCAAACTTAGTGTTTTTCTTAGTCAAACTAGTAAGTGGCAAAGCTATCTTCAAAAATCCCTCAACAAATCTCCTGTAATATCCTACTAAACCTAGGAAGCTACGAACCTTTGTCATGGTCTTACGTCGTTCCCACTTCACTATAACTTCAGTCTTTAGGGGATCCACAATAACTCCCACAGCTGACACCACATGGCCTAAAAGCACAATCTGTTTCAACCAAAACTCACACTTGCTGAACTTAGCATACAACTTCTTTTCTCTCAAGGTCTGCAAAACAATCTGAGATGTTCAACATGCTTTTCTCTATCTCCAGAACACACTAGTATGACAATGAACACAATAACAAACTGGTCCAAATAAGGATGGAATATCCTGTTGATAAGATCTATGAATACTGCTAGTGCATTTGTCAAACTAAATGACATCACTAGAAATTCATAATGTCCATACCTTGTTCTAAAAGCTGTCTTAGGTATGTCTGATTCTCTAACCTTTAACTGATGATATCCTGACCTCAAGTCTATCTTGGAAAACACTAAAGCTCCTCTGAGCTGGTCAAACAGATCATCTATACAAGGTAAAGGATATTTGTTACGTATTGTTACATTATTTAACTGACGGTAGTCAATACATAACCTCATTGTACCATCTTTCTTCCTAACAAACAGAACTGGTATACCCCATGGAGATACACTCAATCTGATATAACCCTTGTCTACTAACTCTTGTAGCTGCACCTTTAGCTCCTTCAGTTCTGCATGTGCCATATGATATGGTGCCTGAGAAATAGGTGTTGTACCTGGTACTAAATATATAGTAAACTCCACCTCTATATCAGGTGGCAAACCTGACAACTCTTCAGGAAACACATCTAGATACTCCTATACTACTGGCACATCTTCAGGTTTCAACTTCTCCATCTTCACTTCAGTCACATGTGCTAAGTACACCTCGCACTCTTTACTCATCAATTTCATGGCCTTCACTGCAGTAATTATACAAGTGGGAAGAACTCTCATTTTCCCTCTAAATACTACCTCAACCCATCTGGTTTCACAAATTTTACTTCTTAAAACAATCAACATTAGCATGATACTTTGACAAAAAGTCCATGCGCAAGATAATATCAAATTCTACCCGTTTTAAAGGTAACAGATCAGCCAACAAAACCACATTGTCAATCACCAACTCACAATCATAATAAACATACTCTATGATTACAAAACCACCCACAGAAGTATGCACTAATAAGGTATCAGGCAAAAGCTTTGACCTCTTAATCTAGGAAAATGTGTGAGGATAACAAACATTGACCCTCTTACGACATCTACTGTCAGCCTGTACAATCCTCAACACTTGACCAAGCACCTAATATACAATTTATAATCATAAGTACACATCAATCTCAAAACTCCAGGTAAGCTTGCATACAGATATAGACTTTCAATCCTCAAAACTTAATACAACAAATGATTACAAGCTCCCACTCCTTAAACCCCAATATGTACAACAACTCGTTTGGGCCTACTACTAGTGTGTATACATTGTAAATATTTGTGCATAAGACTTGTGTTGTACATATAGAAAAAGTTTACGGTTTATCGCTGATAGACAACGATAGACTTCTATCGCAATTTATTGCTCAAACGATAGAAGTCTATCGTGGTCTATCGCTGATAGACAGTAAAATTTTTCTTTGTAAATAGTTTGACTCATTTTGTTATATTTGAAAACAACTTTAGTTTTTAAAGACTTATTTTTGTTTTTTGAATTCAACTAAAACTCAGGAAGGGTGAAAACTGGAAAGCTGTAGTAAGTTTCAAAAAACAGAAAATTAAAAATGAAATGTTATTAAACAGACCTAAACTTTAAAATTGTCGGGTACCTCTAAACATTCCAAGTAGTTAATAATTAATTTTGTATTAATCGTGTTTGAAACATGCCAGGCCACTTGTTTTGACATTTTCCCTGCAGTCTTGATCTACAACTAATACGAAAACTAGGTGGTGGTTGTACTTTGATCAGAAAGAATGTTATCTCATTAGATTTGAGTTACAAATAGGATCAGATATGAATACCAATCACCAAGAAACTTATATAAAAGGTCTAAATGAGTGTTAAAACTAAACCAGTACGGCTAGCCTGGTCGTCTTCTATTGTGGGTCTTCTTCACGGCTCTGTCTAACTGTAACTCTTGCTCTTTGTACATTCCTTCTGCGAAGGGGTCCCTGCTTTTCTCAAGCTGGTGGTTATAAATACAAATCACAACAAAGAAGGCTCTCCAGGATTTGAGCTGAACACCCATGTGTCCGACGCTTACCTTGGAGAGGGCACTCCAGCCTTTTCAAGTGCCCCAAGTGGCAAAACAAAAAATTATGGAACTTTCCTTAAAATTTTCTAATAGCTAAGTAAGACCTATATTAGATTTTTTCCCTATATTTTTGATAGGAAAAAATCTCATGGATGGTATGAAATTTTCCAAAGGGAAAAATTTCATCCAAATGAAGTTACAAAAAAACTTCTCTGATTGGATATAAGAGATTTCAAACTGTAAATTGTTTTGGAAAAAACAGGAAACTGAGAAAATATATTTATGACAAAGGCTGAACAAGAGAGGGGAGGCAAGGACTTCCACCTAAGGACCAAGAGGATACAAAAAGGAGGTCCAATTGATCAAGGTAGTACAAACTCATAATTACAAAAAGAATTTGAAGGAGAACACCAGCAGTAGTGAAGAGATGAATCATCTATATCAAATTGTTGGTGAGAGGCGCTGCCTATTCACTCAGACAATGCTTTGAACACGAAAGTGTGCAATTCTGCCCCCTTCTCCCATGCTGAGTCACAGGCAGCGCCTTGGAAAGCATGGATGAGGCACATGTCACGAATGGAATCCCAAATCCGGTCCGGTCTCGAAGACTTCTATTTGAAGACCCTTTGTCTCCTCTAAAACCATAACCTCCAAATATTAGCATAAAGACATTAGTTCACAAACCTTAGCTATACTTTTAAAGAGTCAACTACTCCCCAGCTGAATTATATATCCTCACTAATAGAGTCACGAAAGCACCATTGCAAGCCAAAAGTCTGGAAAAGATTAGCCCAATGGCTAGTGGCGACAGCATAGTGTAAGAAGAGATGCTTGTGGTTTTCCAACCCATCATTACACAAAATACACAGCTAGGAGCTAAACAAAGTCTTGGATTTGTCTTTTGTAGCAGATCATTAGTATTTTGTTTTGTTTGGATACACACCCTCACGAAAATTTTCACCTTCTTTGACACCTTGGCTTTTCAAATGATGTCAACTAGGATTGGGTCAAAAGGAGCATGATTGGGAGAGGACTAGAGTTAACGAGCTGACTGAAAACACCCCATTTTGGTGGAGAGCTCAAACTGTAATTGATAAAGGGAAAGACATGTTCACACCAGTATGATTACGAAGCAAGAAAAAAGATGTTCTCAACTAAACCTTCAAAAGTTCTTTCCTGTTAGTTGATGGCTAGCAGAAGAACTTAAATAGTTGGATACATGTTTCAATACATTACATGCTGCCTGGTCATGGGAAATGTTAGAACTCTAATTTTTGAAGCATAATTTATCCATGGGGATTTTTTAAAAATCAATTTACTTTTCCATGAAATGGTATTTTGTCGCTGCTAATTGCTGTATCATTTTTGATAGTTCCTTTCCCTTCCAGGTGGGGCTGGAGTAGGGACCAAGATGTTGGCAAATGTACTCACAGAATGAGGGGTCAAGCATTTCGAATCTCTAATGTACGCTTCCACTCAAGGCTTCTACATAATTAATGGCAATATATTTGTTTTGAATATGGTCAAAGATTTTGTAGGTATGTCATTAGAAAGTAATTAGTCGGGGTTCCTTTATGGTAATATAACCCCGCCCCCAACTCGGATTTGAATAGAATCGATGTTTCAGCATCTCTTGGATTGAAACCAAATTTGATTCATTCATATAATTAAATATAGCTGCAACGTATCCTTATTTCCTTGTCATCAAGCTGCAATGTGTTCCTTATTTCCTTCATGTAATTTAATATAGCTGGACAGTGTAGTATAGTGGCCCCTTCATAATATTTAACTTGAATGGTTTTATTCTTGTTCTCCTAATACTTACTTTCTAGTTGTTTATGGGTTTTTGTTCTGCAACAAAATGGCAATTGTTCAGGCCTCTCCTGGTAAAGATGGCTTAATCAAGCAGGTGATTATGGTTGACCCTTTGGAAGCCAAACGTATGGCAGCGAAAGAAATGGAAAAGATCAAAGCAAAAGAGAAGTTCAAGGTAAAGGAAGTGATCATCATCAATGATGCAAACCTTGTTTATAAACCATATGAATAGTTTCCCCAAGATCATTTTGGAGAATAACTGCAAACAATGCTGTGAAAATGTGAATGTAGAGAAGACGTCAAATAGAAGCGATCAATGGAGCATGGGCCATGATCGGTCTGACAGCAGGGCTTGTTATCGAAGGTCAAACCGGAAAAGGCATTCTAGCACAGGTGAAAAGTTATAGCATCTTGGCATTTATTTAAAATTTTTTCCCCTTCTTTCCTTTAACAACTTTATATTGGTTTAGAACATTTGTTGATTCCTATATATGCTTAGGAGTATTAGCTTAGAAAACTTAGATAAGTTATCGATTACCAAATTTTATAACATTAGAAAGTAGTCACCATTTTTCATTTGAGTGAACATGGAGGTGACAGCTTCATCATATATTGAAGGGTTGGAAAAAAGGAACCGAGTTTTAAAGCTTGTCAACTCTAATTATCAACAACCTCTTATGCCTTTCAGTTTTGGTCTGGAAAGGATCTTTGATGTGATTAGGTTTAATTCCTCCCGTGGATGTTTGTTAATATGGTTTTTCTGTAATTATTAGCTTAGCATTAGTCTTTTGGATTGAACCCTTTCTGAAATTGGGTGTGAGTGCTGTTTTATTTTTGGCTTGCCCTTGTATATTCTTTCATCTTCCTCACTTGGTTTCTTATTTAAAGAAAATGTAGATCATACAGTCTTATATTTAGTTTTGAACTTTTAGAAATTAAGGGCTCGTTTGGCTAGGATTCTGTTTTCTGTTTCTAGTTTTCGTTCAGTAAGTTTTCCTGTTTCTTGTTTTCGCTACTAGCAATTTTTTTGTTTCCTAACCTACCTGAATCTTAAAGGAGAGCAGTTATAAAAGAAATAAAGTTTTTGTTTTAAAAATCTGTCTAAGCTTTCAAGTAAATTGTCATGAAAATAGTAAACAAGCTCAGTTTTGAGAGAAGCTACAAAAAATATTGTTTTTGTTTTTAAATTGTGTAAGCTTTCAAGTTTCCATAAAAAGAGTAAACAAGCTTAGTTTTTTATAAACCAAGAAACTAAAACTGAAAATTTAACATTACAGATGGTGGATGCAATGACCAACATGTGTATAGTTCAGTAGTTCAGGTCCAATATTGTTGTATGTAAACTTACACACTTTTTCTTCACTTATTTTGGAGTAAAAGTTTCCAAAAAAATAGCAAATAAGCTTTAGTTTTTATAAACAAATGAAAACTAAAATTGAAAATGTAACATTACGTGCGATGTGGTAACCAACCTGTGTATAGCTCAGTAGTCCAATATTGTTGTATGCAAACTTCTTAAACGTTTTTTCTTCACTTATTTTCCAGTTGGCCGACTACTTCAGCTTCATTATCAACTTCTTCGTACGGTAGAAACATCTTCAAGGGGCGAAGGAGAAGTCTTTGAATGAAAGAGTTATGATCTTCTCGACCCTTGTAAGTTTAGTATGTTAAAACATTTTCAAGCAAGTTTTATTGCTTGTTTGTTCTTTGTTGTAAAAAACAAAAGAAAAAATAAAGAAAAAGAAAGAAAAAGAAAATTACTAAGAACCTAAAAAAACTGGTGTTGAAGGTATTCTCTTGGGCTGATTCTTTTCTCTTTGGAGGTCTGATTTGAATTCTTCTCATTTCATATACAAAAATTGTGATTCAATTGGGAAGACAGTGGGATGAAGCAGCAGATTCAGATGGTCTTGTTTTGGAGGATTCTATTGGCAAATAGCAATGCAATCAAATGTATTACCATCTACTTTTTTTTTTTTTTTTTTTTTTTTTTTTTTTTTTTTTTAATTATTATTGATATTATTACTTTTTTAATTTTTAATATCAAGCTTTCATTTTGAGGTAGAGAAGAAAAACCATAGTTCAGTATCATTGTGTTACAGAGAAGTATATATATACACACATATGCGTGTGTGGAGTTGGTGAAAGAATGCTAGTTGAATATTTTGGTTTGATATTTGCTTCACATTATGTTGGATATTTAAAGTCTCAAATACGCATGTACATTAAAATTGATAATACCCAACGTCACAAACTAAATCAAATCTAAAAAGAATTAAACCAACACAAATACAATTTTTTTTAATATAATTTATTTAAATCACCCATAAGGGGGGAAAAAGAAATCCAAATACACTTTATTTAAGTATTTTGGTCACCCAAAACAAATCTGATTGTGCAAGGCGGGTTTTGAGTAAAAATAAACTAAAAATTTTTAATTCACTTATATATACATATATATTTCCGAATAGGTTTGACTATTTTTTTTTTCCGCACAAATTCAAATTTTACAAATTCCAAATCTTTTATTAACTTAAATCCAAAATTTTCAAATGTCTTGTGGAATGAATTTAAATAAATTATCTTCTCAGTTATATCAATTTTGCACCAAAATACAAAATGAAAAGAAAATGAAACTCAATAATTTGAGATAATTAATTTATATTCATCTAAAGTTTGAAATGTTAACATTTATGTACCAGCGATATATTGTTATATTATTAGATTACATTTTAAAAAGTATAAACTATGTAAATAGTAATAATATAAATGAAAAAAAAATATGAAATAAAAAAATTAGATAAACCGAGATAAGATTAAAAATCTCTAAAATATATAAAAAATTGAAAAAGAGAGACCAAACTAAATAAAAAAAAAAGTTAAAAAAAATATATATATATATGTACACAAATAAAAAACTAATAAGATAAAATTAAATTTAATAACGAAAGATAGATTTGGATAAATATTAGTGGAGAAAAATAGGAAGATATTGTGTTATAATAAAAAAAAAAAAATCATGAAAATGATGATTAAAATCCAATAACTTCACATTACCATTACACTGTATGTAAATATAGATTGGTTTAATTTTATACGTTTTTATTACTATTATATTGTATGTATAAACGTATATTAATTAATCATTAGAACATATGTTTATATTATGTTTATATTACTATTACACTGCATGTATATGTATAAAATCTCATACAGTTAAACCTCAAATGTTCCTATATACTCCAATTTCCAACTGAATTTCTTGTTCCATCTTCTCTCTTTTGGGTCTTAATTGGTGAGTGGCCCAATCCCACCAGGCTAGGGTTCATTTATTGGGCTGGGCCTAAGCTTTATGATCCAAGTCCAATATGGGCTGTTGATTGAGCTTTGACAGTTTGGTCTAATTCAAAATGGGATATTGCTACTTCTTGCTACCCTGCCTACGAAATATAGATCAACACATAGGCCAAAGTCATTTTCCATATCATTTGTAATAAAAATTTAAAATTTAAAATATTTAATATCTATGTCGTCGTTACTAATATATACCGTGTAACCTAAATGATGACATGATACGTTTATTAGATGCATGCAACATATCGTTTTTTTCCGAAGTAACATGTTAGATTTCTTTTATGAACCATATAATTTTATTTTGTCCTATTATTATTGTACATATGAAAGCAATAATTGAAGTAAGTACTGTTTTTCTGTTTTTTTTTTCTTAAATTAAAAAAAAATAGTTAATGATGATATGCTTGGTTGTAATTCTATTTATTTGGAAGATAGTGAAGAACATTTATGAAATTATAGGGTCTTAATTGGGAAAAGTGGTGACATTATTTAATGCAATTAAGTAAGTGTTGAGGAAAAAAGGGTGAGAGAAATTATTAAGTTAGTTGAATTATTAAATGGGAATAAAGTTGTGAGAATTATTAATTGAATCATAGTGGTGGGAGAGGGAACAGGTAAGCATGGTTCCATTAAAAGCCTGCAAATCTGCAAAGACATGACCAACATAAAATAAAAATAAAACAAAGAGAGAGAGAGAGAAAATATAAAGGGTATGTTATAGTTTGTCATATGCATATTTCTTATCTTAATTTAATGCTCAAATTCCCATTCTAAAGAGAAAAAGAAAAACTTTATCTTTATTATATCTTTTTAATTTATTCCTCTCATTTGATAAACAAAGGGGCCAAATGAAAATGAAAAAAAAAGAAAAAAAAGAAAAAAAAGAAAAATCTTACTTGATTATTTTAAACTTTCAAATTCATTCTGAGGAGAGATCTCCATAATTTATCTTTATGTAAATTTTTTTATAGACAGATATTATGATTTCAAATATGTATGTTAGTGGGATGAAATGCACATATATTATGACTAGATAGATTGTCTAAGTCAAGTTATTAAGTGACAAAATAATAACAAGAGTTAAAATAATTATATTTTATACAAGTTATAGGATTTAAATGATAGATATTTTAAAAATGATATGTGTAATTAAATTTGTCTTCATCTATGAGCTTAAACTTTTGGGTCAATCAACAATTTAACAACATTCTCCAGATTTCATTCAATGAATATCGTGTTAAACTTATAATTTGGGTAAATTAAACTCCTAAATTTTCATAAGCCAATATATTTAGACCATTCATTATCTTTCAAAGTCATCCCTCCATTAATTCTAAAACGTGTGTAGACTTTTTCAAATGTTAGTTTTACAAAATGGGTGATTAGAGTAAATGCATGGATGATTCTTAATGAAAAGGGTAATTGTGTTGGGTAGCAATCCTAGGGATAATAATTAAATGAATAGCAACATTTAAAAAAATTGCAAATTTAACATGATATAACTCTATTGTTGATAGACTCCTACTAGCAATATGGGCCATCGCTGATAGACTCTACTAGTGATATGGTCTATTACTACTAGACTGCTACTAGTGAAGCAAACTTCAAAAGACCGAATCTAAATTTTACTATGTGCAAATTCTTTTGCATTGTGCTATATCTGCAAATATTTTAGGCATGATTGCTATATTTGCAACTGCCTCTAATGAAAATTCATACTAAGAGTTTGAATTGATTCATTATGAAAGTTTAGGGGTATAATTGATACATGACAAGTTCCACACAAGACTTTTTCTAATAGAACGTAATGAAAAGTGTAAATTGATATATTTACAGAAGTTAGGATTTAAATTGATACAATTAATAGTTTATGTTTTAAATTGATACAACTTTTAAAATTTAAGGGTATAAATTGATATTAAAAAAAAAAAAAAGCATTAAAACTTAATTTAATGGAAAGAATATGAAACATGAGAAAAGATCATATAGTAAAGTACAAAACATAAATTTGTATATGCATATTTTTTTTATTGGGCAAAAAGATAATAGGAGTAAGTACCTTTTGGGAGGTCCACAACCACTTTTAAAAGAGATGAAAAAGAAAGGGAAGTTTTTGCTTACAAGACAATCTTTTTCTTTTTAGGGTTTTAGGTAAACTAAGAGTTTGGCATTCATTTGAGAGAGAAAGAGAGAAAAAAGGATTTGTTTTTTGATTAAAAAAAAAAAAAAAAAACAAAAGGGAAACAATAACAAGGAGTAGGTTAAAAGCATTCTTAACTAAAAGTGTTGAATCCCCTTTTGTCTCTTATTGACTTTATGGGAATTTTTTTCTTTTTAAATTATCTATTATTAACTTTTAAACTAATTTACATAGTACTACTTTTTAATTCATATCCACATGCACCTTATTATATATCATTGCATTTGTGTGGTTTGAATCAATCTTCTTTGGTCAATGGATAAAAGGTCTTCAAGAAAATAAATGGAAATAAACTTATATGATTTAGGCTCTTTGCTTAACAAAAATGAGGATATAACGAATAATCAAAATGAAAATTTATTGTATTTAATTATTTGATTCATATTCATTCAGTTGAATTCAATGAAATTATTTTTTAACGAAAGTTTAAAATTACAAAAGTGTGATTTAATTTGTATTTTTTTTTAAATAGCAGAGGAGATCGAACTTCGGATTTTGAGATTGACAGTATAAGTTTGTGTCAGTTGAACTATACTTATGTTCACTAATTTGTATGGTTCAAAATGAAGAAGAAATAAGCTTTAAAATTATTATATTTTAGTCAAGTAAATTTTCATACATATATTGTTGATTATTTCCTTTTATGTTTATATTTTCCTTTGTATTTATTGTAAAGATGTTTGCTATATTTATTCTTTTCTTATTTGTAATAGGTTTTCTTTTATTTAAGAAAACCCTTGTCTAACAAAGAATAATAAGAGAAATAAATATTTTCAGCATGGTATCAGAGCATATTGCTTGAAACCCTAATTTTTTGTGAAAAAGAAACATAAACCCTAATCTAACCTAATCTGCCCCCGGCGACTCGCCGCGCCGCAGCGCTCCAGATCTTCACCTGTCGTGTAAACCAGAAATGAATTAACAAAACGAAAGAAGAAGCAAATAATAGAGCAAGATTCATTCAAAGAAAAAGTGATCCTCCGTTCGACTTTGAAGAGGCCTTAGTTGGTCAACTTTCCTAAGGGATTAGGCGAAAAGTTAGTAGGTAGTAGTGGTAAAGATTTTTTAGTCGAGAGTGGAACGGCTAATATCTCCGGTTGTCTCGCAGATCCCATGATCGCAGAAGGAAATCACAAATTGCGTGCCGTCTCGGCCAACGCCAAAGCCTACATCTACTTCAACGCCTAGGTTCACTTTTTCTCCACCAGTCGACCAAGTCTGTGCCATTGTCCAAGTGTTTTTCGGCCAGTTTCGACGTTCTTCGGTGGTTTCTCGTTTTTTTTAATCTGTTGTTGTTTGTGTTTTGTGCTTTTATCTCTTTAACATGTCAGAGACTAAGGTATCTGTCGCCAAAGTCTTCTACAATCGGATTCATTCCAACGCTTCCACTGTCCAAATCACCACTATTCGACTTAACGGGGACAACTTTCTTCATTGTCCTAGAGTGTTCGGATATATATTCGTGGCCAAGGAAAGATAGGTTATCTCACTGGAGAAAAAATTGCTCCAAGTCTAGATGATTCTTTATTTGCTGTGTGGGACGCAAAAAACTCTATTGTTATGATATGGCTCGTCAGTTCTGTGGTGGAAGACATCAGTAGTAACTACATGTATTACACTACTGCCAATGAATTATGGGATAGTGTGACTCAAATGTATTCTGATTTAGGTAACCAGTCATAAGTGTTCGAGCTGAATCTTAAGTTGGGTGATATACGACAAGGAGGTAACTCAGTTACACAATATTTTCACTCTTTGAATAGGATGTGGTAAGAACTTGACCTATTTGATACGTATGAGTGGAAGTCCACAGACGACCAAAAACATTATCGAAAAACTGTTGAAGATGGTCGCATTTACAAATTCCTTACTGGCCTGAATGTTGAGTTTGATGAGGTCAAAGACAGGATATTTGGGAAAAGTACTCTTCCAAATATTGACGATGTTTTTTCTAAAGTTCGCAGGGAGGAAAACTGGAGGAATGTTATGATTGGAAAGAAGACAGTTGACTCGGTTGAAAGTTCTATGTTAGTGATTGAAAATACTGCAATAAAAGCTTCTGATCAATCCAACAAAACTCATGACAAGCCTCGTGTCTGGTGTGATCACTACAACAAACCCCGTCATACAAGAGAAACTTGTTTGAAAACTATATGGCAAACCTGCAAACTGGAAGAGCTCTAAGCAATTTGAGAGAAATTCCTATCAGCATGCCTCTAATGCGAATATTATTGATTCCAGTCCACTCAAAGAGCAAATAGATCAAATCCTGAAGCTGCTAAAATCCAATTCATTGGGTAATCCTAGTGTTTCCTTGGCACAAACAGGAATTCCTCTCAAGTTCTCTCGTGTCTAAATTCCTCTCCATGGATCATCGATTCCAGAGCTACTGATCATATGACTAGTTTCTCTTGTTTATTTGAAATCATACTCCCCTGTCTCTTGCAAAGAAAATTGTCGATGGTAGTTTCACATCTATTGCAGGCAAAGGAACTATTCCCCTAAGTACAAAACTCATACTGCGTTCTGTCCTTCATGTTCCTCAACTAGCTTGTAATTTATTATATGTGAGCAAAATATCTAAGGATGCTAACTGTCGTGTTATCTTTTGTGAAGCCCATTGTCTCTTTCAGGATCAGAACTCGAGGGAGATGATTGGACGTGTTAGGATGATCGATGGTCTCTATTACTTTGATGAAGTTTCAACTAGTCATAAAAAAGTTAAGGGCTTGAGGAGTGTCAGTTCTCTTTCTGTTCGAGAAACTATTATGCTTTGGCATCATAGATTAGGGCATCCTAATTTCGTTTATTTGAAAAGCTTATTTCCTGATTTATTTAAAGGAATTGATTGTTCTGTTTTTCAATGCGAAGACTGCATTTTTGTCAAACATCATCGATCTTCTTTTTCACCCAAATCTTACAAGTCTTCATCACCTTTTTACTTAATTCATACTGATGTTTGGGATTCGTCTAAGGTTTTGACTAAAAATGGCAAGCGTTAGTTTGTTACCCTTTATCGATGATCACACTCGTTTAACTTGGCTTTACTTGCTCACAAAAAAGTCGGATGTAAAAGAGGTCTTTGTTCGTTTTTATAAAATGATTGAGACTCAATTTCAAGCTAAAATTCGCATTCTTCACTCTGATAATGAGACTGAATTTTTTTAACGACCACTAACCACCTTTTTATATGATAAGGGTATCGTTCATTAAGCTACATGTTGCGATACTCCTCAGCAAAATGGTGTTGCTGAACGGAAAAATTGTCATTTGCTTGAAGTTGCTCGTGCCATTATGTTTTCTATGCATGTTACAAAATATTTGTGGGGGGATGCTGTTCTAACCGCTGCTTACCTAATCAATAGAATGCCTACTACGGCGTTGAATTTTAAGACTCCTCTGCAGCACCTCAAAGAGTTTTCTTCCTATTGCCCGACTGTTTTCGGAGTTACCTTTAAAAGTTTTTGGGTGTACTGCTTATGTTCATCAAACTCTCCTTTCTCAAACTAAATTGGACCCTCGGGCCATTAAATGTGTTTTTGTCGGCTATGTGCCCCTTAAGAAGGTGTACAAATGTTTTGATCCCTTGACTAACAAGTATTTTGAGAATATGGATGTTTCCTTCGTAGAAAATCAATCTTTTTTTAGCCCAACTTCTCTTCAGGAGGAGTCATCTTTCCTTGAAGAGGACTTTTGGGACACTTCACCTCTCCCAAATATCATTAGTTCGTAAATTATGAGCTCTAGTCCTTCGATCCCAAGTGTGAAAATTGTCTGACAGAGGGAGAAACACTACAAACAGATTTCATAGGTCGAAATCCTGAACTTCAGTTTTATACTAGAAGAAACATAACTCAAAGGGATAGAAATCAAACAGTCGAGCTAACACAGGACCAATCTGATACTCTAGTGAATGATCTTGAAAATCCGGGTATGTCTCTTAGCCCTTCCTTTCATAATATGTTGCCTGATGTCTCTGATCTTGATATTCCAATTGCCTAGAGAAAAGATACCCGCAAATGTACAAAATATCCCATTACAAACTATCTCTCCTATCATAGATTGTCTGATAGTCATAGAGCTTTCACATCCAAAACAACCAACCTATTTGTTCCAAAGAATATATAGGAAGCCTTAAATGATTCGGATTGGAAATTAGCAGTGATGGAAGAGATGAACGCGCTGAAACAAAGTGGTACTTGGGACAAAGTTGATCTACCAGAAGACAAGAAAGCAATGTGATGTAAGTGGATTTTCACGGTAAAATGTAATGCTAATGGTAGTATCGAAAGGCACAAGGCCAGATTAATGGCTAAGGGGTTCACTCAGACCTATGGAATTGATTATCAAGAGACATTTGCTCCTGTAGCTAAAATTAACTCAATTAGCATTTTACTTCTCTATTTTAGTTAATTTTGATTGGCCGCTTTATCAACTTGATGTTAAAAATGCGTTTCTTAGTGGAGATCTTGAAGAAGAAGTATTTACGGACTTACCGCCTGGCTTTGAAGTAGACATTGGGATTAACAACGTAGGTAAATTAAAACAATCACTATACGCCTTAAACAGTCTCCTAGAGCTTGGTTTGAACATTTTGGAAAGGTAGTCACAAGCTATGGATTCAACCAAAGTCAAGCCGATCATACTATGTTTTACAAGCATACGAAAAATAACAAGGTTGTTCTGATAGTGTATGTCGATGATACCATACTTACAGGAAATGATGAGATAGGAATGTCTATTGTAAAAGAAAAATTGGCGAATGATTTCAAGATTAAAGACCTGGGATCCTTGAAGTACTTCCTTGGCATGGAGGTTGCTAGGTCTAAAAGTGGTATTCTTGTCAATCAAAGAAAGTATTTCCTTAATCTACCCAAAGAGACAGGTTTACTTGGTTGCAGAATTGCAGAAACTCCCATTGAATAGAACTTAAAATTGGAAGCTGCAACAGAAATGATATAAAAGAAAAGGGAAAGTACTAAAGACTCGTGGGAAGACTAAAAAAAATCAAATTATACCTAACAATAATCTTTTTTCTTTTTTTGGACAACATGTGGAGTTGGGGAATCAAATATTTGGTCTTGAAGTCAATAATACAAGTTTTATGTTAGTTGAACTATTCTCATTTTGACACAAACATACTACTTTGTGTTGGGGGAAAATAATATATAAGAACTAAATATACTAACAAACTGTTTACACCTCAACATGATACAATACACATTGTATATAATTATAATGTTCAAACTCAAATGTAAGCCAGATGATTTGACAAAGTTTATAAAATGAAATAACCAAGAACTTATAACAACCTCAAAAGTTTTTGGAGATTCAAAAGGTAGCCGAGGTATGCTTCTGATAAACGATATCCTGAAGACAACTATTTGCTGTGCATGAGCTGCAAGAAGACTATAATGATCATCTCAGCAAGATACAATGATTAATTTCAGTAGAACTGTAACCTCGAACTACTCGGATATGATAGAACTCTTGGATACTTGCTCTCAACTCAACTTAGGATCAAAAAAAAGAAAGAAATGAGAGAACTCTTCAATTTAGAATGAGATACTACAAATAGAGAAACAAATTGCTATTTATAGGCAAGCAACTTAGTAAGTCTCCAAAATACAAAATATAATCAAATAAATACAAAAATTGAAACATTTGTCAAATTTACTTGACTAAAATCAAACATAACTCATTCAAATCGAGAAAACTACAAATTTAACTTTTTTTTTAAAGAAATATTTACAAATTTAATAATATATATATTAAATTTGTACATGAAATATAATCTAATTTTAAGTTTTTAACTATGAATTTAATCTATATAACTAAATTCACTTTTGTATGTTTCAAATATTCACAAAAGTTTCTCTCTCTTTCCCTTATAAATATCCAACCCTTTGAAACACAATAAATAAAAAATTGTATATATATAAAATAAACTAGTCATATTCACAACAAACTAAAACAAGAACAAAATGTTAAAAATTACATTCATTGCATGAAACATATTTGGATTAAATCTATACTTTCTCAATTAAAAGGAAAATGAAAAGCAGTGGGTTGAGTTTCAATCAAGCAACTCTAGAAATGAAACATTAATCGGCAAAATGAAACCAAACTTTTTAAACTAAAAATTAGCTCTGAATTTTGACCTTTTCCACACCAAACACATTTTGGGCTTTTATGTTCAAACTTTTCCAACAAATATTTATTGCCTTTAAGTAAAAAATCGAACAACCTAAACTATATATCAAATACAACCAAAGTCTTCTAAAAAAAGAAAAAGAAAAAAGGAAAAAAAAATGCAACCTATGCCACGAATTATGCATAACCCTACATGACAAGAATTTTTGTCTCTATCCACGTAAAAAAAAGTAGGCAAATCTTCAAAAATGCTGGGCAAATCTTCTGTTGACATTTTTAGGGCAGAAGGCCATGGGCAAAGCTTCTACCCACGTTTTTTTGACATTGTGTCGGCAAAAATGCCCATACAATGAAACATGTAGGTAGAAATCGCATTTTTGCCCACGATTTATGCGTGGGCAGAAATCACAATTTATGCCTACATGATTCGTTGGTAGATAGTGTTTTATGCCTACAAACAGGTAAACGTGGCCAAAAGCTTCATTTTTACCCACGAATGAAACGTCACCACAACTCCAAACTTGCTAACGCATTTATTATTATTATATTATATGCTTGGAGATCAATATTTAAAATAAAATAATTTCAATTTCCTGTAACAAAATATGTTCAACATCATAACAAGTTTAGACAATGCATTCAACCCCTAATTCCTTGCCCATATAAAATTTGAAAAACTATTTTTAGTGTTTGTTTCCTAAGCTATTAGCTTTTATTTTAGCTACAAAATGAACAAAATAATATTAAATACACAAAAAATGCTTTGATTGGTTGTTTGGTCTTCACAAAAAATGTTTTGCTTGGTCAGTTAGTCTTCATAAAAAATGACATTTCTTGCCTTCTTCGAAATATATAGACCTGAAAAGCATAATATTAAAGTTCAATAAGCACAACATGCTCAAAATTAATAAAGCAAATTCATTTGCATGACTTTCAAGAGATATATGCCATATAGAAAGTGTCTAAATAGTTCATATAAGTCAGCTTGATTCTCAAAATAACCTAAAAATGCTTAAAGTGCAACTTTTACTATCAAACCAAACCTAACATCTACATAAAAAGTGTCTAAGTAACACTTTCACTATTAAACAAACATAAAAAGTACAAAAAAGATTTACAAAAGACAATTTGACTCTCAAAACAACCAAAACAGTTCATAAGAGTCAACTTGATTCTCAAAACAATCTAAACATGCATAAGTGCAACTTTTACTATTCAACAAAACCTAACAACTACATGAAAAGTGTCTTAGTAAGACTTTCACTATCAAACAAAGATAAAAAGTACAAAAAGGGTTTACAAAAGGCAATTTGGCTCCCAAAACAACCAAAATAATTCATACGAGTCAACTTGATTATCAAAACAACAAACCAATGCTTAAAAAGTATAAAAAAGTGTCTACATAAAAAGTGTCTAAAGTAACACTTTCACTATGAAACCAACATAAGAAGTGTAAAAAAGGTTTATAAAGACAATTGAACTCTTAAAACAACCAAAATATGAGTCAACTTGGTTCTCAAAGCAACCTAGCAAACATAAATAGGTTTACAAAGACAATTTGACTCCCAAAACAATCAAAATAGTTCATATGAGTGAACATGATTTTCAAAACAACCTAGCAAACATAAATAGGTTTACAAAGATAATTTGACTCCCAAAACAATCAAACAAACATAAAAGTCCAACCAAACCTAAGATGCATGAATTTGCTACCATAACTGCAGGATAGTCATAGACATTACAAATCAAGCATATAATAAAGGCACTAAATGCATGATTGACTACCATAGTTGAAGGATAGCTACAATACATTACAACTTAGACATATGATAAAAGTATAAATGAATAAATTGGCTACCATAATTGTAGGAGAGCCACAACATAATTTTGAATTTTAATTTAGAAAAACAACCTAAGTATTTGAAGGTCTATCTCCTCTATGTCCTTGCCCCAAAAATTTTTGAACGTCAGACCATTTATCTTCTCATTTGGAAAGTTGACTAATTAACTTCTCATTTTGTTCCGCCATCTTTGCATATTTTTCCATGAGTTCATCTATCATCTTTGTCCTCTCCTCTTTGTCATGTGCGGAAGACTCATCATTAGTTGGTGATGCTATTGATTTTGGGTCCCAAACCAAGGTTGATCGACTATCTAATACCTTCTTGCACACTTACGCACTTGAGATTGTTTGGATACCATCTTTAGTTGATGCTTCAAGAATTCATTGCATTTCCAACTATATGAAAGACCTAGTTAGATTGAATGTATTAAATAACACATGAACTCACCAAGCCATGATAATAAAACTTACATATGGCATCTCTCGCCTTATCATTGATCTATGCTCCCTTTTCACGAAATTGACTTTTGTGGAACAACTTTGCCTCATCAACGTCGCTATCTTTTTTTTTTTCTATAAAAAGAATGCAATTAAGATTAGTCTAAAAAATATGAGATGATGGTACAAAAGAATAGTTACATTGTACTTTACCAATTCATGTTGAACTTGGACGATTGACTTTGACTAGTTATGTGGTTGAAATGGATAGTAGAGCGACTTATTTTGTTTGTCTCTTGTTTTTTCTAATACAAACTGTGAAACCTGGAAACTTAAATTAAGCTTGTTTGTTAAGAAGAAAAGAGATTGGTGAACTTTGGGTAAAAAGCTTAAGCACAAACTGTGGGGTTAGGAAAATTTTGATCATGACAAGTGAACTATGTGTTTAAGCTAAAAAAATAAGGGAAGGTTATGAGGTTAAGGTTGAAATGTGAAGGTAGCTTGCTAGACGAAAGTGGCATGTGGGCATCCGGAAAGGGTTGTCGACATTGAGTGTGCGGGAGCTCGACACCCAGCCCAACAGTGTGTGTGCGGGGATGCACGTAGTGTGTTTTTGAGGGTTAGTGTGCTTGCATCTGAGCGGGAGCTATTGGCCAGTATGGTGCCTGTGATTGCGGAGTAGTGTGCCTGTGCGTGAGTTTCTGCACGTGAGGGGTTATGCAGGCAGTGTGTGTGCTGTGTGTGGTTGAGGTGCCGCCTAGGGCCAACTTATTACACTTAGAATTTTTAGCAACTCTTAGAGAAAAAGACTATGTTGGACGCATAGGGTGAGATTTTGGCTAATTATGAAGCAACTTGTCTTTGTGAAAGGAAAAATAATTGAGCCAAAAGTAGACAATACATAAGCTGGACACTTAGGAGAAGGAAAGTTGAATGCATGGTGCTTATTCCGAGCTAGGTTGAAAGTATGGCAAGACTCGAAATTGGCTTGAGCATGCGTCCAAAGGAAGTGGAAAGAGAGTAGGAGGTGGCAACCCTTGAGTTGAATACCTCAAAGCACGAGGTGTCAATGTGCATGAAAAAGTGATGCATGGTGGAAACACATGTGTGGCGAGGTGTTGACTTGCATGAAGGGTTCAAGCATGGTAATGCCACCCAGGGGATTGAGGTGTCAATTGGCATGTAAAGTAAAACATAATGACGCCACCTAGGTTGATTGGGTGTCAAGCTTAGAGGAAAGCATTGGATGACTAAGCTATTTTCCAATTTCTATAAATAGGTTTCAAAGATTTCATTTGTTCATACTTTTCTCGAGTCAAACCTTCATTCCAAAAGCTTTGAGGTACTTAGAAATATTTCTCAGGAGAGGTTTTGAGGAAAACTAGGCGTTCAAAAAGGAGAACTAGGTGTCCACCACAAGCATACTACGCGTCCAAGCAAGATAGTTCAGGGGTCCATCATGCTGTCAGGCGTTCTTCTGCTAGGGTCCTCAGCATCTGTATGGAGCCATTTTAGTTGTCTCGGGGCATTTTCAAGGAATCAGAGCTCAATGTGTGCTCGAAAAGTGACGAGCAAGGATATAGGGACTTGGGAATTAAAGACCTCAGATAAGGTGAATGATTAACTTCTATATTCTATCATGCTAAAGCTAGTTGGGGACACATGATTTTATAGTATCATCAAGTATGTTTCATTCATAGGATGGAAATTTGGTACATGTTGGTTGGGCCCCAAAGATTAATGGTACTTAGAATATGTGTTACTCGAGCAGAGTATTACTTAGAGTTTTGATTAAGTATATCATGCTTGTACCCCTAAGATTAAAATGACAAACTCAATGTCGAGGAACATTGAGTAGTTACTTTCCTATGTAGTAATAATAATTTCCTCATAGTTGATTATGTGATGTCTTGATATAGAGAAACGGAAAGTAGAGCTGCGTAGGATGGTTAAAGGATTCAGGGATCTAGTTTTTGATCCTGTGTCGGTAGAAAACTCACGGAATGGTAAAGTGGTTACCGAAAACCTAGTTCCTAATCCTATGGGAGGTACCTCTTGTGGGATGGTTAGAAAACCGACGGGTCTAGCTTCTAATCTCTTAGAGGTAACACTATGTGCACATAGAGGGGAAATTGAGTGACTAAGTTATGTGTAGATTACTCCAGATCAACTACTAAGTGTTTTCGATGCCGAGTATTCAAGCTTGCTCTACCTCAACTAAGGTTAAAAGAGTATGGGTATGCATGGAGGAAGTGAGTTCTGTTGAACTGTGTGTTGCCAACAAAGTAACTATACGACTTAAAGGGTAAATCATGTTGCTAAGCCATGTGTTGCCAACAGGAAGTGGATATGACATTGAGGGTAAGATGTGTTGCCGTAGAGTATACGAATAAGAATAGGCAAAGGGTTGTTGTGCAAGGTTGAGCCAAAAGGAAATACAGACAAGACAGAGAAATCGAGACCAAGTTTAACTCTGTGAGAAGTGTTTTTCATTATATTATGTTTCTTGTTATGTTATATTTGTTTATGATCTAAGTTTAAGGGTCAAGAGGTACTCTTTGTCACTCACTGGGCTTCATAAACTCATTCTTTTCTTTTATGTTTTTCTTTTCATGTAACAGGAGTTCTCATTGCCAGCTAAGTCGAAGTTTGCCACAGAAAAATTCATTATGTTGAGAGTTAGAATTCTGAGTTGTTATGAGTTGTAAATTGTAAAAACTCTGAGTTGTTGATTAATAAAGTTTGTTTATTTAAGTTGTACATGTTAAGTATAAAAGAAGTACAGGTTAACAGTAGATGTCGTGAAAGGGTGATGTCTGCTATCCTCATGCCTCTTTTCGGTTTTAGAAGGGTAGCTCGAGAGGGGGTGTGACACAAACAGTGATGGGAATTAGTACACCAAATTCTTATAAAACTATAGGTTAAATTGAGAAAAACATACCTTTCATGCATTCGACTCCCATCTATCACACAAATTAATTCCAATCTTCTGGTTTTTTAAGCCTTATCGATGGATTGGCATGAGCTTCAACAGGGTCCTCAAATTTACAGTATTCTCTGTGTAAGTTTGCTTTAGATCCCCGAAAAGATGGCTGCATCTGTCGTTCCAAGTGTTTCCTTACAACCCTCTTTGTTGAGTCAAACTCAAAATATGTCTGAACATTTAATAATACAATTATAAGTCTACTCTTACATATTGAACAACTCAAGAAGCATAAAAGAAACACAAACTTACCTCCAACCAATCAATCACGAGTTCACGTACTCCTATAGGTATAACCCTTCAAGTATCACGATTCAACGGAATGGTGTTTGCCAAAGCAAACTTGGTAGCAAAAGCACATATTGGTTTTCCCATATCATTGTTAATGTTAATCTTGATCTTTCCAAGTGTAGCTACATATCTATCCAATTCTATGTTTTGACTAGGCCCTCTCGCACGTATACTTATCGTTTTAGATATTGATTGAGATAGTAAAAGAAATACAAATTTTAGATAATTTAAATAACATATTGTAAGTAAACATACATATCATATTAATACCTGATGCCCTATGCTCTTCCTGCCTAGTGGAAGAATCAACTTGTGGAGTGTTTGCATGTTCAGCTTCAATCAATGCCATTTGTGCTTGTTCCGGACATACCATGACACTGCAAAATCAAATTGAAGTAATTAGTTTTGAAAATAACATGTCATATGTAATTTTTTTTAACTATATACTTTATACCCTTATCACTATTTTGTTCACCAAATTTTGAATATCGAATTCCTTCTGAGCTCTCTTCATTAGATGATTCTATATGTTCAAGTTCGTCGTTTATAAAGTCGTCATCAATTGGGGGTGGTGCACTTTCATTCAATTGGTTATGTAACTCTTGATGGTCAACAACACTCAACGTCACCTCTACAAAATGTGACGTCATGTAAGGATTCATCAACCCCAATCGAACTAGTTACTTCTAACAACTTTAAGTAATTTGTTTTTTTTTTAAAAAAATTATTTTCTTGAATTATTTGGTTAGTTGTTTGAATTTTGAAGCTTTAATTGGATTATGTTGAAAAAATAATTCAATTTAAAGTAATCGTGATAAAAAGATTTGGATTTGATTCAATTAGTGGAAAATTGAATTTATTTGGGAGAGATTTAAAAGTTGGATTTAAAATTAGAAATTGGGTGAGATTTAAGAACTTGATTAATTTAAGAAAATATGAGGATAAGTTAGAATTGAATTTAAGTTGGGGAATTGATTTGTTAGACGATATTTTGGTTAAATAAATTATTAAGTGGTGGTTGGAAAAGATTTGATTTGATGGGTTGAGGAATATTATATTAAATAAGTTGTGTTTTGTTTTGGGAAAAGGATAAGGAAAAGGCAAAGGAAAATGGAAATTTAAATATATATATTTAGGGTTCTGGAAAAGGAAAAGGAAAGAGAATTTAAAGAAGTATATATATATATATATTTAAGCCAATCTTGGATGTCAATGGGTTTGCAAGTTGTTGCCCAGCTGCTCTCTCTGGCATTATCTCTTTTCATGAGTTACGCTAGGATTTCAAGACTTGGTTAGGTTAGGACTGTTTGGGTAAGTATTGTTGATTATCTCGTAATTTCGTGAATTGGTTTTAATTGTTGTTACTCATTGAGGTTGGATTTTAGATTCAGGCTACCATGGATTTTGGAATCAGAAACAAGCTGTCCAAGCGAGTTTAAGGGTCCATTTTGGTTGGACTCATTGTTTGAAGTATGGAAGAAGATTGTGGCTTAGTTGCACTTTGGGGCTTTAACTCAAGCATTTTGTGAGAATTGGCTGCTTGGTTAGCTATTTGCACTTAGTCTTAAGGTAAGTGACTTTACTACCTGAACCACCTTCCCGCCTTATGTTTAGTTGCCACGATGAGTAATACTTCTACGCCCCATTGAGATAACATGCTTGTATGATTTACCCATGTTTAAAGGATGTGTGTGAAATCGCCATATGTTGAGTTGCTGTGATGAGTAAAATTCCTAAGCCCATGTGATATAGCATGCTTGTATGGGATTCCCATGTTTTAAAGGATGTATGTGAAATGCTTATGCTTGTATTATGAGATGATTGTAAACAGCGCTGTTAGTGTATAAATCCATGGAAGGAAAGGAGTGAGAATTTAAATTGGTCACGAGTACTGGGTAGTGGTAACTCCCCTACGTCGGTTGGATGTTCACCAGAGGTTGTGTTCCTTCGGGTTCACCAGAGGTTGTGGTCCTTCGGGGTCACCAGAGGTTGTGGTCCTTCGGGTTCACCAGAGGTTGTGGTCCTTCGGGGTCACCAGAGGTTGTGNTCACCAGAGGTTGTGTTCCTTCGGGTTCACCAGAGGTTGTGGTCCTTCGGGGTCACCAGAGGTTGTGGTCCTTCGGGTTCACCAGAGGTTGTGGTCCTTCGGGGTCACCAGAGGTTGTGGTCCTTCGGGGTCACCAGAGGTTGTGGTCCTTCGGGGTCACCAGAGGTTGTGGTCCTTCGGGTTCACCAGAGGTTGTGGTCCTTCGGGGTCACCAGAGGATGTGTTCCTTCGGGTTCACTAGAGGTTGTGGTCCCTCGGGATCACCAGAGGTTTGTGATCCTTCGGGATCACCAGAGGTAAGAGTTCCTTCGGGGCTCCAGAGGTTTGTGGACATCCAAAACCAACTGTAGGGAGAGTATAACCAGTTCCCTATAAAAGTATGTGAGATATGTCTGTCTTATGACTAATGCACTTAAAGGACTTGGGTGCCAGTATAACCAGTTCCCTATAAAAGTATGTTAGATATGTCTGTCTTATGACTAATGCACTTAAAGGACTTGGGTGCCAGTATAACCAGTTCCCTATAAAAGTATGTTAGATATGCCTGTCGTATGACTAATGCACCTAAAGGACTTGGGTGCCTAGCCTGGCTCCGGTAGTGGGGTCACTTACTGAGTAATATAATTGCTCACCCTTTCATCTTATTTTTTTCAGGTAAGGGAAAGAACATGCTGGCGAATGACAAGGGGAATCCTTGATGGCTTCACGGGACCCGCAGTAGCTTCCGCTAGTACTGCATGTTTTAATGAGTTTTGGTTAAATTGTCAAATTTTGTTTTGAAACTTGTCTTTCAGTTTTGTATGTGGATTCCTGTTCACGAAAATTTATTGATTTTTATTAGGGGTACCCCGAACCAAGATTTTTTTTTTTTTTTTTTTTTTTTTATATGTTTATGCATTGTTTCTCTTGAGTTTTAGCATTGTTTCTTTCTTACTATTTAGCATAGTGTCTTTTTAAAATATGCATGCATTGAGTAATGGTCCGATTAGATTGTATTAGTCGGGTCGTTACAAGTTACTTCTAACAACTTTAGATTTTCATTTTCTAATTCTTCAACTTCTAGAATGTCCCATATTTGTTTATTTTGGACAACTTGCACAATTTTCCAATTATTACGATGTTTAGGGTCATCAATGTAGAAAACGTGTATGGCTTGAGTAGCTAAGATGTATGGGTCATCCGTGTACCAAAAACAAGAAGTAGAGAAGTATTGATTAACTTAAACCCAAATCACAATGAAATATGTTCTTTTTAACATCTGTGTCAAACCCATTACATTTGAAAAGATAGACACGTCTAGACTTAGGATATTCTAAGTCTAAGATATCTTGCAACATGTCATAGTAATTTGTTGCATCACTTTTGGTTTCTCCATATGCCATTATTCCACTATTCTGTGTAGTTCAACGATTGTCACACTCTATGCAATGAAAACGTACTCCATTAGTGAAGTAACCATTAGGTGCGAACTTGACTACTAGGCCCCAACGCTATTGAGTAAAGATTATCAGATGCTTCACCTCTTTCACGTAATGAGTACATCTACATGAGTTATCCAAGTTAAAATAACTTAGTATTAACTCATAAGAAAAATTGAATTGGTGTCTTCTAAATAACACTTACATGTGAAACCAATCAGGAAATTTTAATTGGTGTCTTATATATAAATGTAACTATCCTCTCTTCTGATATGAAACAATCTTAGATGTTGTTTGTTTAGTAATAATAACAAACATAAGAAATAAAACTAACTTAGATGAGTCCAAATCAAACTGAAAAATAAAAGATATGAACTTATAATTATCCAAAATGTATCTGCGATAAGGTTTTATTTGAGAACAGTTGTTCAATACATACCAATGGCACATTCATTTCTCATCTTCAGATATTGTCCTCATAATTGACCCCCCCATCGGTCACACATTTTATCTCAATACTTCAAAGTCACCACAAACAAATCGTTCATTCCTTGAGTCATCGTTCTGTGGATCTCTATTGATTCTCGTTTATATTCTTGTTAGATACATGGAGCAGAAGGTCAAACATTCATTCATAATGAATGCTTTTGCTATGGAACCCTCAAGACAAGTGTTTCGTACGTATTGTTTCAATGTTCGCAAGCTTCTCTCTATGGAGTACATCTAACTAGAGCTCACTGGACCAACAATTTTCGTCTCATATGGTAAATAAACTGCAAGATGTATCATTACATCAAAAAATGCTGGTGGAAAGATTTTTTCAAATTTGCAAAAGTATGAGTATAATATCTGATTCCAAATGATTCAGGTCACTGATACGTATGATCTTTGCACATAGATCACGAAAGAAATTACATAACTCAACAATAACTATATACACATCCTTTTGTAAGTATGCTTGAACAACAACGAGAATAAGTCGTTGGAATAGAATGTGAGAGTCATGAGTCTTCAACCCCCACAATCTTCCATCACTGACACTCACACATTAGGATATGTTTGAGACAAATCTATTAGGAAATTTAACCAATTTCAATAATTTACAAAAATCTACTTTTTCACTAGTGGTCAATGTATACGCAGCATGTGGCTTTACAAGCTTAGTTTCTTGCCTTTGCAAGTGTAAGTCCTTTCATATGTTCAAATCTTGAAGATCTAAACGAGCATTTGTTGTAGGCCAATAAGGGAGTTCAAAAAATATATTTTTCTTGGTCCAATTAATAACACACTTTCTTTTCTTATTTTGCTTGGATGGGTGCTTACTTAACACTGGAAAGTTCAATGAGTTTATTTGTTGTAAGATCTCTTTTCCATGCATCATAACTGGTGGAGGCCTTTGCTTGGGTTTACCGTCATGTTGTCGACTTCTTCACCAACTATGATCATTGGGAAGATAACGTCGATGTCCTATAAAAGATATTTTCTCTTTTATCCGAAACGGTGATCTATCTTCTTTACAAGTAGGGCATGCTTGACAACCTTTGATACTCCATCCCAACAAGTCACCATATGCAAGGAAGTCATTGATGGTTCACAACAAACATACATGTAATTGAAAGTACTCCTCATTCATGCAATCATAGGTCCACACACCATTATTCCACAACTCTTTCAACTCATCAATCAATGGCTGCAAATAAATGTCAATCTCTTTTCCAGGAGACTTTGGTCCAGGTATAAGTAAAGACATGAAGAAATTGGATTTTCTCATGCACTTCCAAGGCGGAAAATTGTACGGTACAAATACCATTGTCCACATGCTATAGGCTTCCCAAATGGATTAAATCTGTTTGAAGCTAAGCCTAATCGAACATTTCTCGGGTCTAAAGCAAACAGTGGAAACTCTCTATCAAAGTGTTTCCATCCTACACCATCAACTGGATGTCATACCACATCCTTCGTATCAACTCGTTCATCCTTATGTCATATCATCTCAGAAGCAATATGTTTCAATAAAAACAATCGTTACAACCTAGGTATTAATGAAAAGTGACAAAAAATCTTATTTGGAATCTTCTTACCCTTTCCACTATTTGTTTTATATCGGGATTTACCATATATTAGACAACTTTGACAATTAGCTAGTTCTTTCCAAAATAATACACAGTTGTATTTGCAAGCATGGATGGAATCATATCCGTTACAACCTAGGTATTAATGAAAAGTGACACAAAATCTTATTTGGAATCTTCTTACCCTTTCCACTATTTGTTTTATATCTGGATTTACCACATATTAGACAACTTTGACAATTAGCTAGTTCTTTCCAAAATAATACACAGTTGTATTTGCAAGCATGGATGGAATCATATCCTAGCCCTAAATCACGTAGTTTTCTCTTAGATTTGTAATATGATCCAAGTATAGATGCCCCGATCAGAAATGCATTTTTTAGCAACTTTAGTAACATATTAAACAATTTGTTGCTCCAATTATTGAAAACCTTGATATGCATCAACTTCACCAAAAAATTTAATGAGGAAAATTTGGTACATCTAGGGTACAACTGGCTGTGTGCTTCAACCATCAACTCCTCAAAGATGTTACTAGTATTCATTTCTTCAACATTCTCTGGAATTTATCCTCAAAATACTCTTCATCATCAATATTTTCTTCATTTGTTATCATTGGCCCTTCAAATTAGTTAGAAGACAAAAAATGTCATCATCTTCATTGCCAACATTAGACTTTCTACTTAATCCATCACCTGCTGAAGAAGTACCACCTCTTTCAAATAAACCTAAGTTCATTGCTTCTTCATGATAAACTCATTTACTATACAAAGGAGATATTCCATATGTAAAGAAATGTCGTTCTATTTCGTCCAATGATTGTGTCATTGAATTTTAACAGTTCTTACATGGGCAACTGGTTTTTCCCACGTCGTTGACATACCTTTGTTCCACTTCCATAAATTGGGAAACTCCTTTAATATAATCTCTTGAAAATCTATTTTTTAGTTTAGTTCAATCTCTATCCATCTTAAAATAGAATGGACAAAATTAAACCCCGTAAGAATTAGGAAAAAAAGTTAGATAAAGTACCTAAAAAGTGTCTAAATGACACCTTAACTCCCAAAATGAACTAAAAATGTCTAAAAAGTATGTGAATTCCCAAGAGACTTGTTAACTTCTCAAAACAACTTAAAACGTTCCTAAAAAGTGTCCAAAAGACTTGTTAACTCCCAAAACAACATGAATAGTTCTTAAGAGTCTTTTTGATATTCAAAACTACCTAAAAAATGTCTAAATGACACTTTAACTCCTAAAACAACTTCAAAATGTCTAAGTGTGACTTTCAAACTCAAAACCAACCTAAAAAGTATCCAAGAAACTTGTTAACTCCCAAAACAACCTAAATAGTTCTTAAGAGGCTTTTTGATATTCAAAATCAACTAAAAATACCTAAAAAGTGTCTAAATGACACTTTAACTCCTAAAACAACTTCAAAATGTCTAAGTGTGACTTTCAAACTCAAAACCAACCTAAAAAGTGTCTAAGTGACTTGTTAACTCTCAAAACAACCTAAATAGTTATTAAGTGTCTTTTTGAAACCAACTAAAAAGTATCTAAAAAGTGTCTAAAACGACACTTTAACTCCCAAAACAACTTCAATAAAAAGTGTCAAAGAGAATTTTGTACCATGTTGATTAATAAAAAAGTTATACTTGAAAGTCTTATTTGTCCAACTATAAGAGTGTTCTGTTATCGATAATTCTCTAAACAATCTAATCATGAAAATTCATATATTTTGTATTTTAGTTTAAATTTTTTACTAGAATAATAAATGAAAGTAAAAAAGTAAAAAACCCAAAAACAGGTTGGAGTAAAACAAAGCAAAGCAACTAAAATAGAATGGATAAAAATGGTTACTTATCTAGTTATTTGACTTTTGTCATCTTCATTGTCATTGAGGTGTGTAACATGTGTTGATAAATATGCACCAATTATATGATGAATATTTATAGAATTTGTGTTTTGTTTTGTATGGATGAATGGACTTGTAGATCTAGAGTTTATTTTGTTTAAAATTTGGAGGATCTAGCTTGACCGTTAGTTTTGATTGTTATTCAGAGTTTATTGTTGTACAAATTTTTTTTTAAAGAATAATATTATGGAAATATTTATTAACAAAAATGTGGTGGGGAAAACTACTCACAATTTTGGGGTAGTGAACTCGTGGACCGAGTCCACGAGTATTTTGCTTGAAATTTACCCTTGTTGTAGTTGGACTGATGTTGGATTAGGTTGTAGTGTTTTGTTTTTTTTCCTAAAAAATTTGGACTGATCTTTAAAAAGTAGTAACTTAGACTAATGTTTTTCGACTGATATTGGTCTATTAGTATGGACTTCAGATTTGGACTAATATTTTCTTAACCTTTATAGTTGTAAATACATTTAAATATTTCATTTTGTCCTGAAAATTTAGTTATTCTTTAACCTAGAAATTGTGGGGATAGTGATATTGATGTAGAAATTGATGAATTTTTTTTTAGAAGAAAGAAATATAGAAAATGAAAATGAGTTGGCTCCGTTAGCGATATTTACACAAATAGATTGGGAAATTACTAGTTCAATTTGTGAACAAGGATCAACATTGGAGGAAAGGGGAAGATGTGTAGATAACTTTAGTCTAATACAAAAAGGAATGTTATTTAACACGAAAGAAGATCTATAAATGGTAGTAAAAAAATATTGTGTGACTTAACACTGAAAAGCACTTGAAAAGTGCTTTTTATTCTCTTAAATTAAGGGAATTTATATTAGATTTCACTTGTTTTCTAGTGGTTTTTAGGTCAAAATAAAGAAAACAAGGATCGACAGCCAAAAGAACCAAACCGAGCCAAAATCAAGTGAAAAAGAGAAAAGGATCACCAAACGGCCAAAAACAGGGCAGCGCCGCAGCACCAGTTCGGCACCAACATGGTGTTGGAGCACGGCGTTGAGGGTAGGTTTTCATGATGCACAGTGCCGCCTTGCCATCTTACAGCGCAGCGGCACCATCATTCGATGTTGGCCAGCACCGCGGCACCATTGACCAGCGTTATGGTGCCAACCTTCCTTATTTAAAGAATCAACAATTTTGGAAAGAATTTTGGGTGGCCAACTCTATAAATTGGAAGGTTTCCAGCAACTCTAGGGCATAGAGACATAGAGAAGAAGAGACACAAGAAATACAAGAGAAAGAGGATTTGAGAATTAAAGACTTAGAGTGAGGGTTGAAAAGCGCTTGAAAAGTGGTTCCTATTCTCTCAAATTAAGGAAGTTTATATTAGAGTTCACTTGTTTGTTAGTGGTTTTTAGGTCAAAATAAAGAAAATTAGAAGTGAAGACCAAAAGATCAAAACCAAGCCAGAACCCAGTGAAATAAAGAAGAAAAATACACATTTTCCAAAACCAAGGCAATGCTTTTTCCCGAGAGATGATACCGATTCAACATAGCGGCAGTGTCGCTGCGCCAACTTTCCATATTTACCAGCGCCACGGAGCCAACTTTCCATAAATGAAAATTTTGTATTTTTAGAAAGAATTTTGGGCGGCCAACTCTATAAATTGGAGGGTTTCCAACAACCCTAATCACGAATCTACAGACAAAAAGAGACACAAGAAGAAGAGAATTGAGTGAAAGTTTGTTAGAGAGTTCAACGAGTGAGTTAGGTGCAAAGAAGAGAGAAGAGTTCGAGAGAGAGAGTTTGGTGCCGTTCGAGTTCCTGATGTGAAGACCGAATGACATCTTGGCGGTTCCTTCTTAATCAAGGGCTTCTTCCTAGTAGAGCTTTCCTCTATCTATACTCTTTCTATGCTTAATTTATTTATGAACATGTTGCTTAAAGCTATGAGTGACTAAACTCTTTAGTTTTAGGGTATTGATGAATTGTTTATGAAATTATGTTGATATTGTAGAATATTCATAGTTTTGTTGTAATGATTATGCTTTTCATTGTTATTGTGCTTAACTCTTGTTGATTCGTCATCCTCGAATGTTAGGTTAGATGTATGGTTAAGAGATTATATGTCTAACTAGATCTATAATAATGAATTGTTGTTCATCTATCATTAAAATAGTTAGGTTAACAATGAAAGTTGCTAAAGATTATTCTTAATGCGATGTAATTTGTATTGGTTTCAAGAAATTAGTAATCAATTGAGTTGCATGAGAAAAGGTTGTTTTCGAGAGAAAATAACTTGGAATTAAGTTTCTAGACTTAGGCATATGAATTACAATAAAATCCATAAACCCTATAATATTGCATGATGAAATAAACAAGAATTCATTACTCTAGAACTCTCTTTGACTCTTGTGTTTCTCACTTTATTTGCTTTCCTTATTTAGCTTATATTTTCCAAAATTCACAACTTCAATTCCAATCCTCAAATAAAATTGATTCGAATCTATAATAGCTACGTAACATAAATCTTCACAATTGGATCCTTAGTGGAACGATATTCGGACTTCACCGTCTTATATTATAACTTGACCCGTACACTTGCGGTTAACACTTAAAGTGCACAACTACCAATCGTTAGAGAACCTATGAATGGATCATTGCAATATGATTGGAAACAAACTTGTGACGATTATTTGGGCGTTTGATGACTTGACTTGAAAGGTTCAAGATTAAGTATCTCATGGTTAGCATCCCAATTTATAGAATTGTCCCCCCATGCAAATGAGGTTAGCATACAAAGATATGCATAAGCATAAATTATGTAGCTTATAGGAGGATTTCTCTTCGCTGACATGTCCAACACGTTGGTGCACTTGATGTTTCTTCCACTATTGGCCAGTCTTGAACGAGCTGGTAGTTACTCGTGGGGTGGTGTCTGTCTTGCATGGCTTTATAGAGAATTATGTCGGACTAGTCATGCATAAGCTTTGGAAATAGTAGGCCCACTAATACTACTTCAAGTATGGGCCAATGACAGACCTAACATTATAGCACCACAAGTCCAATTACAACCTCCATATCACTTTATAGATAGGACGTCCACTCAGTGCCAAGTATTATTTTTTGTATATATTTATTCTCTTATCAATATAAGTAATAAAATATTTTAATTGATTTATTGTGATTGATAGAACAGTGTCTTAACTGCATTTGAACAATCAACAAACATATTGTTTACGGAATATTATTTGATTGATTGATGTAGAATCAGGTAATAATATATATGTTGCACATATAAATGAATATTACATATTATTTGGATTCTAATTGTTCTTGTATGAAGTTTCAGATCAATTGGACGTCATACACACCAGATATTATGCTGTTATTGCCTGATTAGTGGCATGATGGACAAGACATTTGGTTAATGGTTAGCCCATTTATATGATTTCATACAGTGGAGTGGCGTCAACTGAATCGAGTGTTGAGACAATTCGGTCTGCAGCAAACGATATCGACATTGAGTTATACGCTCCTGCAACTACATCAGATTGATTTAAGAGCCAAACACGACCAAAACATGGGTTGGCTGCATCAAATCATTGTGCACAAGGAGAAATAATACATAGGTCACATCATGATCGTCATGGCATGTACATCATGATTATTATGCACAAGGAGAAATTATACATGGGTCAGCTGCATCAGATGACTACTTGTTTTGGTACTACTCAATTACAAGAAGATTTATCACCTGATGACGCTTACTATTATTGCATGGTAAAAATTTTATTAATTGGTGTTTTTCAATTATATGATATGAATATTATTTTATATTTATATTTTTTTCATCATACAAAATAATTTTATCTGCGATGTACACTATTATTCATTACAACACAATTTACCAGAGTTAAGTTCAATGTGACCAAAACATGGTAAATGTTGAAAATATCATTCAACATACATGGAGATTCAATGTTGCTGACATTGACCGAAGACGTATTCGCCGTAGACGATAGTGATAGCGCCAAAAATGTACTATCTAGCTTCGCTTAATTCAAGGTCGTCCTTAGATTTTACTTGTTTATTTTGTTGTTTCACAAATAACGAGCACTTTTGAGGTAGAACTAGGCATTAAAGTTGAAATGGAGCCGAATCGGGCTAATCGAAGTTAAATTGCATCAACCGGGAGAGAAAGGGGCAAAATGATTTTGCCCCTGACACAATGGCGTAATGGTGCTTTTTCTCGAGAGAGCAAAGCCACTGAACGCCTCTGGTGTCGCGGCGCTCTGACTATTTATAAAAGCCAAATTTCGATTTTTAGGTTAGCAGATTTGTCACCAGCCAAATTCTTTTGGTTGTCCTCTCCTTTTCCCTCTATTCTTGAATTTTTTATGCATCAAACAACTTTGGATGTCCATAATGCCACTTGTGGACTAAGGTAACATGTTTCTAGCTTGGGTTTCTAGGATTTTCTCTATTTCTTGTAATTGTTAGGTTTCGAACCAAAGTTTGTTGTATTTGTAGATTCAATTCAAAATTTCAATGTATTAAGGTCATTTTTCTTGGATGCTTGAGAATATTAAGATCACTGCTTTACGATTAATATTCAATTCTCTACATTTGATTGCATGTCAATCGTAGAAAACAATAGGTTAGGTTCGCTTGCGAATCAAATTAGATGAGTATTGATCTAACCAACCTATAATTGAACCAAATTAATGTTGAATTAGGCGCTTGAAAATTAAACATTCACCCAACGTTCCCTAGATCTTAATGTAATTAGGCCAATTTGAACGTGCATGCTTTCATCTTTTCAAATGTGACTAGTTTTTCTAATTAATTTGGTTAAGGACGAATTAATTAGCTTTTCTAATTAATTTAGTTAGGTGTAGGCAATCATTAAATTTCGGTAATGAAGAATCAATAACCAATTTCATTGAATGGAAAAATTTGTCACAACCCAAACTAGACTCTTCTCATATAGGCTTTTACTCTTCATCCATTGCTTTCATTTGATGCTATTTTCAATTTATTGCAATCAAACTCCAAAACCCCTGTTCTGTAACTCTTGATGGTTAGCATTTTAATTGAGAAATTCTAGTGCTCCCTGTGCTCGACCCGACCTTGCCACTACTATTGCTAGTTTTTGTAAGTATGGTAAAAAGTATTTGGTGTGGGATTGGGCATTGACGGTGTAATTCACCATTGTCAACCAACAGGATATTGACGATGTAATTCACTATCAACAACATTTTGAAATGTCTGTACCTCGTCATGGGCAACGTATGCGAAGAAGATCACCATGTGGCACATGAGTGACTTGTAATTCAATTGTTTTTATTCGTATGAACTTTTATCTTTAACTAAATGAATTAATGAAATTATATTACATCTTGAAAGATTAAGAATCAATGAAACTAATGCAATACATGAACAAGAACAAAAAACAGAAGTAAGAAACAAATTGTTCATTCAAGGGAGAAAAGAAAAAGGAACTTGTGCACCCGGTCCATGATTTTATCCTTAACTTCTGGACCCGGTCCACGAGTTAGGTGCCAACCCAACATGACTCGATAGTTGACTGGAAAACTGATTAGTTTCAAGGGAACTCGTATACCGACACACGATTTTCCCACTCTATTTTTGTCAATACTTTCTTAAACCACCTTATTTTTTAACTTTGTTTTCTACATACCTATTTTTGTCATTATTTTCACAAACTACATTATTTTTGAAAATAATCCAAAGCTTTAAAAAGGTAAAACAATATATTATTATTATTATTATATTATATAATTTAAGTGTAGGTGTGTGGAAGTGTGTATTTTCAACTTTTCAATCTTTTTTACTGCTTGGCTGCCGTTGACACAAGTTACCCCTTTTTTTTTTTTTTTCTTTTTCTTTATATTATTTTCCCTTTTTTTTTTTTTTTCTTTTTCTTTATATTATTTTCCCTTTTTTTTTTTTTTTCTTTTTCTTTATATTATTTTCCCTTTTTTTTTTTTTTTCTTTTTCTTTATATTATTTTCCCTTTTTTTTTTTTTTTCTTTTTCTTTATATTATTTTCCCTTTTTTTTTTTTTTTCTTTTTCTTTATATTATTTTCCCTTTTTTTTTTTTTTTCTTTTTCTTTATATTATTTTCCCTTTTTTTTTTTTTTTCTTTTTCTTTATATTATTTTCCCTTTTTTTTTTTTTTTCTTTTTCTTTATATTATTTTCCCTTTTTTTTTTTTTTTCTTTTTCTTTATATTATTTTCCCTTTTTTTTTTTTTTTCTTTTTCTTTATATTATTTTCCCTTTTTTTTTTTTTTTCTTTTTCTTTATATTATTTTCCCTTTTTTTTTTTTTTTCTTTTTCTTTATATTATTTTCCCTTTTTTTTTTTTTTTCTTTTTCTTTATATTATTTTCCCTTTTTTTTTTTTTTTCTTTTTCTTTATATTATTTTCCCTTTTTTTTTTTTTTTCTTTTTCTTTATATTATTTTCCCTTTTTTTTTTTTTTTAATTATCATCGTCATCATCATCCTTTCTTCTCTTTGTTTTATCTTTTATATTCTTTATTTCACACATTTCTTAGTTTTTATTTGTCTATTTTATTTTAAGTATTGCATTTAATCATTTTAGTTTCCAATCATTTTATTTTCCTACTATTCTAATATATTCTTGTTGTGTTATAATTAAGTGATATTAGTCTAATATTCTTAATCTTTGTTTGTTTTTTTTTTCTAAAAAACACCAAAGACGGAATCTAGAAGATTTGAGCGTCCAATTTTTTAGTATTGTTGAGGTGAGGACTCGATCTTTTGGAAGTCTGAGATTGATCTCCAATATGTTTTATTAAATTTTTAACATGCTTTTTATGTTTATTTAATTTATTATTACATTTCTTAAGTTAGATTCATATTAAATCTTAGATTTCTAATTAAAATTTTTCTAAGCATTTTAAATTTTTTCTTCTAATTGTTTAGTCATTAAAAAATTTCCTTAAAATTACACTATTTGTGCTTTTGAACATTTAAAAAACTAATATATTATTTCAACTCTAACAATTTGGTTTTTTCAAGACTGCGTTTTTCCTTAAAAAAAAAAATTGACAACAAAATTTAGAAGATTTGGGAGTTTAATTTTCTAAAATTTTTGAATCCTTTGCGAGTCCGAGATCGATCATCAATATGTTTTTATTAAATTTTATTATGCCCATTTATGTTTGCTTAATTTATTATGATACTTCTTTAATTATGTTTTTCTTATATAATGTTCATATTAAGTCTTCTTCGATTTCTAATTTAAATTTTTTTAAGTTTTTAAAATCTTTCTAAATAAAATTTCTCAAGTTTTAAAATTCTTCTAATTTAAATTTCTCTAAATTTTAAAATCTTTTACAAAACTCTTTTTAAATCATTTAATTTTTTGCTTTAAAATTACACTTTTTGTATTTTCAAACATTCAAAAATTAATCTATAATTTCAAAAGGTTTCCTAATCAATTATTTTTCTAATAATTTGTTTCTAAAACCATTTTCCTTAAAAAAAAAAAAAAATCCTATGATAGAATTTAGGAAATTTGGGAGTCCAATTTCCTAGAATTCTTAAGGTGAGAGATCACATCTTTCGGAGTCGAGATTTGATCTCAAGAAAAAATGAATTTAATTAATATTTTAAAAAACTTCATTTATTTAAAGACTATTCTATGAGGATTTTGAGAAAATATAATAATTTCCCACTTTTTTGATGTGAGGAATTTTTACTTAATTATAATATAGTCAAATTGACGGAATTTGTTCCAATTATTTTATGAGATCATTGCTTCAAATATTAGAGTAATGAGGAATAAAATCAGACATTATTTTTAAAAATTAAAGAATATTTTCAATTCAAGATTTATAATTTGGTCACCATTTTCTAAACAGATGTTGTGGGGTGCAGTTTTCGCAGACCATTTTTATTTTTTGTTTTAATTAAAAAAATTTTATTCTACTTTGGTGTCTAATCATATCGTAAAATAGATTGGTGGTGACTTCTTTTTATTTTCTTTTAAAATTAACCCTTTTCGAGGATTGGGCGTCATCGTGGGCACGTGGCGACACAAAGCGATCTAGCCCTCACAAGAGTGCAAAAATGGAAAAATCTACTTAATGTCTAAGCTAGAAAGCGTTACCTTAGCCTATAATCTTCATGATGGACATCCAATAATCGTCTTGGTACATGAACAGACCAAAAAGTGAAAGAAAATAGAGAGAAAACGTGATACAAATTGTCTGGATCCAAGATGATTTGACCTAGGCAGCTGAATTTCATTTTAGAAAAATCACCATGGCGTTGTGGTGTTGATGAAAACCAGCTTTGGAGCACCCTGACATTGGGGCCTTTTTTCAAAAACTCAAGTCTCAAGAAAAAGTGCTGGGGTGGCACCTAAACAGTGTCGTTGTGTCGTGGGTGCAAGGGCATTTTGGTCATTTTGCCTCTCTCTTTCCCGATTGATGCAATTAAGCTCTATTTTGGTCAATTTTAGCTCTATTTTAACTCTAACACCTGACTCTACCTCCCAGGTGCTTGAGACTTATAATTATCAAATAAATGCATAAAATCTAGGAACAATCTCGAATTAAGCGGAACATAGTGTGCCACCACCTACAAACCAGAGGAAATGGCGCAAAAACTCCGCTAACGAGCCACTACACCCATGAAACAACCCTCATGCATGGTAGTAGCAAACTGAGGTAACCCACGCATTTTGGACAAGTTTTAGCGGCAATCCATGCAGTCTGAGCTCCCTACATTAGTGTTTTCCCCCTATTCAGTGATTTTTTACACATACCCAATCCTTTTCGACATTAGATTTGATATACTCATTTCTTAACAACTCTAAATATGTAGGATTTAGCGCATTCGGACACCGACCAACAAGGTTTCAAGTCGTTTTGGGTAAGAACCAGAGGGTATATCACTCCAAAATTCTTTTTCAAACTAGTTTAAAGTTCTTTAGGTTGGTTTCTAACACTTGGAAACTTGTATTTGTAGTTTCAGAACTATTCGTATGTCTTTCAGCAAGAACCCAAGTCACTTTTGGTAAGTTTAGGCTTTAGAATACCATTTGGATAATTTCACATTAAGTTTAGATGTTGTAAATTAGCTTTTGACCCTTGGATACTCCTTATTTGTAGTTTGGACTTAATTCGAGGTGCTTGAGTTGAGGTTTAAGGTTATCTTGGAGAAGGAGGTCTTAATTATTTTAGAAGCACTTTCTAATGCTTGTGTAAGTAGAATTCTACTTGTTGGGTCTATTTGATTGTATGATAGCATGATGCGTGATTTAGTTACCATTATGTATTTTTTGTGACTTATGTTATCCTAATATTTGTGATGTACTCTGATAAGATTAAGCATGTTGGATGCTCTTTGGAAGCTCTTGGTGGAGTCAGTTGGGGCAGATGGAGAGGTAGGTGGCCTTGTATGGTATCAGTTGAGGCCGATAGAGAGATGTTAGTGACCTTGGATATATCAGTTAGGCCAACAAAGACTGTCGATGGTTATGGACAAGTCAATGTGGTAATGTTCCCTAGTTTAGTAGTAAAATTTGGGGGAGTTACACCTTTGCTTGGTTTTGATCTCCTTGGACCTCATTTTGACATTGAATCCCGATCTCGAACATAACGCTAGAAATCACTAACAAACGTTATCAAATGTAGTAAAATTATATAAAAATCATTCTAAATCTAAGGCAAGTAAACACACAATTTAGGTGCGTTTCAATAGACCTATGAAGCCATGAAGTTACGAAACGATTTTGTAACTTCCATATCTTATACGTTGGATTAGGAGCATTTTCATTATGAACAGTAGTAAATTTAGGAGTAGGATCATATTTAGTGTCAAGAAAATCTTTCAACTCATAGCCCTCAAGAGCAATACGAACTTGAAACTACAATAATAGAAAATTCTCGTCAATCGTTTTACCACTGGAATTCTATTTTTAGGGCTGAACGACTGAGTTGGAAGAGTATTAGTTTCCTCCATAGATGTTTCATCTATTGGGATAACATCTATTGGGATCTATGCTCTAAAGTATCATAGTTAATTAGTTATCTTATAATTATTTAATTTAATTATTAAATATGCAATATTAATTATCCATTATAGTAAACATCTAAGGTTATTAGATGTAATCTTGAACAGTATGTGGTTGACATACAAGTGGATCATATTGAAGTAATAATCTAAAGGGTCTATAATATATGGATAAGGATAGGTGCCTTATCTTGGTGACACCATGCATACAACTCACTTTGTAATTGTTATAAACGATTTGATCCAAAATGTTCGCATGGAGACATGTGAATAGGGGTACTCTATACAAAGAGTTTCTATAAGATTAGACTACGAAATATTTGATCTCTCTTTATAAATCCATTAATTAAAGAGATTAATATTTCATAGGATGATCATATGTCACTCGATCTTAATCTTGAGTGAGTATTGAACTCCTATTTGTGAGAGCTCGCCTTTTGATTTGCATAGGGAGAGTGGCCTGAGTCGCCGACTTAATATGCTTACTATTTTGGGGACTTGGCCAAATAAGGAGCTAGAAACATAATTTCACAAGATGAAATTTACTCCTTCCCATATAGGGAAAGTAGATAAGTATTTCTCTTAAGCGCTGACTCTAAGACTTGAACAAGGACCCCTACCCTCTCACTGGCTCGAGAGAGACTTGGTTTTGTTGGGACTAGTGTCCTAAATCTCTTGGGTTCTCGTAGTTTGTACAGTTGTAAATACATTTTATTTATTCAATAAAATAAAAAGTTATTTTGTTTGTCTTTTGCATTAACTAAATCCAATAAACTAAGATCTATAGTTATTTTATGTAAACTTAAACATGTATGTGGTTGACATACGATGATGGATCATGTTTATGTAATAACCAAAAGATCAATAGTATAGGGATAATGTAACAACCCCAAATCGTTGGGGTAAATCCTCTTAGTAAATAAGTTTAAGTTATTATGTGTGAAAAAAAAAAAGATAATAATAATAAAAATATAGTTATCCTTATATATTCATGCCTTTATTTAAGCTAAGTTGGAATTTAGAAATTTGAGCTAAGGAAAAACTTGGAATTTAGAAAAAAAAAAAAAAAAAGATAATTTTATCTTAGGGAAAGTAAAATAAGGTGATTAATTTTGGTGGGATTGGATAATTGAAGTAAATCTTGGTTGTAGAAGATTTTATTTGATTTTATTTGGATAATTGAAGTAAATCTTGGTTGTAGAAGATTTTATTTGATTTTATTTTGTTTGGTTGGAAAAGAAAAGGGGAAAGGAGGAAGGAATAGGGAATTTGGGTTTTTATAAATAGGCATCGATTTGCGTGCCAAAATAAAAAAAAAAAAAAGAAAAAGTAAAAAGGGATTTTTCTCTTCTCCCTCGCGTGCCGCCGCGGTTTCAATCAATCTCTCTCTCTCTCTCTCCTTGCAGTGCCGCCTACTTTCTCTCTCTTCCACCCCGGTGCTCCTCCGCTGCCATTTCAATCAAACCACGCCTGATTTCTCGTCACCAAACCGGTAACGTGAGAGTAAGTATCTCGGACCCAAGGAAAAATTTATAGCTTAATTTGGTTAAAAAACTGTTGATGCTTGAGACTTATGTGATAAAAATTCCCTTAGGTGGCCGGGAATTGTGTCGGAGTAAAAAGGATTGGTGGCAACGGCGAGTTAAGTCACGTTTGGGTAAGGACAGTTTTAAATTTATTTGGAATTAAATGGTGGTGGGACTGGACTTATGGACTGACTTAAGTTGGGAAATTTATTTATTTGCAATTGCCCAGGGATTTTACAAGTTCTGCAGTGTGGTTACATTATTTGGATCAATTCTCAGGTAAGTGGACTTACTACCTGAACCGCCTTCCCTCCATATGTTTAGTTGCCATGATGAGTAAGATTTCTAAGCCCCATGTGTATAGCATGCTTGTATGAGTAGGAATTTCTAAGCCCCATGTGACATAGTATGCTTGTATGAAATTCCCATGCTTAATGGATGTATGTGAATGATGATGCATATGTATATATATATTATGAGATGTTTTAAACAGTACTGTTAATGCGTGAATTTATGGAGTGAAAGGAGTGAGATTTTAATTGACCCATAAGGTGGGTAGTGGTAGCTCCCCTACGTCGGTTGGATGGTCACCAGAGGTTGTGTTCCTTCGGGTTCACCAGATATTGTGGTCCTTCGGGGTCACCAGAGGTTGTGTTCCTTCGGGTTCACCAGATATTGTGGTCCTTCGGGGTCACCAGAGGTTGTGTTCCTTCGAGTTCACCAGATATTGTGGTCCGTCGGGGTCACCAGAGGTTGTGTTCCTTCGAGTTCACCAGCTATTGTGGTCCTTCGGGGTCACCAGAGGTTGTGGTCCTTCGAGTTCACCAGATATTGTGGTCCGTCGGGGTCACCAGAGGTTGTGTTCCTTCGGGTTCACCAGATATTGTGGTCCTTCGGGGTCACCAGAGGTTGTGGTCTTTCGGGATCACCAGAGGTTTGTGTTCCTTCGGGATCACCAGAGGTTGAGTTCCTTCGGGGCTCCAGAGGTTAGTGGACATCCAAAACCAACTGTAGGGCGAGTATAACCAGTTCCCTATAAAAGTATGTTAGTTGCGCATGTCTTATTGTTCTTGCACTTAAAGGACTTAAGTGCTTAGCTCGACTCCGGTAGTGGGGTCACTTACTGAGCAATATAATTGCTCACCCTTTTATCTTATTTTTTTTTTCAGGTAAGGGAAAGGACGTGCTGGCGAATGACAAGAGGATACCTTGATGACATCACGGGACCCGGTGTAGCTTCCGCATAGCACTGCATGTTTTTTTTATATGAGTTTTGTTCAGTTGTCAATTTTGTTTTGAGGCTTGTCCTTTTGTTTTGTATTTGGATTCCTGTCCGTGAAATATTACTGATTTTATCAGGGGTACCCCGATCCAAAATTCTTTTATGGTTATTCATTGTTTTCTTTGGTTAAATAAACAGAAATTTGCATGAGTAGCATTGTTTCTTTCTTACTACTCAGCATCGTGTCTTTTCTTGAAATTTGCATGCATTGTGTAATGGTCTGATTAGGATGTATTAGTCGGGTCGTTACAGATAAGGTTGGGTGCCTTATCCTAGTAACACTACGGATACGACCCACTTTCAAATTGTTACAAGAGTTGTAAAGCGTTACAGACAATTTGATCCTAATCCTTCATGTGGAGATATGTGAGTGGGGGTATCCTATGCAAAGAGTTCATGTGGATGACTATAGGTTCCTCGACCTTAAACCTGAATGGGTTATGAACTCCTGTCTATGAGGACAATTCTTTGATTTGTATGGGGTGAGAGTGGCTAGATCATTGACTCAATATGTCTACGTTTTGGGTATTCGTCTGAATAGGGAGCTGAGAACATATCTTCACAAGATGAAATTTAGTCATGGCAAGTAGATAAATTGCTCCCTTAAGGGCTGATTCCGAGTCTTGAACAAAGAGGCATCACCCTCTTACTGACTTGAGAGGGGTTAGTTTATAGTTGGACTATAAACTTTTTGTTCATTAGACGGATCAGTCTTAAGGAGCTAGATATAATTACAGGGGTAAAACGGTAATTTGATCCAACTTTAGTAATTACGAGTAATTTGTGAAGGATCGACTTACTGTTAATTGGTTATATTCGTGGACACAGAAATATATCTATAGTGTGAAGAGTGCAGCTGTAGGTCTTTAGTGGAGTGACCTACAGTTAACGAATATTAATTAATTTAATTAAAGAGTTTAATTAATTAATCTCATATCATTTGAGCTTTTAATCTATAGGTCTATAAGGTCTCCTTACTACCTCAGTAAGACTTTGAATAAGAATCAAGTACTTTGGATTAATTTGAAATGTTCAAATTAATAAGGGAGTTAATTGTATATGATACAATTAGTATAGTTTATAAAGATACATTATAATATAAAGTTATTTTTTAATGAGATTCAAAATGTATACTTTATTTTATGAGAGAGATAAATATTTAAATAAGATTTAAATATTAATGATATGAATGAGATTCATATAAAAACTATAGGTTATGTGAGAGGAGATTATTTGAATATGATTCAAATAAAATTAAATATATGATATTTAATTAATTATTTATTTATTTGTTAATTAATTAATTTTATTTTATTATATATATTAAATATGATTTAATATATTATAATTAAATTAATATTAAATTAATATTATTAAATTAGATTTAATATTATTAAATTTATAACTCCCCACGTTGAGGGAGTTATCCATCTTCCCCACTCTCACACATGAGTTACGTGAAGTAAAAAGGGAGAAGCTGTTTTTTTGAGTTCTGTGGTTGAGTTACAGAAGTTTAGTTCTCTTGAAACAATTCTCCCAAGAAAGGTTTTCTCTCTTTCTCTCAATCTCTTCCTCCCTCACTAAAAAACAAGAGAGCCCACAATTCCTCTTGATTCTTCTTGAGAATAGCAAGGAAGACTTGTTTGGTGGTGTCCCAAGAAGTTCTATGTGCATTTTGTTGAAGGTCTTGTTGAAGGAAGAGTTTGTTGTTCGTATTTTTGTGAGAAGAAGGAGAAGCTTACCTCGAAGACGATCTTCAAAGGAAAAGTGTTTTATTACTTAACTCCTTATGAATGCATGCTTTTAGTTTTAATTGTTTATCCTTATGTTTCTCTTCTCTGTAATTTCAAGTTTTCCAAAAAGAAAGTTATTGACACATAGCGATCACTCACTTCTACGGAGGATTCAATTCCTTCAGGTTAATGGTTGGACCATAAACAATTGTTCATTAGAGGATCAATGGTACTTAAAGAACGTATAACTAATGAAGAATCAACTTGCTTGTAATGATTATATCTATAAATGCAACCTGTTCTATAGTGCATAATAGTGCAACTATAGGTCTATAATAGTTTGACCGATAGTTAATAAATAAAGATTAATTACTTAAAGAGTTTAATTAGTATTGAAGCTTATAATTTGTCGGTCCATAAGGTCCTATTGCTAGTTCACAAGAGACCAATAAAGAACAAAGTTATTGAAAAAAATTTGAAACGTCCAAATGTATTTATTTAAGGAAAATATATTTATTTGTATTTTGATACAATTAATAAAAGTATTAATATAATTTGATATATTTTTATTATCATAGAGTTGATTTGAAGAAGATTCAAATTAAGACTATATATTATGGGAGAATTAGTCTATTTGAATATGATTCAAATAATTAATTATTTTTTAATGAGATTCAAATTAAAAATATATAATATGGAAGAATTAATGTTTTTTTAATATGATTCAGATAATTAATCATTTTAGTATTAGATATTAATTATCTAAATCTTTATAATTATAATTATCCAACTCTGGTGCTTAAATTAGTATTATGAGTGGCTAGTTGGTTAAGCATGAAAAGAAATAAGGTCATATCACACATGCTCACGGTTAGGTGTGACGGTAGGGGTGTTAGTGAGGTTTCTGGCACTCAAGATTGTAGGGTGCCAATTTAGCATCGACTTAGTTACCTCTCAATTGATATACATTTATCGGCTCTACTGATTGACCCGAACCTCGAGGTATTGACATTTTTATTTGGGAAGCGCACTTCCCATGTTCTTTGTGGGTACCTTTTGAGCTTGGGCCAACCCGTGTGCTTTGGACTTTGCCTTAAGCAACCCTCAACAAGTAAACTTTAATTATTGCAACCATGTTATAACTTTAGAAAGACAATTGTTCAAATTACAAGTTTGAAGTTAATTATAACAACTTCTATAGTTCAAGAGCACTTTTTACAATAATATCTGTCAATATTGATAGTTGAAATAAAGTGAATTAGACTTTGATTTGTTTTATCAATTCTTTCTTGATTTGCTTCATTATTGGAAATGGATTTAGTCAAATTTTTTTTTATTGATTGATAAATAACATGGAGTAACCAATCTAAACATAATTTAACTAGTTAAGATACTACATACCTGTTAGGAAGTTATATTTAAATTCTCATCCTCATATTGAAGTAAAAAAAAAAAAAGGATGAGGTCAAACTTAGCTCTTTACCAAAAAAATTCTACCATAAAATTAGGTAGGCCTTTGCATAGTTTCCTAAGCAAAAAGACCAAAATGGACATATGTGGTGTTTTTTTTTTTTTTTTTTCTTGGAGGGCCATAAATAAAACCTGATAGGAAAATATACATAAAGATAGAATAGAACTTAGATCCATTAATTAGGGAGATTGGATGCATTTGGTGTTGGAAAGGTAGAAAAATAATATGTTTTATATATATATATATATAACATATTATTCTTCTACCTTTCCAGCACCATATCCATCCAATCTCCCTAATTAATGGATCTAAGTTCTATTCTATCTTTATGTATATTTTCCTATCAGGTTTTATTTATGGCCCTCCAAGAAAAAAAAAAAAAAAAAACCAAAAAATCCCATTTTTTTTTTTTTTTTTTTAAAATTTTAAAAAGCTTACTATATTTTTTTTTTTTTTTTTTTCCATTCCTCAAATTGAACACCTTTTTCTGCATCTTGATGAAACTAACTCCACCACCTTTTCTTGTCTATCTCTATTCCAACCATTAATATTCTCCCTTTTCTCTCTCTCAAACAATTATTCCTCTCCCTCTCTATGACTCATTGTGGGGTTGCTTGCAAATTTTGATTGGCTTAGGCCCTTAGCCTTATATTTGAAGGGTAAATTACCTATTTTGGCCAACTTTATTGTCCGCGGATGGTTAAATTTTTTTTTTAAATGTCGACGAAAAAATTGAATTTTAAATTTTGTGGAATACGGAATATGAAAATATTAATAAAATATTGTTGTCGACATGTATGTTCATCTAGGAAAAAGATATAAATATAAAAAGTTTTGTAAAAAGTATTTAAATAAATAAAAAAAAAGTATATCACTAATGGTTTTTAGTAATTAATATTTTAAAGGAAAAATTGATGGGAGACTAATAATTATGCTACCAAAAGCAAATTCTATGAGTAAAATTAGTGAGTTTAAAAACTCGAGAATTCCAAATACAATCTAAAAGAAATTTGAAGGACAAAAATGTGATTTGTTTCAAATATATTAATAATTGCCTTTTCTTCAAAATTTGGATAATACAATTATTATGTTTTATTGATTTCGAAAAAAGAATTATTATGTTTTGTTGATTAGTTCATTTTTATCATATTTAGTAAGAAGTACAGTTATTTGTCCATTCTTATATTAGAATATTAATACATGGATAAGTATTTTTAGTTTAAATTTCATTTTGGTTAATAAATCTTCAAGTATATCTTACTTAGATAAAGAGTTAAGCCTTCAACTAATAAAGAAGAGTTTGATGAGTGATTGTAGACTGACATTTGGTGAAGTTCAAAGGCAATCGCATTAGGAACAAGGCAAAATTCAAGCCAAAGCTATAACACATGACCTAATACTTGGGTCAAAAAGGCAAAATGGTTCAACCTCAACCAAGGCCAAGGTAGAGTTTGTTGAGGCATGCACAATGCATGTGTGTGTGTATATATAGGGCCAAGGTAGAGCTTGTTGAGGCATGCACAATGTATGTGTGTGTATATATATAATAACTTTTATATTTGATCGGATCGTAGTCAGGGTGGGGATACCCTCCCATCCCCACCCCGTCCTTGAACACGAATCCTATAAAAATTCCCAGTTTGACTCCATTCCTGGTCAAACTGGGATTCCTCGACTCGATCGAGTGGGGGCTCTGTGGGGACCTGACCTCGTGGGTTTTTTTTACCAACCCTAAATAGAAAGATAATGATATAGTTTTATATCATTATCTTTCTATTAATTGTTTTAGTATGTAGGGAGTGGCTTTGATCATGATCATTAACTTATTGACGTGGAAAAATAATAAAATAAATATTGCTAAATTGAGCATAACTTAATTGGCATACAAGTATGTTAATAACCATAAGGTTTGTGGTTTGAATCCCCCTACCTCCAATTATACTAAATAAACTAAAATAAAATAAAATATTTGGTTAAAATACTATTTTGGTTCAATTTTGCACTTTAAAATGTCTAAATTTAGTATTTGTGTTTTTAATACATATGATATTTAATCTTCTATTTTTAATAAAACTTAAATTTAGATATTTGAAGTTAAATTATATATTAAAAAATAGTTGAATACTAATAATAATTCAAAAAAAGAAAAAAAAAACGTGAATATGTTTCCAAGATTTTTAAAGAGGAGAATAATAATGACTTTAAAAAAATCAACAATAAACTAATAATTGGGTCTATTTTATATTTATTGAATGTATAATATCTAAAATGAAAATGCAAAAACTTGTAACCATTTCGTTTTTTGTTTTTGTTTATGAAAATTAAGCCTCTAATAAACACTATTTTCACCTTCAAATTTATTGCTTTGTTATCTACTTTATACCAATGGTTCTAAACGCTATTTTTTTAATTTTCAAAATTTGGCTTGGTTTTTCAAACCATTGGTAAAAAGTAGGGGATAAACTTGAAGATGAAAGTAGTGTCTATATGGTTAATTTTAAAAAAATAAAAACAAAAGCAAAAACCAAATAGTTAACAAATGGGGCCTAAACCGATACAACTCTCAAATTACAAAGGTTAAATTATATTTTAGTCTAAAATAAACTTGAAAGTTTGGGCCTCATTTGGTTTTTTGTTTTTAGTTTTTTAAAATTAGTTATATTTTTTCTCAATTTCTTACCCTGATTTGCATCTTTTATAAGTAAAAGAGTTGAATACTTAGCCAAATTTCAAAAATAAAATCAAAATTTAGAAAATATTTCTTTTAGTTTCAAAATTTAACTTAATTTTTAAAATATTGGTAAAAAAAAATGCAAGAAATTTAAAGGTAAAAGAATTGTTTATAGGCTTATTTTTAAAAGTTATACATAAAAGTTAAATAATTATCAAACAATTATCAAACCAGTCATAAAATATAAGTATACATTTTAAAATTTTAAAGTAAAAATATAATATTTTAAAATGACGAGGACCAAAATCAAAATTAAAGAGTATTTACTTACTTGGTAACCAACTTAAAATTAGAGATTTTTCAAAAAAAAAAATAATAATAAAATAAAATAAACTTAAAAGTTTGGGACTTAAAGTTTAAAACAAGACAATATATCTATCAATCAGAGAAATTTGAACTTTTAAGCCACATCTCTATTATTATTGCTTTTTTCTAATAATAGATGGATAACAACAAAGCACTTCTGGTCACATCACATCCATACAACTAAATCAAACAAATAATAATAATAATTTCTCTCTAAAAGTTTTGGATTATTTTGTAATTTGTGTTAAAAATGTTTTGAAGAAAATAAAAATTTATTGCTAGTGGTTAGCATGTCATTTATTAGTATTGTTTTTCCCTTTTTTTTGATTGGATTTATATAATATTTTATGTTTAAAAAAGTGAGTGACTTGGTATAATGAAATATTGGACATTCCTTCATAAATAGTACTATTTTTGTAGATTTAAAAATGGCATCATTGTAATAGTTTTGGACTACCTATTTGTTATTTGTATTTCCTTTTTCTTTTTGGTATTTTTGTTTTTCTCTTATTATAGTTGGTTTATTATAAAATTAACAAATAAAATTTGTTTTTGAGAATAATCCCCTTATAAACATCATTTCCTAAAGTTAACACACTATCGTTTTATATATTCTTACCAAATGTTTGTACTTTTAAACTATAAATGAGATCTAGGGCTAACTTCATTTGTTTGTTGGAATGTTTTTATGATTTTGAATAGATAAGGACCATTATATATTATAGAAGGCTATATTTAAGGGAAATTTTTATTTTAACTTAAAAAAATATTTGAAGGACAAAACTAACCATTTTTTAAAAAACTTCTTTTTCTAATCCATGTTTTTCACTTTTTTAGCTTTTTAATGGAGGGCCCACAATGTGAAATGACGTTTTTATCCTCATTAATGCCTAGTAAGTTGAAAAGCCATTCCGAGTTACAACGCATGCCATCGTCTTCCTCTTCTATTAGAAATTACCATGAAAGGGGGGAAATTGGAAAATACTTTCAATGTTCGACTTCTTCTCGAAATCATTGCTCTCCTTCCTCTAAAACTTCCTTTGATGAAATCATCCCCTCTGTTCTTTCTTCTCTGAAAAACCATTTATTGGTTGGATTCTACATGAGTACCTTTGATTTCGACAAAAGTACTTTGTTTAGATTCCATTTCTAGGGTTTTTTTTCCAACGTTTTAACACATTGAAATATTATGTTGGAGGGGGAGGGGGAGGGGAGGGGGTTTGTGTGATTTCTGTTAGGAATATAAAAAACCACAAAGGATTTTAACTATTTTGAAACCTGGGTTTCTGTCAAATCCACTGTGAAAAAGAACAACGATTTCTGCTGAGTAAGGGACCTCAAATGAATATATTTGTTGTTTTGAAAAACTTGGACAATTAAACTTTCAAAATGAAAAGAAGGGTGAGTTTGAACTTTGTAGGTAGATGCGAGGAGAACTTACCAGGAAAGAAATGTATTATGTCACTTTATGGGAAAAGTGACAGAGAGCAAATTCCTTCTTGATAAGTCTAAACTTACTAGGATTGAAGCTCTCTATCATTTTTTCCCTTAAAGTTCTGATCAACACTTTACGGAAAAATTGACAGAGAGTTAATTTCTTCTCAATAAGTTTGAACTTATCTGAAAGGGAGCTCTCTGTCACTTTTCCTATAAAATTATGTAACAACTTTATGGAAAAGTTGATAGAGAGCTCAATTTCTTCCCGATAAGTTTGAACTTACCAGGAATTGAGCTCTCTATTATTTTCCTGTAAAGTTGGTCATCAGAACTTTATGAGAAAAGTGACAGAGAGCTCAATTCCTTTCCAATAAGTTCAAATTTACCAGGAAGGAAGCTCTCTATCTTTTTTTTCTGTAAAGTTCTTCACCAAAGCTTTACGGAAGAATAGATAGAGAACTTTCATTCCTTCCTGATAATTTCTAAAAAGACAGAGTGGTACTCTAGTTTTTTTTTTTCCTTTTTTTTTTTTATAGATATCATGTCTTATCTGTCATTTTGTTTATGTGTAGGTAAATTTAATGAAGCCTAGAATTTTACCTGATGAGTACTTTAAGGCCAATTGACCTCATGTTGCCATCTGGCCAAAACCCGAAAGGTCTTGCTTAGGAAGTTGAGTAGGGTCCAACTAGGCATGTTTAGGCAAACTATCTTTGAACCCATTTTAGACTGCACCCTCTCCCTTAATGGGAGATCATCCATTGGTTGTTGCTTAGAGGTGGCGAATGATAGATCGAACTTGATCAACTTTAACCTCTTTGGGAACATAGTGTCGTTTGGTAAGGAAATGTTTGACCTCATCACCAGGTTCAAAGTAAGGATGAGGTACAAACGTAGGGCTGGGAACTCAAGTAGGCTTAGAAGGTTGTACTTTAATGACTCATATAAGAAAAAACAAGTAGAAGCGGAGTCCCATTACCTAAGCCTAGAGTTTAGGAGTGATGAGGATGCAATGAAGGTATCACTTGCATACTTCATTAAGTTGGTGATGATGGGGAGGGAGAAGAAACAGTAGTTCAACGGTGATCTCCTTGGGCTAGTTGATGATTGGGAGATCTTCTACAACTATGACTAGAGCGGTGTGATATTCGAGAAGACCATTAGTAGTCTAAAGAAGGCTTTTTGATGAATGCGAGGAATGTCAACCACTTGAGAAGACTGCAAGATACTCTCTATATGGATTCTCATTCGCCTTCGAGGTTAGCTGATTTAAATTTATTATTGTTTTATGTTTTTTGTTCCGAATATGTTTAATAATTTATTGCTAATTGTTTTGGTCTTCTGTTTGTAGGAGTGGGCGTACGAGACGATTTTGTCGCTCACCAATCGAGTCGCAACTCGAGTATCCGAGATGGTGATTCCTCGATTGTGTCGTTGGGTTTGCACCAATACCCTAACATATGAGGCACTAAAGAGGGACATTTGTTAGCCACGATAGGTAATGTCCTATTTATTTTACTTTATATGTTAAATATACTTTGGTTTTATTTATTGACATACTTTTCCGATGCAGGCACATAATGTTGTTACCATCAGATTGGTAGCTATAGATGAGAAGAAGGCTTATTGGGATCATGTCATGTCTTCTCTTGAGGCACATGCTCTTTCTCCCAATCCGATCAATGTCCTTCTTCCTACAGTAGACCCTTGTGAGAAGTAGACCCGTCACGAAGAGGCCCATCACCAGAAGGCCCAAAACCAAGAGGCCTATGACACGAAGGATTGTTAGAATGAGGCCCATCAGGAGGAGACTCGTTAAGAGGAGGCCCAACACAAGGATGCCTATCATGTGGAGGCCTATCATGAGGAGGCCGGTGACGATGTGGACCGTCAGGAGAAGGTCCATGATGATCAGGACCATCAAGATATGGCATGTGATGAAGATGTCCAGAAGGCGACTCGAAAAGAGTTTAATATCCAAACTGAGGACTTTAGACCTGATCACGGAGAAAAGGATCGGGGTGAGGCTGGCGTTACATCAAAGTTGGCCAGCATAAGGTCTGAGATAGTCAGCATGAAGATGGAGTTTGCTGGCATGAAGTCCGAGTTATCAGGATTGAAGTCTGAGTTCATCAGCGTGAAGCTGGACATCACTGTTAAGATGGGATACCTGAAGCAACTCGTGAAGGTATTAGTTGTACATAAATTTAAGTTTACTAGATATGCATGCAGTACATAGGCTTCTGACACGAACTTTCATCTCCTTGTAGGGCAAGCATGTCGATGAAGGAGCCCATGACAACAATGGAGATGGGGATGGGGATGGGGATGGTGGTGCCAGCTAACTCGGCCTATCGACTGATTTCGGAGGCCCGTGGATAGATTTTGGGCAAGACAGTGACGTGGGCCAGACCAGACAGGATCTAGTAGTAAGTGCCCCCAATGCACCTGCTCACTAGGAGAAGAAAGGCCCATCGAAGCATTCACCGAGCGTCGATGACATGGTACGAATACGTTTCATAGTATTCAAGTTAGTTGGCATATTGTCTTATTCTAACATGTCGTCCATTGGAACAGGTTGATGTTTATATCATCGACGATGATGAGGAAACCATGGATGCAACAACAGATGAAGAAAAACAGTCTCCTCGATCAAGTGAACGCACGTCCCCCGTGACGCTAGATGTGGAGGGTGTAGGGCACACCACTTCAATCTCCATGATTGAGACCTTTGAGGCAACATTTATTGCAATTTTGTTTTCAGTTTCACATATTGTTTATGTTTACATATATTTGTCCTTACAAACTTCTTGATGCAATGTAAGTGAAAGAGACACCAACTCCTGCTCTGTTGAAAATACAGGAGCAAGCCAATGCGAAAATACGGAGATTAGAGGGTATTTGGGAAGCCAACCGTGTTGTTGTAAAGGAAGAGATCGAGGACCTGACACTCGATCCACACCCGACGGCCATACAAGACACAATGGTCCCAGATGATACGGAGTAGTGGATCACCGATAACGGCGAGTACCTTGGATGCTATACAACTTGTACACTTACCCAAACCGATGACCACAACAAGCAAAGCGTCAGAAGCGATATGATCCCATGGTCTCCATTCCTGTTAAGTTCGAGAGGAGGATGGAGGACTGGTTGGGGGTGCCGATAGGTCCAAAAGATGTTGCATGGTGCAATTGTGTCCTTGCAATGAAGGGCAAGGATTGGTGGGTACGGCGGCTTCAGTCGAATGAGTTCATGGATGAAGATGTAACTAATCGATATACTTTAACCTGCACCCCCTAGATTACTATTTATTGGAATGTAGTTTAACACCATCACTGTTTTGCAGATGATAAACCTGATCTTCTTATTCTTAAGGAACAGACCATGGACAATAAGTCTCTAAAAGCTGTGTCATGATGGGTGACAAATTTGCAGCAGTAAGTTATCCTCGCTATATAATGTCTTGCTTCTTGACCATTTTTCCTTATTTAATTACTACTATTATTAATTTTTTTTTCCAAACAGAACTTCTCTCACAAACTTTCCAAATTATATAGAAAATGGAAGCAGTTGGTTCGACAGATTACGTATGATTTGGGTTAGGTGAGCACAGTTAGTCGTCAGGGACTCGTACCGGTCATTGACCACTAGACTGGAGTTAGAGAGATATCTAAAGGTCACGCACACAATCATGTTGACCCTCCTAGATAAGTGTGTGGTGATAGTGGCACAGTCGAATCTCCCACTAATGTTGTGGCCCGTGGAACGAGTTCAAGATGTTCCTTAGCAGACAGGTAGTGAAGATTGCGGTGTTTTGGTCTGTAAATTTTTTGAATATATTGTATCTGGGTCGGATATGTCCATCCTCACTTAGGTTAATATGCCTTTTTTTAGACGACAGTTAAATGTACGAATATTTGCTAATAGGGCATTTTATTAGTCAAATATCTCATTTCTTATCACGTATTTATGTTAACAATATTTTGATGTGTTAGGTAAAAAAAAAATAATAATCATAAAAATAAGTAAATAAATAAATAGCCACATTGATTAATCAATCGAACGAACATGAGAAATTAAAGAATCAAATAAGGAGTTAAAATAGTTTCATACAAATATATTTACAAAAGTTTATATCAATCAATGAATTAAGCAGTGTGCAACTTTTGTAGACAAGTTTTTTTTATTGGGGCCACTCTGCTCACATCTCATGCATTTATGGACTTGACAAACCTCACCGGCAAATGGTATCCTAATTTCTTGTCGTCGACCAACTTGAGGAACCCTCATTGGTGGGAGGATCTTAATGTCTACAAAAGCATCTAACCTCTTCCACTCCGACATAGGTCCTATCGGGAAAATGGGTTCTGCATATCCCCCGTAAATAGTTTGTATGTGATATGCCAGAGAATAGAAGGTGTATGGATCAATGTTCTAATAATGTACAGTCACAATCGCATGGGAGCAAGGAATCTCATAGTAATCAAACTCCTTGCAGATGCATGTTCGTGACTTAATATACATGATAATCAATAGGTCAGATACCGTGTCTTCTCGATCTAACATCTCATGTCGCCATAATTTTGTCCCAATAATTTGAAAGCATAGTTTGATGACTAGATGCATATGTTCGCTGCTCGTAAAACCAATCTTGCAACAAAGCCCACAAATGATTAATGAATTTCGTAATGGGTAATGTCCTCTTCAAAGAGCATTTAGGCTTTTAGTGCAATTAGTCGTCATCTAATTGAACCTTCGGCCATACTGAAATGCTCATGCCCATAGTTCAAATCACACCTCCTCTAAATACTAGGGGGGGGGGGGTCTTCGGAATGGAAGCATTTTAGTCCAATGTACTCAAAAAGTCGTTTCACGACATTTCTTGGCTGCCAGAATGAAGGCAAGTATGTCAACTTGTTTCTTAAAATAGGTGGTCAAGTCCATAACGATATGGTGGATGCAAAAACAATGAAAGGCTGACAAAAAGACCTTACAGATCGCCTTCCTAATGTTGGGCTTCCTATCTGATACTATGGCAAGTTCTGATACCGTACCAACAACATGTTTCACCCTATCAAAGAACCATGTCCATGCATCATCTGTCTCCCCGTCTACCACAGCAAACGCAACTGGGTATTTTTTACCATTCCCGTCCACTATGTTCCCACTTAACACGACACCTTTAAACTTTCTGCATAGATGTGTTCCGTCGACAACTAACACACACCTAATATAGTTCAAAAAACCCCTAATACATGGACCAAGTGCCATGAAGACGTACCTGAAGTATTTCCCGTCATCAAACTTCAAGTCAAACACAGTTTCAGGGTTCACAATCTGCAGGCTTCATTGTAGGCATGTAAATGAATATCATCCTTACCGAACACCTGATCGGACATAATAATCTGCATCCCAGTGTAAGACATTTTAGGTTGTGCAGAACTAGTGCCACCAATTGGTGTTACACCAACACAACACGTATCATCAGCCCCCCTTCTACACCAATACTTTTCTCTGTTACACCATATCTTGAAGAGGAAGAGTCTCCCTTGTTCAAATTGTATGGATCAAGGTAGAAACTATCATTGGCTAGGTCATATGGGGCTACATTATTGCTTAAGGGGGTTAATGATGGTATATAACCCAAAAAATCATCTTGTGATGGATAATTTTCTTCTATAGAGGGTGGTATGGGGTAATAAAGCGGTGGAGATTCTTGTGCTTGGTTGGTATGATGAATTAGGGTTACTAGTCTCGTTTCCCAATCCATAGTTGTATATAGATGCATGGGTTAATTTTGAGGTTGTTGATAAATATATAGGGGGTCTACATGCATCCTCCCCATTTTAAAAAAAAACTAGTTTTTTATCCTTCCTTATCAAATAAGTAGGAACTCTAGATCTAAAATCGTATAGATATCTAAGGATAAGGTTGTGATGGTTTAGGTCAACCCTACTTAGCTTGTATAACTCTAACAGAAATTCATCATACCCAATATCACATCTTACTTCTTGACCCCCTAGATTACCCCTTAAGTAATCTCGTTATCCTCCTTCCAAGTACCACAATAGCAAACGAATATGCGAGGCATCCTGCAAGTATATAATAGAACAATCATATATAGTAGTAGTAAGGTAGTAGGAAGGAAAGGAAAGAAGAAATTTAAAAAAAAAAAAAAAACGAAAAAATGAATCTGTCAACTTTGTGTGACTGGTCAACTTTATGAGGAAATTGATAGAATTATTTATTTTTTTTTATTTTAAAGAAAACAACTATTATTCTTCAACTTATGAGGTTCTTTCCCATAAAGTTGACTGAAAAATATTATTTTCCCAAGAGTTCCAATAAATCTAAACACTTCCCTTAAAGAACCTTTCCCTCACACAAAATAAAAAGCAACTATTTTTCAACTTTCAACAACATAAAATATTTTAATAAAACATTCATATCTTTTTTTGTATTAGAGGAAAAGTTGCAAAAGGAAATAAGTCCCATTTAGATTCTTTTTAAACAAGGTGAAAATGGAACACTTGTGCCTTTTTGGTGAAAGCAAAATGGAAACATGGAGTATAATTCAGGCAAATTGAAGTTAAGAAGCTGAAAATTTTTGTTAGATAAGTTAGCTGGTGGTAAAATTGAAGGGAATTGAATGAGAAATTAATAAGGACAAAAATGTCATTTCATATTGTGGGGCCTTCCATTGAAAAGTTGAAAAAGTGAAAAAAATATTAAAAAAAGAATTTTTTTAAAAAAATGGGTTAGATTTGTCCTCTAAAAATTTCTTTTAGGTTAGAAATAATAATTTTCCCCACATTTAACCAATTTGGTACTTTGTTCTTATTGTTCATTTATGGATGAAGAAACCATTTAACTAAAAAATAAAAAAAAAAATCTAGCTGATATAAAAAGCCCTTTTATAAGGAACTTCTAACTCACATTTTTGGTAAGTTTTAATTTATACAAGTTTGAGATTGAGAGAAATCAACTGAGTATATATCTATGTTTAATTGGATAGAAAAAATGAGCTATAGAAACTTAAGGATATGTTTGTTTGATAGGCAATTTGAAAACAAAAATTTGAAAATAAGAGATTGAATGAAACAAAATTTTATTTATTGTCTTCATATATGTATTTGGTAGCAAATTAAAAAATTAAAATCTAAATTAAAGAATTGTTCAAAATTTGTTTTATAATATATATATAAACTCCAAAACTAATTATAGTTATCCACTAAATATTAAGTTGAATATAAATTATTATTAATTAATTTATGAACTTGATTAAAAATCTTGTATGATTATTATTTATAATAAAACATATAATATATTTTAAATAGCAAAAAACCATTGAGTTTATTAGTATAAAAATATTATATTTTTTCAATATAATTCTGCATTTAAAATTTCAAACTCAAATTTTGAATATGTCGAAAACATAAAAATGTTATTTTCAAAATTTGTATAATTTAAATCACAAAATCTGAAAAGTAACTTTTGAAAATAGAATTCAGACTCTCTCGATCGCATATTTGTGAACTCATAAATTGAAAATATAAAGTATAATTTGAATTGCTATCAACTAGGTCTATATAGTTTGAATATGACCCTAGATTCATAGTGCAAGAGATAAGCTTATATAATCTCATCTCAATTGTACATCATATGAATGAAATTGATCTCTAAAGTTTCTTTTTGAAAATGAAAAATAATGATTAATTGATCATAATGAAGTGGGGCCATTATTTATTAGAGAGAAATCTAATAAAATGAAGGAGAACACATGCATGGTTGGGCTGGAAGGGGGACTTATGCACATTTATTTCTTTAATGAAATGATTGAAACTTTTTGGCTACAATAAGATAATGGGTGTGTTTTGGAGATATACATGCTTTTTCATTTTCATCATCAAAACTTTGGAATAAAGTTTTGATTATATTATTAAATTCTTTTAAGTTGTGTGAATATTTTAAGCAATATGACAATGTTTAGCTTTATTTAATATAATATTATTAAATATAGTCTCATGTTAACCACGATAGATTTTTATTATTCTTTTAGTTAGTTTTTTTTTTTTTTTTTTTTTTTTTTTTTTTT